>JAQJVK010000001.1:228922070-229494570 GCA_035578135.1 Flexamia atlantica
ATGATAAATTTCATATTGAAGAAAGCAGTGAATGTGTGTGTAAACAACAATATGGCAGTGTGAAAGCTTAAATAGCAAAAACTACTGCTATTTCGAGAAACTGAGAGATTGTCTATAACTTCTGAATTTTTTTTAAGATTTAACACTATCATTCATCTTTAATAGTAGTCTTACTTTTTTGTTACCTATTAACAGGGTTGCCAGCAGCCGGGAATTCCAGGAAAACTGGGAATTATGCGTGAATTTTACACACCGGGAAAAAACCTATGAATTATATGTGAATTTTTCAAAAGTCCTTGAATTTGATAAAAATTATGTAAACTCTTAAACAGTGATCGTTTTGGCTTGTCGGTCTGTAATATGGTTATTTCTCGATCAGGATATCGACTGGTTTTGGGAATGTGATAGACAAAGCATAAGTTTCCGTTCGAACACAACACGTCTCCCCTGACACGAAGACAAAGTGATTCCAAAGTAGGGATAGGTGTGGCAAAGGAACTGGAACTGATATATTGGAGGGACATCGGAACATTCCGGGAACTGTTCCGAATGTCTGTTAATATGTTCCGTTACGAGATCTTGTTCCGACGTAGTTTTCATACCTCTTGCAACGAATTACGGCACAAAAGAACAGGCACTACATATCCATAGAACGAAATTATAGGGCTTTTGTCTTTAAAAGATTCGCCACTTTTGGCGGAGCCGATGTCAGAGCGTTCTTTTAATCAAGAAATATCGAAACTACAACCGGAACGGGAACTGTTAAAAGAACACGTTCCGCGGCCGGTAGGGAATGGTCGGTACGGTTCTCGTTCCGGAACTTCAAAGCAGACTGACATGCTTGTTGAAGCACAAGAGAATGACTCTGGGACGTGCCAGTATTCCCAGACGTACGTTAACTATCATGCTCTTACGATAATTTTGTATGTGTTACGATCTAACTTGTGTCTGGCACGATAGTTTGATGATGACATGAATATGAATCCTCTATTATAATTTAATTTTAACAATGGTTATAAGGATATTGCCTTAAGAATAATTAATACCTTTTCAGTATTGAAAATGGGTTTCTGGCAGTATTACAGGGTTTTCTTGGTTCATTATACCAAATTTACGAGCTTCATTGAAAGAGTACGATAATTTAGGTAAATTCAGAATAACTTTCCTAGTCTGGTATGATAATGTGACTTATAAAATTTGGGAACACAGGCGTGTCCATGATTCCCCCAATCCTTCTCAGTGTGCGCATGCGCTACAAGTCTTGAGACCTTGAGTCTCGACTATGGGACAATGTAGCTTTGGCTGTAAATAACGAATCTTTATCATTTAGAGCTTTTCAGTAATTATGGCAGATGATAAAGCAGAATAGTATAATCAACTTCTATAAGGGATTTAATGAATTTTCATGTAGTCATGTAATCTCTAACTTCTTATTTGTTCTATTTCTTAATTATTTGCTTTAATGCGTAATTACTGCAGTTCTCATAATTAACTGAGTTCGGTTTTAATTCATGCGTCAATACTTTGGGGGTGCATTTTCTAAACCATAATTCATACTCACACTATTTTTATGGATGTATTAAATTAGTGGTACAACAAAAATGGTTTAAAGTTGTGAAGAAAGATTATTCGTCCAAACTCAAAATTACTTAGGCCCTATTCACACACAAGTAGGGATGGACGGGATTGGATTTTCAGTTCGGGACGGGACAAGGCTGGATTTTTTCTTCCCTCTTAAATTCGGGACGGGACGGGACGGGATTTTTGTCTTCGCTAAATCTTCAGGAAATGCTGGTTTACAAATTTATTTTCTTTATTACAATAATAGCATTAGGTTAAAACAATGTCATAGATAAATGTTAGTACCGTCCCAACTCAAAAAATTTCAAGAAATAAATTTAAGTGAAAAAATACTAATTTATATGCAATTGACAAAATAGCAAATATTAAAAACACATCAAAAATAGTAATACAATGAAATTGTTAATTATAAATAAAATACTAATATACAACTTATATTTCTTGTATTCCCAAACTTAATATTTCTTAAGTTACATAAAATATTAATTACCTTTGTATTAGAAA
This sequence comes from Flexamia atlantica, assembly GCA_035578135.1. NCBI lineage: Eukaryota > Metazoa > Arthropoda > Insecta > Hemiptera > Cicadellidae > Flexamia > Flexamia atlantica. The sequence continues at coordinate 228,924,156 of JAQJVK010000001.1, forward strand.
TTTCTTAAAAGTCTCAAAGTCTTTAATTTTTTCATTTTTTTACTTATTTATGAAAAATAATCATACTTTCGGCTGGGATTCAAAGACTTCTGAATTAGTTAAGAAAATTGAATCAATGGGCAAAACCACAATTTTTACCAGACCAATGTGGCCGACAAAATGAACAATCATCACTGTCACGCCTTATAGCAAGTTGATTCCGTTGATTAACCGCTGTCAGTGAATAACTAAGATTGCTTTTCACACCCAATTGCGAGTAAGCAATCCTACATTTGCTGTTTATCAACAATTGGCAAATACGCACAATCGTTTTCCACGGCCGATCGCGAGTTTCGTAAAGCAACATCGGCCGTTAATCCGCGATCGGAAAAGACGCGGCCGTTCGTAAATTCCGCAAAGCTAGATTTGCCATCTATTCCTGATCGGTAAATACGCGCGATCTTTTTTCATGGCCGATCACGAGTTCCGTAAAGCTACATCGGCCGTTAATCCGCGATCGACAGATACGCGCCAGCGTATTTCGCGGCCGTTCGCGAACAGCGCTAATCTATTTTTGACGTTCATCCGCATCTGTCAAATACGCGGGTTGGTTTTCGCGGCCGATCAAGAGATTTGCTAAGCCGCATTTGCCATTAATTTACGATCGGCAAATACGCGCGATAGTTTTTAACGGACGATCACGAGTTTTGCAAAGCTGGATTTGACGTTCATTCGCGATTGGAAAATACGCGAGATCATTTTCCGCGGCCGATCGCCAGTTTAGCGAAGCTACACCCGCTGTTTATTTGCGATCGCTAAAATGATCCCGTCCCCAAAAATTTCCTGACGTGAATAAAATCCAGCCCGAAAATCGGGAATTTAATTTTCTAGAGAATTTCCCGAAATTTCGGGACCCGACCATCCCTACACACAAGCGACATGGCGCGGGATCATAGCGTTGGGTTTACAATGATAACTTAGGCATTGGGTTAAATATCGGCCTTATTTTCTCCCGAATGACTGACATCAACTTTTTAGTTTCGACTCGGCTGCCTGCTCCCTGACGTCGTCGTCCCTCATCTGTTTTCGTTTTCATTTCGAACTCCAATGTCTGTCGTTTTTAGCTCGTTATTGTGAATCGGTGCAAATAAATACGACATATCTTTTGACCTGTACCACAGATTCTTCCTACTTGGACCTCAAAAAATACTACTTGGATGATACAAATAAATAAAAATAAATAAACAAATGAATGTATGACTGTCCAATAATTACTCGATTGTATTAGATTGTTAAAATGCAGTGGCCAAGGTACTATTTTCTGTACAATTTACTGTAATGTCAATGAAGACTTGGTCGATGAGTAGTATTTTACTTTTGACTACTGACAAATTTTCCCAGTGTTAAAAATTGTTAATGTTGATTCCTCGTTCGGTACGCTGATAACCAGCAAAGACTATAATACTAAACTTAAATTACGGAGGAATTAAAAATCTTCCAGTACCGTGCGCAATTGTCAGATAGATTAGCCTAACTTTCCCAATTCACAAATAGGCCCTAATCCTACATTCCTATAAATTGAGCTGTCTTTGGGATATTGGGATAACTCTTTTCTAAAAAAAAACTGTTTCTTATAGCCTAGATATTGCAAGCAAACAAACTGGCAAAGAAATATTTGCATTTGTAATCATCCGAGCAGAGGCATATTTCTTAATTTTAACACTCATTGGCTATTAGAAAAATGTTATTCTCATTTGTTATACTTTACAGCCATCAGTGGGCCTAGGCCATGCCTGGCCTAAATTTTATCCTTAAATAATTTGGAACGTTGGGCCGAGCCTGGGCCCGGGCGTGTTTTATATGTTGAGTCGACAATGAAAGAGCCAATCGATTTAAGATATTCGATAGTAGTTCATACCACGATGATCGATATTGAACCAAATGCCTACCTTATCGTTGTGAACCTAACGCTAAACGCTCTCCCGTAACGCGGGAGAGCGGCCGCCCGCGCTATGTCGTTTGTGTTAAAATTGGGCGATACATTTACATGGGAGTGACAGTGAAAGGACATATGCCCGTGCCATAACTCCGCGAAACGTCCGTTCTGTGTGAATTGGGCCTTAAAAATGATAAATATGGGCCTTGAATTTTGACTGTTTTGACCAGGAATACCGGGAAATATCCGTGAATTTTTTGGAAACCATTTGCTGGCAACCCTGATTAAGAACTTACAAATTGTATTGAATAGTTTGGTCTTCATACAAATTGACTTAAATGTTAACTAATTCTTAGTGGGGTGTTTGGGAATTTTTAAAGTAAGCTCAATTTGAAATATACTCACCCCTGACCGGCTTGTCTGCAGGTACCCGTACGAGTTTGAGGGCGGCCATATTCGCGGGGCCCGCAACATGTACACCAAGGACCAGGTGATGAAGGAGTTCCTGGAGGGCCGAGGGCCGCCGCAGACGTCTCCGGATGGCAAGCGGCACATCATCATCTTCCACTGCGAGTTCTCGTCGGAGCGCGGCCCGGGCCTGTCGCGCTTCCTCCGCTCCAAGGACCGAGAGAGCAACGCCTACCCGGCGCTGCACCACCCAGAGCTCTACCTGCTGGAGGGCGGGTACAAGGCCTTCTACCACGCCCACCCGCAGCTGTGCGAGCCCTGCGCCTACCGCAAGATGGTGGACGCCGACAAGGAGCAGCTGCAGCACTTCCGGGCCAAGAGCAAGACCTGGAGCGGCGACAAGGGCTCGCGCTCGCTCAAGCGCTCCACCTCCTTCAAGCGGCTCGGGCTATAACTCTACCTCCACCTAGATACGTGAATGTGATTGTACACTGATCTCATCGGAGCGGACTTTACAGACTCAGCTTTTATATTATTGTTTTAGTTTTGTTATCAATTGAAATTTTATTTCAGCGTGCTGTGTTAGCAAATTTTGCGCGGGAGTAGCGAAAACATGTGATTTAGGATAATTTTTAAAATTGTTTTTGTGTCTCCTGGTATACAGCATGTATTAGATGATTGTGTTTATTTACCATTTTGCTGGTTTAGGTTTTGTATCAAGATTTATGTACTTAATGTCTAATGTTTTAACCGTGATTGGACATTTTTTAATTCCAAAATTGTTTGTTTTAACAAACTTAGTCTTGTTGTATGTCACAGTTAAATAATTATGCGACTGTTGTTTTATGATACTTTTAACAAGATATTTTAAGCAATAAGTTTTACAAATTGATAATGATTTCTAATCAAACCGTGTGTTTCCATATTTAACTAAGATGATCTTGGTTTTATAGCTAAACTAAACAAGCTGGAGCTTTATTGTATTTTGTAAAATCATGGACGTTGGATTTTTCATTGTTAATTTTTAACTATGCTTAAATAAGCCTGTAGACAATTCATAATCGTAATGTCAATACCAAATCGATCATTTAATTAGTTATTATATTTTCTTTTATGGTCAGGTTTACTTTCTATCGCTTTACATACAGTAAGTTAATTCTGTAAAAAATACTAATTAATATTCTATTACTATGACTGACCTTGTTATCATTTTTGTAAATTTTTAGGATTATTTTTTTAAGTTATAACTGAGATGGACGACTTAAATGTAACTTAGTTTTTGGATGGTTAAAGTAATAATAAAAAAATGGTCGTTATCTAAATACATCTATCTGTGCAAAGTAACAATCCCAAGTAAATAAAAATTATCAAAATAATTACAATTTTTATTTAATCAATAAACAAACTCAGATGTTATTTGAACAAGTTAATGTTTTAGACTATCTATTTTTTAAGTTTTTGTCGCTTGATTTCGTCCATCTCAAACTCTGTACATATGTAATTTTATGAACACCTCACATCCGACTGGCATTGATCCATACAAAAAGTTAATAGTTACCAAAGTGCTGTTGCTCTGGACCTTGTGAAGACTGGACTCACTGCCATTCAAAGTCTCTTCACTCTTGTGCAATGTAGAATTTCAGTTTAATAGCATTATTTAAATTCCTTAAGATAGAGCAATATATAGTATTTAAATTAGGGCTAGATGCATATGGTATTTTATTTACATAATACCTTGTATATTAAACTGCCTTAAAGTATACCCAGTCTTTCTTCTTACCTTTAAATGGTCACTTCTTGGTATGCAGTAGGTGCTGGATAGTTTACCTTGACTACTGATATAAGGAAATTCATTAAAACTTTTATCACAATGTTGTTCTCTTTATAAAAACATTAAGAAACACTTGGAAATCACAATAATCACAAGTGATAATCCTGTCTAATTTTGAAAAACAGTAAAAATACCAAATATTTCATTGTTAATTATATTTGTCTCCTCACGGGTGTTGTATATAAATTAAAGTATAAAGTAAAGTATATAGTTTTTAGTCCTTTCAATCATTTGATCAATGTTAGCTTGCTTGTTTGTTTGCACAACCATCTCAATTACGGTTCTGAGGATTTCCCTCAAAGTTTGGTAAGAACCAATTTATGTTTTTATTTTAGGGATATAGCCTCTGGATTGTTATTGAATACTGTTAATATCTAAGGTTTTCCTTACGATCCAATTTATTGAGTGGAGACCTGAGTTTCAACGCCGTAGCGTTATCATCAGTCCTTTCCTCCCAGGTTAAGCAAGCGAAACATAGATATCTTTCTCATCTCTTATTTGAGATGTGGTCAGGTTGAATAAAATCACACATACTTTACACTGACACAAATATATACAAAAACACAGGTAAAGAAAACTGATTCATGGCCATGATCATGACTAGCACACCTAACCTCCAACTTTGGGAAGAGTGATGAGATGACTAGCATGGTCATTAGTTATCACTCCATAGAGTTAAAAATTTTTGCAGTTAGGGGTTTGATATCATTTTATTAGTTGTTTATTATTCTGGATCTGAAGCAATGAATCAAACATGATGTTTACAGCAAAACTTTTTTGATCGTTTAGGATGAGGGATGGGTTAGTTTTTGCAGCTTTATATCCATGAAAATGTTCTATTGTGCTTAACTTGTTTCTTTTTGGGGCTTTGCATAATATTTCTAAGTTGTTGTCTACTGAAGAGTAGGAATGGTTTTCGGAGATCAAATGTTCTGAATAGGTTGTTGAGCTGGCCGGATTCTTTTTGGGAAGGTGTTCTTTGAACCGCTGGTAGAAGTTTCTTCCCGTTTGCCCTGCGTAAAATTTAGGGCAAGAGCCACAAGTTAATTTTTAAACCCCTGTACTCTCAAAATGGTCAGCAGGTGTGGATTGCTTTTTGCCTAAAAGGCATCAAAAGTTATTGGTTGACCTGTATGCCACTTAAAGACCTTGGTCTTCTAGAATTTCAAGGGTTGAGTTTGGGTTCTTGGTTTGTTTTGTTTCTTTTTTTCCTACTATTTTTGTGATGACGGATGGGTGATAACCATTATTGACGGCTATTTGTTTAGTTAGGTTGAGTTCCTTATAGTTTTCTTCATTAAGGGGAACATTTAAAAGCCTATAAACCATACTATGAAAAGCTGCGAGTTTATGTTGGTGGTTTGATTGAGCGTGGATTACATGGTCTGTTGCAATTTGTTTTCTGAATATATTAAAGCAAAAGTTGTTCTTATTTCTAATAATTGTTAAGTCCAGATAGTTGAGTCTTTTTTCTGTTTCCGTTTCTAGGGTGAATTTAAGTTTTGGGAGGACATTGTTCATGTACTTGAGTTGAACATCGAGTTGTCATTTGTTGCTTTGGATTAGGCACAGGACGTCATCAGCATATCTATGATACTCTACTACCTGGGGGGCTTGTTTGTTTTTCTCGGCGTTCAGGATCTTGGAGTTTTCCACGTGATTTAGAAATATTTCTGACATTGCAGACAGGGGGGAACCCATAGCAAGTCCTTTATCTTGGGAGAAGAACTCATCGTTGTATTCAAAATAGTTTTGTTCTAGGATGGCTTTTATTAGGTTTATGAGTTTGTTGATGTAGGTGTCATTTCTAATACCGTGCCGTGATAAGTTCTCTTTTAATATTTCAAGTGCCTCATTTATAGGTATGTTTGTATAAAGGTCTTTGACATCAGGTGGTTTGGTGTTTCTGAGATTGTTTATTAGGTCGATTGTTTATTAGGAGTTTTTGAGGTATCTATCATTGTTCAGTTTCACCTCTTGCCTAATCATCTTGTCAAGCAATTTTGCATTAAAAAACTAAGGACGGACCCAACAAAAACCTACCATGAATGCTTACAAAAGATTATCAATAAATCAACAGTATTATCAGACAATCAAAAATTTCACTCAAGAACAATCAAACCAAATGCTCTAAAACTGAAAGGTCCCGAAACTGCACAACCCTGGAAAACCCATTAGACTATTGGTGAATGCGATGAACTCTCCCTCCTACAGACTATCAAAACGTGTTCTAAACATGTCAAATCATAAGTAAAAATCTAAATACGTTGAGAAGTGGATTTTAAAGATTTTTCATCAGCCATATGTGTTGTAAATTGGCAATTAAATACAGTAGCAATAAAAAAGTAAACAAAAATAGTGCTAGAGCTGTCCAGTCTTATGTTTCTTTCAACAAAAGGGATGAGAATTACTGTGTAAAACGTTAAAAAATAATTTACCGTTTTATTATTTACCATTTGATGGACTAAGGCCCTGGCCTAAGTCCATCAGATTCTTATTCTAATTCAGTAAGTGAACAACATCGTTCACTTACACATATACTTTCCTGGGAGCCTGGACCTTAAACATTCAGTACTAGCTTTAAACAGTGCTCGCACATTGCTCTTTGACAACATCTCTGCCATACTGAAGCGTTGCAGTAGTATCCAAAATTGGTGTCCTGTTGAGAACTTCTTCAACCAACAACTCATTGTCCTCAGTTAATTTTGAAACACAGAGTGCACAAGCAGAAAATAATTAAGGTGATACCTCTCGTCTGTGTCACAATTAACTTATCAAGTTTGCTGGGAGAAACATTTATTCTTTGTTGAGATGTGATAAGATCCCAAAAGCGTAAGCTTCCTATAGATAGCACCTTACTACTGTACAATGTCCCTTAATCAGAACTTTCATAAAAATAACCAGCTTTATTCAAGACATAATAAATTTGACAAGTTCAAGAGACATGTTACAAGAGTTGAGTTCAACTGTGTTCAGTGACGCAGCCAAGGGTGGGGTCCGAACCACCCCCTTTGTGCAAAATTTATTTTTATAATAAGTGTGAACGTTTGTGAGTTTGTTTGTCATATTATGTTAGTCAGCTCTTAACAATGTATCCATCTGTTAAGCTAACTACCACCTGCTTGGTTTTAACAAATTTAAATAATTATTTCTTAGTCAAAATATTAATAATATTTTACATGTACACATAACCAATGTAAATAGGACTTTATTATGCAAATATATTACCATCATTTTGAACGTTGCCGAAAGCCCCGAGTAACATCTAGTTATACTGTGTAAACCTCATAAATCCAAATGTTTTAAGAATATAGCAAGATTAACAGAAGATGTGTGATACTGGACAAAGTATAGTCTTTAATGCTTTGGAAGCTGATGTCCATGCAGTTCTCTTCCAAGGCCAGTTCTTATAAACTTATTTACGATTTAAAAGTATCTCATTTATCTCTTCTAAACCTTTATACTTTTACTTACAAACTCTTGTTACATTTGAGGGTTCTCTACTTATGGCAACACTTGCTTAATAAGGCTGGCCGCTGCAAAATCCACACGCATATTGTCAGACACCTGTCCATGAGTGTCGTCAAGTGGCCCGCCGCAGCCTGCGTATATAAGCGCCTCACAGCGTTGTGTGGCACTGGGAGCACTGTTTGATCCCTACCATCTGTTTAACTCTATACGTCAAATTGCTGGAAGCAAAATGCACGCACATGTGCACATCCATGGTCTGCTACTGTCATCCTATCAGTGTTTACTGTTTGTAGAATAGCTGTCTGTGGACGTTTACTCTTACCTCTGAGTAATGAGTAACCTTTCCTCAGCCGATAAGCATTCAGCAAATTTCCCCTATAGGGAAGAAGCTATTTTCTGTAGGTCTCATGGACCTATTCCGTATCATGGAAACTATTTTCCGTACGGTCCTGTACGACTTAAGCTCGGGACCATCATAACTTTTTAGTTTTGGGGCCCCCAGATCCCAAAAACATTTGTTCATACATATATATATATATATATATATATATATATATGAAAACATGTATGTATATATGTGTGTGTGTGTGTCTGTCTGTGAGCATGATAGCGATCGCAAAAAAGGTCCGATCGGAATAAAATTTCGCTCAGTAGAACAGTAATAGTTCAGATGAGTTTGAAAACCGGCCCCATTGGACCATCACAAGAGAGAGTAAAGGGGGATGAAAACCCAAAATTTGTTTGCATTTTTTATATACAAAAAATTAAAATAATTTTGTTTTGTTACACTGTTGAATTCAGCTAAAAAAAAAACAATTTTGAATATTGAATCGTTGCTTTATGTCAATTGGTCATCGAGATACTGATAGTGGTAAACACAGTATATAATGATATAATAGTTTGAAGGAATATTTGTTCTATATATGTATATATATATATTTTAGTTTGATTTTGTATGGATTAGTGTTAATCATTATGGCCATAGGCGTAATTCGGGGGGGGCAAGGGGGGGCGGTTGCCCCCCCAAAAATTTGAAAATTATAATTAATTTTTAGGTATAAATAATGAAAAGTGACTAGAGTCATGTTTTTTCAAGTTGTAAAATTATATTATTATTGACATAAATTTTTCATTAATATGAATCTCTTCGATATGCCATAAAAGTACGCTGGTGGCGTAGTTTTGTTTGAAGTCCGATTTCAAATTTGCAAGGATAAGTTTAGCGAACGAATACAGACATACTTGCTATCCACTATGGCGTGCCGGTCGACGAGAACCCACTCCCACGCCAAATGACACATCCACCAATGAACTAATGCTCCACGATGGCCAACTTCTAAACTCTGTAGTGCTGCTCAGAGCCAGTGTAAGTTAGTTGCCTGTCATAAGACACTGTTCACCAGGGGTGCCCAGAAGGGGGGGCGTGGCGCAATTTGCGTCATCAAAATTTTTGGGGGGGCATGATTTTTTGGGCGGGATATAGGTTTTGTGAGGAATTTTGAACCAGCGAATAAGGAAAAATTACAAAAAAAAACTATCATAACCATACGCAACAATTCAAAGTACTGTTTATTTATCTAACCATTTCATCAGGATTACCATCACTGAACTCGTCATATATTCAAGTTTGTTATGTAAACCATCCATTGAATCTTCAAGTCAATCCATGTGTTAAGTTATTTTGAAGGGCGGTTGACAATGGGTCGACTGGACTGGCAACCCTGTCTGACATCGGGCCCAGAAGACATAGTGTCAGACAGGGTCTGTGGCCCCGGTCTGACACAGCCGTTAGCAGTGTTACCAAAACCGGGTATTTACCCGGTTTTCGGGTATTTTGGAGGCCGTGTGGAGTTTTGGCAGTGGTTAAGAAAAAACGGGTATAACCGGGGATTTAAGACTTGGGTTGAGGAAATATACTCATCAACCTGGATATTAAACAATGGGTGAAATCGGGGATTTTTGACGATCGAGGTACAAGGATTTTTTGGAACTCTAGATATTTTATTTTTCAAATGAAAGTTGGTGTTATGCGTTTGGTTTGGTTGTATTGGTTATTTCGTTGCAGTGTAACCAGAAACTGGGTAATAGCCCGGTTAGTGGGTTTTTTGATGGCCATGTTAATTAACATGATTAAGAAAAATCGAGTAAAATCGGGGATTTTAGACTTGAGCTGCGGGGATTTACTCGGCATCCTAAATACATAAAAAAACGGGTAAAGCCGGGGATTTTCGAATTGTGATTTGCTTTGCAAATATTCAATGTCCATGTAAGGTGAGAAAAAGTCCGGTATTTGGTGTTTTTAATTTAAAGTCTTAGGTGGTTTTTCGGCTAACTACCCGGATTTTGGTCCTTGGGGGGGATTTTGCAGGGATTAGTGCCGAAAAACCGGGTAAAAGTGAGGATTATCAATGGAGTTGGCGGGTAAATAATAAATGCCAAATCCTGTGTAATGTAACACTGGACGTTAGAGATAAGAGTATAGCAACAGTCAATCGCCAGTCGTATGAAGCACGGTGTGCCTGCTTTGACTGCAGTGAGGCAGTTTTACAAATAAATAGTACAATTACTGACTGAAGTTAAGGCCAAAGCCAATGTTGAAATTGCACTTAAATGAAAGGTTAGAAAGTTATTTTTTTTCACTTCCTGTAACCGCGGAGCCCAAACCCCCCAAATTTTTTTTTCTGGTTACGGTTTTAAGTGAAGTGAATGGTGATTACAAGTTCACATTGTGTTGTGATATCGTGGTTGGATATTAACTTTAGCTAGTTAGATATAAAGAAAATAATATGCATTGGCAGTGTATATACCCCATAGATACTTTGGTATTATACGGAGGCCACTATTTTTAGAGATTTTTTTATTGATTACCAAAAATGACTTTGTAATTGGAAAGAACTTGCTTTAATTGACTTACTTTCCAAATTGGACATAATTATGATAAATGGTCTTTGTTTTCTGCTTCCAGAAGACAGCGATGTTGGTGAGGATTGAGTTGATCGAGTCGCCGTCGCCACTAGCGACTTTACCCGATCGCCACCCTTATTCAGCGCGCTGCGGCGGTTATGTTGAGTTAGGTTATCATAAATATGTTAGTAGGACTTTCCTTGTTTCGTTATGAAATGAACGATAGCAGATGAGTCATACTTTCGCCTGCTAAATCCCTTGACAGGTGATGCGAGCGCTCCGATCAACGACCTGACCTTGGCCTATTTCAAGGATATTTGGCGGGCAAAAGTATGACTCATCTGGTATAGTTCGATTCGTAACGAAAGGAGGAAAGTACTATTAACATATTTTTATGATAAACTGACCTAACATAACCGCCGCAGCGCGCTGTATAAGGGTGGCCTCCGTGTAATACTAAAGTACTAACCCATATTCTTCAGTACGAACTGCTAGTGCAAAGGGGGGGGGGGGGTATATAGTGTATGCAATCAAATCAGGATGAGGCAATGACCTAGAAGATCTTGCCCCCCCAATCGAAATGCTGAAATTACGCCCATGATTATGGCAATCATAACTTCAGACCAACGCAACATAGACCAAATATTTTTCAAAATTTACCATCTGAATCTGGAGCTAAATTTCTGAACAATTTACCATCTTTTATAATGAATGAGAATAAAATTTAACACCATTCAAAAATCCTATACTCTGAAACAAGCAATGTTTGTACGGGGAAAATTTTTATTTCGTCCTAGGATTTTCAATTTTTTTGTTTAATTTGGGGTACAGCTGGGGCCCTATTTTTGAAATGGGTGAGTTGGCAGTTGAGTCAGTCACTCATCCCTCAAGTTATTTGTTTCAAATCATAAAATTAATTCACAGATGAAAATAAAAATATTCCTATCTAACTTTATGAATTCAGCCCCACAATATCCGTGAATATCATTTATATAGGCACTTATTCTTAAAAATTCATAATTTTAATACAGACATAGTATACATTGTGTATTTCACCAATCCAACCATTTTTACTCACCAAGCAATAGGCTGTTGAGTAAAAATGGGCGAGTTCACAGGAAACAAGCTTCTTCTTCTTCTCTTTTGGAGGAAGTAATAATAGTAATCATGGAAAGCTTTTCCAATTAGGTTTTGTTTACTTTTTGATACTAAACAATTAAAAGCGTTCAGACAGCCTTTGAACTATTTATAAAATGTCTTATAACTAAATTTACCAATAAATATACCAAGATATTCTAGTTAAAGCCACTAAAAATGAGGTAATTCATTAAATTGGTCAATGTTTACATTTGGCTTTCTAGTTTGACAGATGTACAGTTTGAAACATTGACATCCCACGTGGTGGTTTAAACAATGCTACCATCAGCTGTTAGGTGACTTGATGAGTGACTCACTACTCAACTCTCAACCGATTCAAAAATAGGGCCCCAGATACAGGTTGTTTTTGTTTATATGCAGGGTAAGAAAATCATTTGATTTGTAAATAACTAATTTTAAATAGTTAAATTGTTATTTTGAATTAATTGTTTGCAGGAATATTTGTTCTGTATGTATATACATATATATATATTAGTTTGATTTTGTACGGATTAGAGTTAAATGTTAAATGTTTTCAAGGGTAATTTTAAGAATAAAAATTATTGGTGTCTACAAGAAAATTTGAATACAAGCCGTCAAGTTTCCCAAAAGAACTTGCGCTGCTGTTCACCCACCAACATAGATCTTCCAAATATACGAAGACATAGACTTTGCAGCTGGCATACGAAAGCTCGACGCCATCTTCGCGTTTGTATCGCTCAATTTTAAAGACGACCGAACTAGCAACACCAGATGCATCAACTTTTTCACTGCTTGGGCCAGATGTATCATCGAATGAAAATCGCCGCTCGGCCGATGCAAGATGCACAAGGAGAGTATACGAACGACCGTGCAACAAGCAGATGATTTTTCTCGACCCTACCGATGCCGTCTACAAACGAATTTCTGCTAACGCCGACATGAACCTAGAATTGATTCTGTTACTCGAGGAAATCCTGTGAGAGAGTAACTAATCTACCAAAGCGTTCATGATTGTGCGCGGAGTCATATAAGAAGATAAAGCTCGAGCCGCCGGGTGACACTAAAGGAATTCAGTCACCAAAAGTCAATTTGGTTCTCGCACCACCGGCCTCGACCCAAATCGCCACAACATTACAACGTCGAATGAAATATCAGCCGTTATCACGCTCAACGCCGACCAGACCTACCCGGATTTCGACCGTGTCGTGAAAGATTTAGGAAAACAACTGTTCACAATGAGCAATAACAGGCAACCGCATCAGCCATTCTCATATCCTCTCTTTTACCTACAAGGAGACTTGGCATTTCCGACCAACATAGTGCCAACTGCTTCCAACCGTGGCGTCGCTCTAAGATATCAAAACTTGAATTCGTGAATAGCCACTTAGTGTTCCGACCAGCAATCGCAAGACCGCTGCACTCCAACGAAGCTACAGAAAATACAACAACCAACGCTAATGGCACTTCCCTTCTGTGAGCATTTATTACAACAGTAACCTACGTCGTCGATATGTTTATCAATGTTGAACGAGACTGAATCAACTAATATTTGCTGGAACAGAAAAAGCTGAAGGCACGGCTCTATAAAGGTGTTGATACCATGCTCAAACAGTGTTATAGTAATAAGTGCTCATGTTTTAGTTATAGAAAATTTTAACTAAAACAGGTGAATCAGCCAGTTGTTTTTATTTAATCCGAGCAAAGCCCGGTCCCCCGTACTAAGTTTAAAAAATGTTTAATAGCTAATACATTTTGCAGTATTAGTGAATTTATAGACCGTTTGAAAAACATTATAATGGAGCAGTAAATTAATGGGGGAAAGTTCAATATACCTATACCTTATGGAGAAAACTAGGTTGTCTTGATCTTAATTTTTTTAGTTTACTTAAGGTTTTTTTCAGAATATATTTCAGTCAAATTTATTGTAACCAGGCTTCATTTAATTTATATAATATTGCAATATTGCAAAAAATCTCTTATTTTCACATTTTCATGGCAGCAAACCTGCACACAAAATAGTCAAAATGCCTCCAACAGCGCAACATTTAGCTTCCAATGTTCTATTCGATCAATGTGTTTTGATGAGTGGCCTGCTCATGAGAGCATGTTAAATTTGTGCACTTTTTGCCTCACAAGGGTAAATGCAGTGACATTTAACATCTCCTATTCTCAGATTAAAATTTATTTTGATATATTATCATTGTAAAAATAAAGAGTGGTAGAGTGTTTATTGCATTCCAAAATTGTTTTAGTTCGAACTTATGTAGTAGATACACTACATGGTGTTAAGTTTATTAAGCCTTTACGCAATAAATCTTCAGAATGCATTAACATAAACGATTTTAGAACCGTAACAAACACTTACAATGGTATATTAAATTAGAATTTATTTTGAAAACTGGAAAATTACAGGAAACTGCATATAGTGTGTTTAAGGCATATTTTGCTTAAGTAAGGAATCCTCTTTTTGTGATTGTCACTCATCAGAGTTTTATTTTTATTTGTTTTTAAAAATCCAAATTTTAAATTTGTTTGTTTTGTAAAGCTTATCATTTTAAGGACCAAGGGGCGGTAATATATTTTAAGGGTAAGCGTTTTAGGATATTTATGGTTTGGGGCCCACCAACCTTTGATTTGAGCAGATACACATAATATAATTCGCTGATACTATATCTGCCATACGTCCGTATTTTGCAAAAACGGTTTATATTTTAGGATCTGTGTCCATGATTGTATTTCTCTAGGCAAAAGAAATTTATGTTTGTATTTTAATTAAATGGATAAAAATGAGTGAAATGTGTGGACGTTATTTCACATTTTTGCTATCTACTGTTTAAGTTTTCAATTTTAAATGTGTCAATTATGACAATTTGAAGGAGGTGTTGAAGTTTGACTTCATTTAGATGGTGGTGCCAGACATCAAACGAGCAAACACAACGGTGACGACTTGGTGAATTTTAGATTGCCAAAAAACGTTAGTTTATTGTTTTAATTTTCAAAAATTATCAAAGATTTCGCCCCTGTACCCCCCTTCTACTTGGAGGGCTTCCATTCGCCCCAGGCCCGCCGGTTGTCATATCGCCCCTACTATCCACCTTTTAGAAAAGGTCTATATGAGCCACTAGTTCTGCCAAAAGTGACAGAAAAAAAAATTAAAATGAATTTCACTTTCGTTTTATAGTAAACAGTATAAACAGACGTATCTCTTGAGTTGAATTAAAAATTCTTGGCAACATAAGTCTTCTTGAAATTAAAGATTAAAGTCTAAAAATGTCTGAAACAAACCATTTTAGTTCATAAATCTCAATTTCCCAAACCCCTCTTATGGTTGGGGGGTATTCCATACCTCCCAACCCGACCAGCTATCTTGACCCTTCTCTACCCTGATATGGCTACTTCCCCGATCTGTTTATTAAGAATTTTAAGTTTTACTAAGTGAAACTTTTGCTGAGATTTACTTTTTAAAATTGCCTGTACTGAAAGAATAATTTTTTCCAAAAAATAAAGATTAATTTATTTTCTGTGGTAGATAATGCTTCTAAATCTATTCCTGTAAAAGGCAAAGCTCTCACTTGCTCACTCACCACTAATTCTCCTAGTTCTTGTGCACCTAGAAGGCTGAAGAAGTTTCATTCTTCAGGCATAAAATAGGACAACTTTGTGATTTTCATCCTGATCTGACCCTTGGACTTTGCCACGAACCCTCTCAAATGTTGAAGTTATTTGTACAGTCTCCTCAGTCTGTCTTTAAAGTCAGTTTGTTTTAAGTCAGCTGTAAATTAAGGCTGATGTTTTTTTTTGTTTACGTCTGGCTTTTGTAAAACGTTTAAGTTTAGTCCGCTTACAGTAATAAACAAGTTACCCTGATCAACTTTACTCTGCTTATTTAATTTATGTTTTTGGAGTTTTAACATACTAAAATTCTATAGATTATGGCTCCCAGCTTTACGTTCAACTGCGTAGATAACGTTTTTGTCATTGTAAACGCAAAAGTGACAAATTAAATAGGTTGCTCGTTCCCGTAATAGCAGTTAACTGAATCCCGAGTGTGTCACGTTTCCTCTTGCATAGAAGTTCGTCCAACTTTAAAATGGAATAGGCAAAAGGAATAAAACCACTGAAAGGAGCAGAAGACTGGCCGACATGGAAGGATCGAGTAATGGACGTGTTGGAGCTGTTTGATGCGGTCGACATCGTGGAGGGAAAGAGGCTGAAACCCGATCTCTCTGAAACGCCGTCCCCTGATGAGAAAGCAAAGTTCGACGCATAAATGAAGTCAGCAGCGCAAGCAAAAATCGTGATTTCTCAATGCGTGAGTGATGATCTATACCAACGAATTTCTGGAAGATTATCAGCTAAGGAAGCATGGGATGTTTTGGTTGAACAGTTTGACAACAAAGCGGAAGACCAGTTGTTTCGTCAGTGTCTTGATTTCTTCAGTATACAATGGGATGAAACCGAAGATGCCCCATCGATGCTATCACGAATCAAGAACAAACATCGAGAGTTTGCCGCTGGTCTGAAAAATCGTAAGGTCGAAACAGTCGAACAGTTTCTTGAATTGTTGTTCGTTTCTAAGGTACTGCACATCTTGCCCAAGCGGTTTGAGACATTCAAGTCAAGTTATCTCCTCATGAAAGCGAATGACAAAAAGACGGTCGAAGATGTTTCATCAGCGTTGGTACTTCATGAGCGGAATGTGGCTCCACGGTCAACATCGCACGACGTCCTTGCCACTACAAATGTTGGTTGTCACCAAGATAAAAAGAAAACCAACTGGCAAGTGAGCACAACATGCAAGTATTGCAAAGCCAGAGGTCATTGGAAACGTCAATGTGCCGAGTGGAAAGCTGATGGGAAGCCTCCTTATCCAGCGCGTGTGGGTGAAACCACCAAAAAGTCGGCGTGTGGTGGTGGAGGTGAACCAAAGAGCTCTCAGGCAGTCGTGACGGATACATGTGTTGAACCTCTTTCAATCAGCAATGACGTCCTTGTGGCTACTTCTAGTACCAGTGAACAGTGGTGGATTGACAACGGGGCAACACAACACATCACTTCGAACTTCAACTGGTTCACGGAGTATAAACCCTTTTCTGTGAATACAAACACAACAGTCAAGACTGCGGGAAAGGAGATCATCAAGGCTCTCGGCAGCGGTACGGTTGAAGTTGCCAACTTCGAGAATGGTAAGCTAAACACATTTAAGCTTAAAGATGTTTGGTATGTTCCAGACATATCGCGAAATTTAGTGTCCATCCTTGCAGCACATGACCGAAATCCGAGCAGTGTGTTTGAACCCACAGACACTAGCTGTTCGTTCACTGTAAACAGTAAGACAGTTTTCAGAGATACTCGAAATAAAGGTGGGACCCTGTATCGAGACTCATTCCACACAGTTCAGCCAAGTGAGGTATGTTTAGCCAATGTAGCTGAGGACAACCAAACTCTTCAGCTTTACCACGAGCGTTGGGGTCATATGGACATGCGGTATGTCCGATCCAAGCTGGTTTCCGAGTTGGGAATGAGAGTACCAACTGACAACCGTATATGTGAGCCATGCCAGATTGGGAAAGCTCATCGTCTGCCGTTCGGGACCCGTGACAAAGCCTCTGCGCCTGGTGACCTGCTGTCTGGCGACGTTTGTGGTCCGTTTGATCTCTCCTTCTCTGGTCGCCATTACCTGATCGTCATCAAGGATCACTACTCAAGGTACCGTTACTGTTATGTCACACGAGAAAAATCTGCCATCAAGGATGCGTTACGAGATGTGTTGTCTAAGACTTACGCTCTCGGACACCGCGTGAAAGATTTTCTTAGCGATAAAGGAGGTGAATTCGACAATGGCGAAGTTCGAGCGATTCTGAGAGAATATGGAATCAACCAACGTCTGACGGCACCGTCTACATCAGAACAAAATGGCGCAGTGGAGCGTGAAAACAGGACAATTGTCGAAATGGCTCGCACTTTCAAGTATGCGAACCCGGACGTCAAGTTTCCTGTGGCAAGCTGGGCAGAACTCGTGACTACAGCGACTTACGTTCTGAACAGAGTAGGAAAGTCACCAATCCCGGACAAAACACCTTTTGAACTCTGGTTTGGTCAGAAACCAAGGATCAAACACCTTCGGATTGTGAGTTCAAAGTGCTATGTACACATTCCTGCTCAGAAGAGACGCAAGATGGATTCAAAGGCCATAATAGGCTACCTGGTAGGATATGATGGAGACGAGCGTTACAGGATTTATGTTCCCGAGAAACGAGACATTGTTGTTTCACGTGACGTCGTTTTCCAAGAGAGGCTAAGCGATTGTGACAACAAAATCCTACCTATCAAGAATTACGAAAAGGAAGAGATCTCCAAGAAGGATTCTGGCGATGAGGTACAGGCTAACTTGGATGTGGAAGATCCTGAAGACGAATCCCAATTGCTGAGGTGTTCCACTCGGGAAAGGATGCCACCAGCCTGGTTGAAAGACTACGTTATCGCAACCAACACCGCCGAAGTTTTCCTAGCTGAGGATGATCCACAAACCTTCAGAGAAGCTATTGAACAGGAAGATAGTGATCAATGGAGAGCAGCTATGGACACGGAGATTAGGTCAATGAAGAAATACGATGCCTGGGTGTTAACGGAAATTCCTCCGGAAAAGAAGCCAATCAACAGCAAATGGGTGTACCGTGTGAAGCGAAATCCTGATGGTTCCATTGACAAGTATCGTGCAAGATTGGTAATCAAAGGGTGCGCTCAAAGACCAGGAGTGTGTATGATGAGACATTTAGTCCAGTTGCCCGGTTGGAAGTAATTCGATCCCTATTAGCTATTGCTGCTGTGGAGAAAATGTTACTGAGACAGTTTGATTTTTCCACCGCCTTTTTGTATGGGGATGTAGACGAGGAAATCTTCATCAAGCAGCCCGAAGGATATGACGACGGTACAGGGCGTGTCTGCCGTCTCAAACGTAGCCTGTACGGTCTCAAGCAGGCCCCTCGGTGCTGGAATCGAAAATTCGATGACTATGATTAGTCTTGGATTTGAACATAGTCTTGAAGATCCGTGTGTCTACATCTGCCAAACTCTGACCAGCAAAATAATCGTAGCGCTTTATGTGGACGACGGGCTGGTAGCAGCAACAAGCCAAGTTGTGATTGACTCGTTCATCGATCCGTTACGCAAGCGATTCGACATTACTACCAAAGAGGCATCTTATTTCCTTGGACTGGAAATTTCTAGACAAGACAACGACATCACGGTGTGCCAATCCTCATTCATCAGAAGAGTTCTCACCCGTTTCAAAATGTCGGACTGCAACCCGGTTCTCACTCCAATGGAAAAACTCTCAACACAAGGTTCCAGGAAAGCTACAGATTTCCTTTACCGATCTGTTGCCTTGCTCTATATTGCTCGTGGAACTAGATTCGACATTTCTTTCTGTGTTAGTGTTCTATCATGCCATCTAGAAAATCCAACGGATGAAGATGTTGTGCGAGCTAAGCGAGTGTTGCGGTATCTCGCAGGTACCAGTGATTTGAAACTGGTCTATCGCAGTAACCCTGATACACGTTTGCTCGAGTGCTACAGTGACGCTGACTTTGCTGGATGTCCGACAACGATGCGCTCTACAATTGGTGTTGTCATTAAGTATGCAGGAGCTGCTATCTCTTGGTTGAGTCGTCGTCAAGAGTTAGTTGCTGATTCAACATGCGAAGCAGAAATCGTTGCTGCAAACCTTGGATCAAAAGAGATTATTTGGATATCTCGCTTGTTCAAAGAACTGACAGGTCTGTCAGCTCTCCCTGTTTTGAAAATTGACAACAAGTCTGCAAAGAAACTCGCCGAAAATCCCGAGTTCCACTTCCGGACCAAACATATTCAGAGGAAGTATCTGTTCATACGTGATCGGATCAAGACGAAGATGCTGGCTGTGGAACACATCGGAACAGAACATCAATTGGCCGATATCTTTATGAAACCCTTGCCTCGCCCACGACTTCAAACTCTTCGTGAAGGCCTAGGCTTGGTCTGATGGACTGAACAAATAAGGGAAAGTGTTGAAGTTATTTGTACAGTCTCCTCAGTCTGTCTTTAAAGTCAGTTTGTTTTAAGTCAGCTGTAAATTATAATAAGGCTGATGTTTGTTTTTTGTTTACATCTGGCTTTTGTAAAACGTTTAAGTTTAGTCCGCTTACAGTAATAAACGAGTTACCCTGTTCAACTTTACTCTGCTTATTTAATTTATGTTTTTGGAGTTTTAACATACTAAAATTCTATATCAAAGATTCCATATCATCCTCATTCCTGGAATTTCTCGAATGTCTGGAATTTCCTGTCAATTTCCAGTCTGGAACTGTCCTTGGCCGGCCATTCGAGTTTTATTAAATGTTTTTCATGCTTTATGTCCATGTGCGTATGTGTAGTAAGTGTGAAGATTTTCTTAAATCAACGAAGATTTGTGTATATAATTAATGTTTGACGCAAGGATTTGAGAATGGAACATCAGTCCCGAAACTAGTAATCCTAAAGTGATTATTGGATTGAAGATGTAAGGTTGGTAACCAAATTATGTTAGTCGATTATCAATCCATCAGTCAAATCATGAATAAAAAAAATGAAGTTTATAAAGGAAATAACAACGAAATAAGGTTTTTTTATTGTAGCGTAAGAATGTGAATGTTGCAGTTCTAGATCCTTACAATCCAATTATTGGGCCCATAGAAGGGCTTCCCAGCCGACTGTGATTGCGACATAACCAGTAATCCTCAGATCATCCACCTCTGAACTGACAGCCCTTTCTCCATATTATGGATAACAATGAGACTTTCCATGTTCTGTAAAAGATGTGCCTACTTTGGTTGCAAGGGTGGAATATCTGACAGTTGGAAGCTACAAGATGCCCTCTAGCAGGGAACTTGTGAATGATGAGTAAGGATGAGACTGAAGGGAAATTCACCTCTGTTTTGTTATAGGTATTTTTAAGGTAAATTTTGTGTTTTCTCTAATAATAACTAAAAACCATTTTCAAATTAAATGAAGAATCGTTTATGATTCAATTATAATGTATGTTATACATTTTACATTGTATATACTAACTGGTGAACCCAGGAAATAGTAAGTGCTACAGTCTGTGGTCAACCTTTAGAACTATTTCTATGTTCTTGAGTTCACAAGTAAACTAAGTGAATCAAGTTTGATTCTCTGTCGACGGTTCGTGCCACTGTTCCGCAAAATTCAGGCCTTTACTTAAGAGATGCCCTATCTTAAAAATCTGAAACAGAGTGGGAAATCTATCCAGACACTTACTGAAGAGGGGGCTCCAGTCCCCAGCGACTTCCTGCTTCTCCCGTAAGGCCTTTGTTAACTTTCAAATTTGGTACAGCTTCAACTGATCTACCAAAATCGTAGGTTTATAGCTCATTTGAAAGAGCAAAAAATTATCTAGCTATTCCAGTGAGCACAATTTTTTCACAAACAGTAATACTCCTGTTGCAGGAGACCTGCTCAGCAAATTTCAAAAGCAAAAAAACACATGCGAAAAGCGAAATATAGTACATATTATTGAATTTTACAGATCTTTTTTAGGCACAACCTCAACGTGAAGAAAGTAAGTCTATTGACACATATGTACAAGTTTTTTATATCTTTTGTTTATTGTACATGAATATGCGAAAAGCGAAATATAGTAGCCAACAGATTATTGAATTTTACAGAACGAAAGTTGTTTTTTGTAATTACCACTTTACAAGTATATACCAAATTTCATTAGGATCGGACAATTTTTATGAGAGTTTAAGGACATAAATATAGATAATAGATATATATACAGGGTTAGGCAAAAGTGTGGATACCCCCACTTAACTTTTTAATGTGTCATACTAGGAAAACCAAACTCAGCATACCTTCACAGCATTAAAAACTGCACTTTTTAACGAGAATCCCATTTTCGCCCCCACCTCCAAAATGGGGCACTTCAACTTATGTTCATCTACAAATTGGCACTGTTAATTAAAAAATAACAGGCTATTGGGTAATAAATAAACACAGTATAAACAATGATGAGGTAATTAATTTGTTCCTCCATTTATTTAATCATCCATGCAATGTACAAAAATAATACACCAATATTTACAGAAGCAGCCCCAAAATATGTACACTTCATTAAAGTAAGGGCCGTAGACAATGCTTAGTTTATTCTTAACTGCTCAAAATCTATCAGACACAGCTAGTTTTAAAGTTGTACTTTAATTACGATTTAAACTTATGTGATACATAACAAACTTATAACAGTGATAAATATGTAATAGCACAACAATTTTATATACTTTCATAAAATATAAAAAATTTGAATAACACAATCCATGAGTGTGAATTAATCTTTAAAATATTTGCACAATAAATTATTATACTTTGCATCACAAAGTTGGGACTTCAAAAAACTTGAATAGCTCAAACGGTTCTGTTTGGGCTTGAATTTACCCATACAATTACATTGGCAAAAGCCAGCTATATTTGTGTTTTGAAGGTTACAATTTGTGATGCTTAGTGATGCACCCAGATGCAATGTTGGAAAACCTCCAGCTGTTAATGATTAAAATATCTTAGTGCTGTTATAAATGGAAACAAATACTTTGAGCTTAGAAATATTTCAGTATGAGAAGAGGCAACTACTGTTTTCAGCAAATTTGACCTTGTAACACTATTCTTTTGCAAAACATTAATAAATCTACAATAGTAAATGCAGCGTCAGGTTTTTAAGTACACAGTCACCAAAACTATTTGGACAATTGTTAATATGATGTCAAACCTTTATAAAACATTTGGAGTATAAAAAATTACTTTCTAATCCTAGTCTAAATGAATGTTTTTTTGGCTGTTCAAGGATGAAATGGAAGGTTGGAAGGAAATGGAAGGTTTTACTTTTCACTAAACACTAACAATTTTACAGTATATAAAACTGATCCATCGCTTTTGGAAGAACTGCATATTACTTTTAACATTCTAAATCCAAGCCTTGCAAATGGACAAATATTTCATAACATCTTTATTACTGTTCTGGAACTGTAAATCTTAAAATGTACTGTAAGTAAAATATTGATAATATTAAAAGGTTTGTTGATTTTCGCTTGTAGAATCTCCTTTCAGAGTTCACCATTGGCTTTGAACTGCTTTTGGAACCATAATGGCTGTCCTGCAAAATCAAAGTTTTAAATTTACAAGATAACAGTAGAAGGTGAATTGCAACTGAAACATCCATTCACCATAAACATTATGAACATCTATCAAGTCACTTTAGTCATTATAAATTTACCTTAGATCACAAATAAAAAGCCGTCCCTAAACTATGTAATGCTAAAATCGTCTTTTACAGATCCTCCTTCCCTACAGCTCTCTATGCTACAACAGAACACAATGAGCTTAACCCTGTACCAAATTTTTACTAGGCATTACAATGAGCACCGAAATCCTGCATATTAGTGCTATTCGGCATTCGATTTGAGTGCCCCAAACCCGATTCCAATTTAATGCATTAGGATATACTGTTGTTCCTCTACACAACAAAAGATATCTAAGGGAGATATAAAGTGCTTTTGTGTTCTTATGCCACTGTGTGCTTTTGTGTCTTATCATGCACAATTCATGCTCTATTTCATGTGAAAAGCTCAGGACCTATTCAAACCTTAGTTTTATTAATGATTGTGAAATCACTCTACCTTCAACTGCGGACACGGTCGGCTCGGGGCGCAGCTTCGGGCAGTGTGTAGTTCTCTGCAGCGTAGTCGCCGTCTGTGTTGGTGTTGGAGTCATAGTCTGCCTCCGCTGGACCCTCGGAGGGGGAGACGGGGAGAGGGGAGGTGAGGAGCTCCTCCAAAGCTGGCAGCACCCGTGGAGTCTCCACTATCACACTCTCGTTGTACGCTGGTCCATTGTTGTTAGCTGTGGCAGAGAAAGAACGTGTGGGCAAGTACTGTAGAGGGTAAAATAGTATCCTAACTAAAAGAATTGGATGGTTGAAAAATAAAAAACAGTTTTATTGTAGCTCAAAAATTGCTGAGTTGCATTCACAAAACCACAATTCTCACTTATATGCATTTTTTTAAACTGTCTCCATTGTATATAAAACTAGTGACTTTGAAAGTTTATAGTGTCATCAGGGCTGCATAGAGACAAGTCAAGCCCAAAGTCTATAATTATAAACGGCTCCCTGAGCCCTTGAAGTGTGGTCCACAAGACTGGGGAACTGCAGGGAGGTACCCCCAGCAAAGGTGAGTCCAGGAGTCTTCCCTGAAAATTTATAAAAATTAGAACTGTAAACTCGTGTTTCAGGCAGTCTAAAACATATACCCCCATTGGAGCAAACTAGCATACAGCGAATTTCAAGTGCTTAAAAATAATTTATACGGAGCCTCAAATCAAGTAAAATCAGCCTAAATCCTAAAATGAGCATACAACAATTTTCTCCATTAGAATAACGAGCATGCAGGTTTGCTGCCATGGAAGTGTGAAATAAAGATTTTTTTGTAGTAATCTAGTAGGCCTAGATATAAAATAGATAAAAACCATTTACCAAGTTTCATTAAGAAATGTTGAAAAACTAGCGAGATATAGAATTTTATTTATTTCCCTTAAGATTAACATCGGGACAATGTAGGCTACTGTGTTTTTCACTAGCGATATCTCGGGGACCAATGGAAGTTATAAATTACTTAGCGCTCCAAGAGGGGGAGAGGGAGTGTTGGCAGCGTTATGTAACTGAGCAGCCTCAAGAATGTATGTCGACTTTATTCTAGTTTGATTTCTCTAGTTAAAATTCAAGTTAAAAAAAAATTGTTTAATGTTAGTATTATATTTTCTCACAAGAATGGAAAAGGGAAAGCTGAACAACGTCTGGTTGTATATAAATTGGAAATTATGACTTTTGACTTTTGGAAAATATGACAAGAATGACTTTTGAGTGATCTTAGTTGGACTGGGTTAGAGTTGGATGCCTGGTTCAAACAGACGTAACGTTGTTCATGCCCAATTAATTGAAAAAAAAAACCAGAACGGAGTCATCCACAGTGCCAATCGTGACAGTCTCTGACCCCATGACCAATCCATGGGAGGACGAGTGAAGACTATATTAATTTTTTCAGTTTCTTTCATTTTACTGTGTGCAATATGATGTGATGTAATTAGGGGTGTGCGAGTACTCGAGAATCGAGCTTTTTTCGAGCCGAGTATGCACTACTCGTCTCAACTCGACTTATTGCAAAATACTCGAAAGTTCGAGTCGAGCAATTACTCCCGCCGTTTACCCAAAATCGGTACGTGCGAAAGAATATTACGGCCATTTTTCACAATATGGCAATCCATCTTTAACGAACATAACTGAAGACTCGTTATACTTGAAGTCAAAAGTTCTTTTGAGTTATTAAAGGCAAATTAACTTTTATATCACTCTATCTTTTATATAGTTTGAGGTTATTTAATATTACATTTCTTAAAAAATTATTTTTGTTATATTTTAGAAACCATTGCAAATAAATAAAAACTTAGTTTTTTTGACAGTTACATGAATAAAAATGTACCTGTGTGAATAACCCAAAGGAAATATTTTAATCATGAATTGAGTCAGGTGTTAAGTCAGGTAATTGGTCATAGCTTAGAGTCAGTGTTTTCATTTCATTTCAAAACCCAGGTAAGCCTTAAACACAAGTTAGGCTTGAAAAATATATCAAATCAAGAATTGTTGAATCTTTACTAAAAGGGTTTCTTTCTTTTTTGGTATCATCTTTTTGGTATATAATATGCTCTTAGTTCAGTAACTCTTTTAAGTTTAACTACCTAAATATTGTAATTTGTATTTGAGTAATGATAATCATTTTTTACGATCATGTAGAAACATGATGACCATTATATTATAAACATTAAAAATCTCGACTCGAAAAAAGCTCGAAACTCGCGGGTATTTTTCATAACTCGACTCGACTTCCAAAATCACTACTCGCACACCCCTAGATGTAATACATTAAGATTTGATCAAATATATCGTATTTGTTGTATCAATAAATAATTGGTTCTTTAGTGCTAGAGTTTAAATTTGTCTTTTATTATCTATTACGATTTTTAGTAAGATAAATTGGGGGGGAATGGCACTCCATTACGAAATTGTTACTAGGGGGGAAAATTGTTGCCGTTTCAGTTCCGTTAAGGGGGGAGGGGGTCTAAAGAGGCAGATTTTAGCGTTACGTAACGGCCCCATAGAGCAACAATTCAAGATCTTAAATAATTCGTTTTTTAAGCTGAAATCAATGGTCCAAACAAGAATTCAATATCTTTAAATTTTCTATGTAAAAAATCCCAAAAACCCATTTTTTGAGGGGATTACCCCCGCCACGTTACCCCCCCCCCTCCTCTTCCATTCCAATAGTCCGTTCGGGCTGATTTTCGAACCTGTCTGAATAATTACTTTTTTATTTGTCTGTACCAAATTTAATTCAGATCAGCCCATTTCACTCTTAAATTCAACTGTCAAATGACCAATAAAGTGTCTTATTATGTCTTAATTACCTCCCACGTTTTATTTAGTTACTAAACATGCGTGATTTACGGCCATTTGTGTGGTTCACAAAGTTACAATATTTCCGCAATTTTTCCGCGATCGGCAAATGCGAGTGACTGTTTTCTCCGGCCATTTGCTTAATTTTATAGGTTATCCTCTTGTCATTTATCTCCAGCCCGTGATCGGTAAACACTGGTTTTTACGGCCATTAACAAACTTCCAAATAATGAACTTTATGTGCATTTATCTTTGTTTAATACCTTCACAACGAGTTGGAATTTTTATCTGTGAGCTAAAAAATTGTTGAAAAGGAATAAAGAAATTTGGGCTTCATAAGAGGGATTCTATATTTTATAGTGTGAAAACACTGCGCCGCAGTGCAGGCCTACAGTCATTCACAAACTCAAAAAACATTACATACTTTTTTGTCGTACCGGTACAGCAGAAATACAAAAAAACAGTGAGCGGTGTGAATAAAAACTAGTACTAACTAACCAGTACAGACTAGGCGCAGGTAGTTTTTTTAGGATCTATGTGAATAAAGATTCACAGTAAGTTTTTGAGCCATCCGAGGATTCTTTAGCACTTTTTTTGCCGCCCCACTTTCACATCTCAGGACGCTAGACCTAGTAAACTGTTTTGCACATTACTTTCCGTCTATTGGATTATGGCACTATCACATTTAGCGAAAAAGCCGTTGGTGATTGGTGGGATTTTAAACCGGGCACCGGACACCGAAATCCCGCGTTCAAACCGCTGCATCAGGCCGCCCCGCTCTCTCTAGTACTTAGTAGTTGGATAGTTTTAAATACTAGGACCTAGCTCTTGCTTGAACGTAATACATGTAGGCCTTCTTGAACTTGGTTTAAACTTGTTAATCCGATTTGATTATTCCTGCCACTACATCATCAGTAGCTCCTGCATTCGTTGAGCTGCAACATATTGAATGTGCGTGGAAATTTAAAGATGCTCTAATTTTTGAATTATTGACTTAAATGCTATTCTGCTTATGGGTTTACTTTATCTCCCGCGGGGAGACAAAGTAATCACTTTACTCCCGCTGGGAGACAAATTATTATTTTACTCACCCATTACAAGGAGTAAAACGCGTCTAAACATAGCAGGTGGGAGAAAAATAAATAGGCTATACCCTACGCATTACAATAATTTACGGAATTAGGAGATATAAGTTTGAAGAAGAAGGTGATGTAGCGACCTTGGTGGCGGCAGTCGCCCAGGTGCTGGTGGAAGCCGAAGTTGTAGCCGTGCTGCGGGCCGGGCGCCGGCTTGGTGCCCTGCCAGATGAAGATGTAGTACAGCGACAACATGATGGCGGCCAGCGACACGCTGAACACGTACGCGATCACCGTCAACACGCGCACCACCTTCTTCTTGTGCTTGGGCTCGTACATGCGGTCCTTGGCCTCCTCGCCCGCGAACTTGATGCTGCCGCGCACGCTGCCGCTGGCGCTCTGCGACGTGCTGCGCCCGCTCATCCCGCCACTGTCTCTCCTTCCGGTCTATTTGTTCGTTGTTCGAAAATTCAATGTACCGTTTGTAAGATTCCCATCGTTATTGAAACCTAAGAGGAAATGCGAATGATTTCGATCGGGACTTTAAATGATGCGAAAGAACAAGTTGAAAAAGTATGATACTTTTCAATAATTTTAGTCTAAAAATACGCCGCAATTCATATTATCAGAAAATTAAACAATTTATGGAAATACTTTTAATATGTTCTGTCAATAATTTTACAATAACTATATCTAATGCGTAGGAATTTCTGAAGCAGAAGTAGCACTACTGCTAGGAAGCAGTAGTTACCTATAACGTTGTCCTATCCTATAATTATTGAGAGAAAGAAATCGAGCATTCAATTAATTTACACTCTACACAGTGGTATATTAATTGATTATACTAAAAGTTTTCCTCATCTTTTTCATTGCTGGTTCCAAATAATAATTCTATAATTGTTGTCATGTACGTGCTTAAAAATGTTGTGTACTGTACAGTTTACACATCCTGTATTCGTAATAGAGTGTCACGAGTGACGAACGTACTCTTAAACTGAAGAATGCTCTTACTGCTAACTAATCACAAATATTTGAAATGTTGACAATAAACTAGTATAGATCGGAAAGAGTTCTAATATGAAATGGTTTTGACCATCTAAAAAGTAATGCTCTCCATCAAAAAGATTGTGCGAGGTTCTGTTTGCGAGGGCAAAAATAGCCATGTTTGTTTACAACTATGGGTTGTTTAGCATCCAAGGCTGAGCTCGTCGACAGCTGCAACACTACTCCCTGACATTCCATTTAAAGTTTGAATCCTATTGCCATTGTTTTAATTTGTCGGTGTTAATTTTTAATTATTTTATTGTTATCACAGTCCGACAAACAAACAAGAAATAATTGAGAAACTTAAAAAATTAAAAAAAAACACTTAGTAAATTGGTAATTCACAATTATTTGTGTCATCTTTTTGGGCTATTGATGTGTGTAGTCAGTTAGTCAACAAAGTGAACATTTATTAATTTAATAGTTTGTTTTTCTCAGTCTTAGTCGCGATCTACGAATTAACATAGACAAAAGGTAGCCAGAATATAATGCACACAGCTTTCGCATTTTATGTGGATGGTTCATCGTGAAATAATTTTGTTTTCGTATAATTACATAAAAATACTCTCTGCTTTCCCTTCTTTTCCAAGCAAGATTGTACTGAGTATAAGCCTACTAGTCTTGGTCTATCCATCATTGGCAATTAAACAATAATTGTTTATGACAATAAAGTTTGCTTAAAATGAGAAAAAATACAAAATTGAACAAGTTTCTCGGAAGAAATAGTTTATTTTAGAACATGACTACCATACAAGGGTTGTCCAAAGAGGCGACTTCAGAGTCCCAGCGAGCGTGAAAATTGGTCGTTGAAACTCTTTACTCGAGACAAAACGTCGTCAGCCAATTTCCAAATCTCTCTTTCATTCTTAGACCTCGTTTCTGTAACAGTCAAATCCGAGTTAATTTCCAGCGTTTTTAGTGCGTTGTTTGCTGTTGTTAGCTCCGGGTATTTTTACAAATTTTTAAGGAGATTTCCTTAAAAGTTTTGATGATTGTGGTAATAAATAAATTATTTGTTTATGACTTAGAAATACGCTATTTTTTAATGTGTTGTGTGTTTTAAAAACAATGCATACCCCTAGTTTGCAGTTAAGAACCTGTATTTGATGTATACTAGTAGATATGAAGTAAAGTATAAAGCTAAATATTTTTGAACTTGTTCTTACAATATATACTGTGCTTTTCCTGTTTGTTCCTAATCGTAATTAGGATTGTTCAAAAATGTCATTTGTAGAAAATCGTCAGATTTTTGCGTAAGCAAAACTATATTATCTTTATTTATTTGTCCATATATTTATTTTATTTTATTGGCTAAATAATTTAGCAATTGTTTATCAATGCAATTTTAAACGTTTTGTGAACTTGATGTTATTGATTCTTTAGGATCGTTTTCTGTTAAAATCTACTGCTGATTTCCCCAAAATATTAAGGTAGAACAGTTTATAAATGCTATTAGACTATCATGTTTCAAGTGGTCTTACGTTTTAGCGGAGGCACAAGTTACAGATTCGAATTCTTTAAATTGCAATTAAATATATTTTAGAAATTTAGAAAACATAAACAAGATTCCCCAGAGTTAATTATTTGCTATGTTCTTCATCAATTACTCAGATTACAGAATAATTGGCCGAAGGACCTGGAAAATAAGCGGTTTTTATTGAATATCGCGCCAGACAGAAACGAGAACTAAATACAGTAACAGGTATCCTATAAAAACGAGAGCTACAAATTATCAATTTGAAAAAACTGATTTGTCAATATAGGTTAGTGTTGCAGTTTCGAAAAATAGGCTATGGATTAAGATTTTATTTTAACAGCTATGCTCAAGTGATTAATCGTTTGTTTTATCGAATCAAGCGCCTTATCATCGGGGCTCTCGGGAGATCCAGCGTATGTCCTGCAACTGCAGCCACCGCAGGTCGCAGGTCGCACCCCGGACCCCGGACCGCGACCCGGCGCCGGCGGCCGCTGCCCAGCATGCCGTCCCCAGCCCTGCCGTTGTACATTACCAGTAACCTCCGGATAAGCTCGGTATTCACATTATGTAAGCGAGTGACGCACAGTTTATGTAAGCGATCGCGGAGGACTAGCGGCCGCGCACGCGCCCAGCTATCGACCCCGGGCAGCAGCTCCTACCCTCCCCTGCAGCCACGGGCAAACAGCGGCTGATGGATCTTCGTGTGTTGGGAAACATGGTAAAAGATTTTGGGAAATAAAATTTATAAGGAGTAGGCTTAGAATCTTTGTTATTAAAAGAAAGTGTCAACTAACTGTAACTTATGTTTTGGATAAAAGTAAAAGCTATTGATTCGATTGAGCTGATTTTTTTCCAACGTTACGGTTGATTACCAGTGTCATCGCAAAATGCATTTGCATTAAGAACAAAAATCATCAAAGCAAACATTTCACGGTAACTAGAAAAAAATTTCTAGTTACCGTGCAAACATTCTACCTAATTAAAATCCCGAAAGTCCCCGGAAATTCTTGGCTGTGCTCCAGCCGTCAAAAAACCATTTCCGGTCCGTTTTTCTCTATACATTTTTTCAATCAACACGAAAACCAAAAGAGATACAAAAAAGTGTAAGAAGCGTCGTTGTAGGGGATAAAACTTCCAATAAAACGAAATCATGTACAATGAAAAAACTGCATTATTAGTATTGTAAAATGTTGCAATTCTAAATCCCCTGGCATAAGGAATACTTGTAAAATTGGATGTAAAAAACATAAAGGCGTAATAATAAAGGCAATAATAAAGGCTTAGATGAGCGTTCAAAAAAGGTATTCCTTCAGGAAAAAGTAAAAATATTACCATAACTTATCATTTTTGTGAGCTTACGCAAGCTTTGATTATGAACGAATTTTGAGGTGTTAAAACTGGAATTTGAATCAGGATTCTATGAATATAATTTATTATTCATTAAGATGAAAGAGCTTCACAAAAACGCTCCATACATTTTTTCGTACCTCTTATGGTTATTCATGTCAATCGAAAAAATGTATAGAGAAAAATGGACCACAAATGTTTTTTAGATGGCGGCTGGAGCACAGCAGGGCGGGGACTTTTGGGATTATAATTAGGGATATTTTTCTGTACATCTATGTGGAGTTTCAACTTGGTCAAGATTTGTTAAGTAAATTTCTCTGAGTTCTTTGGACTATATATTTCATAAAAGAAAGGAAAGTGGGTCTTTGCATATTCGAGACCATATATTGAAAATCGGGCGATTTCATAGTAGTGTAGCGAACATTTTTTGTATCATACTGTACGAAAAACAGTCCGTTTTTTGTTCTCTAAATCTTCCGCAACATCTCACTTTTTAGTGTTAGCTAAAAATTTTATAATCACCGTATTTAAACAAATTGTGTTAACGAACTCAAAATTATGGATTAATTAATGTTTGAATGTGTCCATTCATTTTGGATATCTGGCTCTGATCGTCAACATGTTGTCTGACTTGTTTTCTTTCACTGCATTAGGGACCTAAGTCCCCAAACTGGAGACCTGCAATTTTTTGCCGGCGATACATATTAATAATGAAAGAATTTTTACTACTCTCGGATCATTTTAATTTAGACATAGGCACTTCATCTGTGACATAGTTCTGGGACCTTTGGTGCATATCAGAAAATGTCATTGCCACAGTCATGTCATTGATCACAGATTTGCAGTACGGTGAGTGAAGTAAGGTAAGATAAGTGATTTTACAAGGTGGTCTTCAATATGTGTGGATAGTAATTTTGCAGAATTTTTCAAATTATGGATGCAGAAATCATACATAAAAACCAAAGCATTCAGAAGGAGATTTTACATCGCGAAATTAAAAAGTGTACCATCTTTTGTTTTATAGTTAGGATTTGAAATAGGACTTTAAAGTTTATAAATAAACATTCTGAATGATGTTCGTCCTCGTCCTATCCTTGGTTCTGCGTGGCTCGGCGGCGAGAATTGCATGTTCTGTAATGGGAAGTGCGTGTTGACAACGAATTACATCTCCGCAGGGGGTTTAGTATGAAAATGGTTTTTTTTATGTGGTGAGACCAACATAAAATCATCTTTTCTTGGCGTTATGATATAATTTTGACGTTTTAAATGATTGCGTAGTATATACCGTATAAACATTCAGTCAAAGAACTGAATAAAAAAATAATTTTGTACCTTCGTTTGCGCAAAATTATAATGTGAAACGTATTATTTCAACCAGTTAAATTATTATCGAGGTACAAGTGAAGCCTATCGTCATTGTTCTTGTCAACAGTCACCCTGGATGCGGAGGTTCCCGGGATGTATACCAAACACAGCCCATGAATGATGTTTGCATACCGTTAACCACAAACGTGGATCTAAGGCCCCTTTCACTAGAGGAGTTTTTAATGTAGGTACTGCTGTGCGACAAGCATTCGTGCGACTCGTAGTCGTATGTCGCATTATGGGTGCTTTCACACGAGGCGGCAGCGCGCCGCGCGGTAATTTCGTATGATCCACATGCCACATGCTACACACGGCAGTGGTCGCACGACTCCTTGTCGCATCAAACCCGCTTCGAGTGAAATGGACCTAAACTGAAGCTGGTACCGTTAAACTAGAAGGGTGTTGGTTTGGTGGGGCCGGATTCGGGATTCACGGGCCCCTAGGCCAATCAGGTGGCGTGGGCCAGGCCGCGGCTCGGGACAACCACTGGCCTTTTTTATCGAATCTCGTGTAGCGCGGGCCCCTAGGCGCGCGCCTATGGAGCCTATCTTTAAATCCGGCCCTGAACGGTAGTTGTATTTTCGAACAACGTGTTTTTTAGGTTATACCAGCTGTTAAAAGTCTATTATCTTTCAATAGGATAAGTGTAGGCTAATGTAGTAATAATGTCATGAAATGTGCCGCCTACGTACCAGCGAGGCCGGCGCCGGTGACGAAGCACTCGGGGCAGGGGTGCGGGTCCGTGAGCCGCAGCGGCCCCCCGGGCCCCGGCCGGTGCTCCTTGGGGTTCCACAGGAAGATGTAGTAGGCGCTCAGCATGATGGCGGCCATGCTGACGGACATCATGTAGGCGACCACGGTCAGCAGCCGCACGATCTTCTTGGTGTCGGGCTTGCGGGTGGACGGCTTGGCGGCCTCGGGGTCGCGCGGCGCGGCGCCCACGTTGTTGGGGGTGTTCTCGGCCATCACTGCCGCCACCGCCGCCCGCGCCCGCGCCCGCCGCCTTGCGTAACTGAGCCTGTTAGCGCCTCCCCCGCGACACACTTGCTGTAATTGGCCGCTAGCGTGTGCCGTCACACCGCCCTTACCGTCACTCACCGCTGTTCAATTATTCTACAGGTGTATTTGTTAATGTCATTGAATAATTTTAATAAAAGCCTAGGAAATATTAATTTTCAACTAGATAACCTGTTGCTTGAAATCGAGCGAAACAAAACCATATCGTAAAAAAATGAAGAATGAACAATTTACTTGATGTATGATTTTAAAATTTATCAAAGGGCAAATTTAATATAAAAAAGAATGGCCAAACTACAGAAAAAATTTAATTTTATTCGACTTACCGCATGAGTTCCTGGAAAACGATATTTGTTGTACAGCAACAACCGTAGAATGGGTATCGAAACAGTTTCTGGATTTAAGTCTAACAGCCCTGCTCTCAGATTGAGAGTTTTCTGTAAGACCTTGAAATTATGGCGAAATCCGCAAATTAGGCAGACGGACCTTTCCTTTGTGGCAACAAAGGGAAAATGATAAATTATCTCTACCACCAGTCTTTTATTCTTGAAATTCAAGCTGTCGCAATGAAAACATTTTAAAGTTCATTGGTCCGAGGTTGAAGGAGCACCTCGACGATCTAGTAATACCGCTCTATACCCATCAAATGTTATATCGGGAAGGTGATGCCAGCATACATTCGTGTTCCCTCCGACGGATCAAAGTGCATCTTGTTCTTATTGGTGGCATTATAACTGCACTAAATTTAAAAAAATGGCTCAAGTTGATAAAACTACAAAAAAAACATTATGCTAAAATGTATTGATACATTTTAAAACAATAGACTGGTAACTGCACTGAGTAAGCACAAAAACTCTTCATTATGTAGTAATCAAGGCAAATATTACCTAAATTACATACAGAAATAAATAAAAAAAACTAAATAAGGTAAACAACCCAAATTCTGGTCGGTTAAGGTAAGACAGAGTTAACATTGTACGTAATGAATTTGAACCAGCTGCTCAGGCAAAATTTATTTTGGCTAATTATACTTTAGAATTTAATTGAAGTTTCGAATAGTATATTTACGTCACAAAAAATAAATTATATTATTTAGTAAAACATTGTTTAATGAAGAGATAGTTATCCAACCTAAAAGCCTAATACCGGTCGCTGCATTCCTAATACCGGTTTTCACATGCCTAATTACGGTGGCGGCCAGAACGACATTTTATAAATTAATTTTCAAAGGAAAATGGATTAAATTGTAAGGTATATGTGGACACACGTGTGTATTACGTAGCAAAATATAATATATGATGAACCAAGATAAACCTTTACCATCACCTAAAGATTTGCAGCGGCTCGAATATGGATAAAAATAACATATTGAAATCTCTATTGCCATGGTGTTTCGATGCATGACGCTAAAGCTACTAATGATTTATTGTAGTAGAACGTGCTTCATTCTAGCTTCTGTAATTCGAAAACCTTGATTTTAATCATTTCGTTCTTTAGTATTTTATTATGTTTGCGTAAAAGTATGCTCAAAATCATGAATGATCTAAATAAAACCTTGGATATCTCAATTATTTTGCTATGTAAACATGCTAGCTATTAGAGGTTTGTTGACAACCAGTACCAAAGGAAACAGAAAACCAAGTCTTAAATCACATATAAACATGTTATTGATTGTAATAATACAATATATACAGGGTGTCTCACCTAAGGTGTCTCAAATGGATTGCGGACGAACTAGTAGTCCTACATAGATTAAACAAAATCATACCCCACTAAATCGACCACAAGGAACAATATAAAAATATTTTTAAGCTTTTTAAAATACAGGGTGTTCCAAAAACCGGGGGTCATGGGTTTGAATCTCAGAATTTTTAAATGTAAACATATGTCATGTTATGCATCGTTGTAAAGCTCTAAACAAGACGAACAATTTGGTGAAAACAGAATTCACTTATCTTTATTAATTTCAAAATGGCGGCCATTTTTGTTAAAAATATTGGTATTTACGGAATACCCTGTATCTCGAGAACTACAAAACGTATTTTTGGTCTGTTTAAAAATTATTAATCCTCGTAAACTCAGCTTTAATTTGATATATGACATGCCAACATTAAGAAAATAAAATTTTTTGACAGTACATTGTATTTTGTTTGAATGTTAGTAGGCCTGAAAGTCAAAAAATTTAAATGACAGCATATGTCAAATAGCACATCATTTTACAAGTCTTGCAAAGACCAACGACTTTTCAATTTACACCTAGCTGCTATCTTTGGTCGTTTTGTAGTTATAAGCAAAAAACTCTATTTTACCATATAAAGCCCATGTTAAAAGTGTAGTCTTCAGGGCATTTAAATTTGCATCAGTTAAACTTGAGTACTGCAAATTTAACATGGGCTTTATATGGGAAAATGGAGTTTTTTGCTTATAACTACAAAACGACCAAAGATAGCAGCTAGGTGTAAATTGAAAAGTTGTTGGACTTTGCAAGAGCTATAAAATGATGTGCTATTTGACATATGCTGCCATTTTAATTTTTTGACTTTCAGGGCTACCAACATTCAATCAAAATAAAATGTACTGTCAAAAGATTTTATTTTCTTAATGTTGGCATGTCATGTATCAAATTAAAGCTGAGTTTACGAGGATTAATAATTTTTAAACAGACCAAAAATACGCTTTGTAGTTCTCGAGATACAGGGTATTCCGTAAATACCAATATTTTTAACAAAAATGGCCACCATTTTGAAATTAATAAAGATAAGTGAATTCTGTTTTCACCAAATTGTTCGTCTTGTTTAGAGCTTTACAACGATGCATAACATGACATATGTTTACATTTAAAAATTCTGAGATTCGAACCCATGACCCCCGGTTTTTGGAACACCCTGTATTTTAAAAAGCTTAAAAATAATTTTACGTTGTTCCTTGCGGTCGATTTAGTGGGGTATAATTTTGTTTCATCTATGTAGGACCACTAGTTCGTCCGCAATCCATTTGAGACACCTGAATTATTATTCTTCTCATCCTTTTTTTGAGCTTTCTTCCATAGTAGACTTTCACCCGCTGTAGAAATCGGTATACAATGACCTGATCCCTGATCTCCTTAGGTGAGATACCCTGTATAAGGCAAATTTTTGTATCAGATTGCAGAGCTGTCTATTAAAAGTAGTAGTTGTAGAAATAATCAATTTTTGTGTCCTCAAAACAATGTGATTCCCCTCCGCCGCCAAGTCTAATAGTCACAACATCTATACCCTACTCCTCCCGACGCAGATGAGCCAACAATACAAATATGATGTCGTAAGTTTATAATCTCATCATTAGAGAATTGGGTGTCGTTCAGTTGTGTTAATTTTTATTTGTTTATTTTTTATTACAAAATACGGGTGTAGTCGATAAAACACGTAAGTATCCAAAAGCTTTGTCCTCAAAGGACAATTAAAAATGAAACATCAATTACTGTAATGAATTTGTAAAGAATAAACTTAAAAATGATCAATAACCGTATTAGAAAAAATGAAATCCTAATTGCGGTCGCGGCCATTAGTATCAACCATAATCAGGAAAAACGTATAAATTACCTTCCCAATCACGGTCGCAAATATTTAAAGGTTAAAATAATTTAAAACCTTAATTTTATCTATGTAATAAATAAAGAAACTAATTGTTTTGAAGCTAAAACTTTTTGTTAGACACAATTAGTATTATTTAGCATTTAGAAGCTTATTTAACTTACCTCGCTTCTAATGGATTCGTACAAGAAAGCAGCAGTCATCCAACGGAAATGACTTACTCATCTCTTCATAGCTTCCTGAGTGATTGTTGCGTCAGCTGATTTTAAAAGTTTTTATACTCTATGGTAGATTGAAACTCGCTGTTTACATTAGCTCAAGAAATTACCAAATAGGACCGAATAAGATTTTATCATGTTTAAATGATTGAGAAGTGACGACCAGAGACCGGTATTAAGCAGGCGACCGGAATTTGGGTTGTTTACCTTATACAAAGTAAAACTGTGGAAAACAGTTTGCAAAATTATTGTTGTCACGTTCCAATAACCAAAGCAGCTGTAAAAAATAAAACTGCTCGTTTAGAAAAATAATATATAAGTGCTGCAATCCGTGGTTCACTTGTAGAACTATTTGAAAGCATGACCATATGTTCAGTTGTAAACAAAGCTTGGTCAAATATCGATGGATAGTGCCACAGTTATTTAACTTCAGCCCTTTACTGTACGTTAGTGACACCCTTTTTTTGAAATTCTGAGACTTATTGGCAAATCTACGTAAAAATTGACACCACAAACATTAAAATCCGTCCAGCCGTTATTGAGGTTTGACTATGAAAAGAAAACTGCTTGCGTAATAATATATAGATTATTAAAAAGATCATTGTTGTGTACCTTTTTAATCTATAGCTTTTGAAGTTTCTGACTGCTCGATGAATTGCGACACTCTTATTGAGTGGTTTTAATTTACCTGCCCGTCCACACTCCAAAAATAGTCGAAAATCACAACCTGGTTTCGGCACTAAGTTGTGCCATGATCACGTGAAGTCAGTCACGAGAGTCAAGCTTGTAGGTGGAAGTTGCAGTCACATTGACATTGTCGAGAGTTAAAAATGACAAATACACACTCACACACATTAGACGAAAGAACATAAACAAACATAAATGGTATAAACACCGGACAAGTCGTGATTTTTGACTATTTTTGGACGGTTGACGGACAGGTAAATTAAAACCACAATATAAGTCACACCAGTCCAGGGCCAAAACCAAAATGAATAAACTCTTATTGAGGCCTCAACAGAATCTCATGCGTTGAATACTGATATTTTGTGCCAAAAATAAAGGTGTTGTTAATTGTTGTAACCTGTAATTTAACACTAGATAATCACGTTAATAACAATGCCACACAATCCATTTCTGAATTTTTTTCCTACAGTATAAATTTTGATTTACATACAAAATGACTGACTCAAGATGCCAACCAAACATTTCTTTTGAATCTAAGGAAATGTGACTATGGAGGACGTTGGAAGCTCACATCATTTGACTAATTAGGAAAAAAATTAATGACAGATGACAGGGCTTACTGTTAAACCATGTTACACTCCATGGTAAAAACAAAGACTATGTTTATTTACAAAAAAATGTAAGATTAGTGCATTGGTTAAGGTTGGTTGCATCGGTCAATTTAAAGTTAGACAGTTAATTCATTATTCTTTTATCAAGCCCTTTAAAACGGTGCATCACACTCCCAAATGTTTAGATCTATGCCTGTACATAGTTACTTTCCATAGTTGGGAAAGTTAGTCAAAAATTCTAATTAGTTAAAAGTTATTAGTTAGTCCCATAAAAAGTAACTGTTAGTTAGTTAAACAATAAGTTAGTTAGTTAAAAAACTAACTGATAGAAAATATAAATAGTTTTTAAAGTTAGTTTTCGGAGAAGTTTGCTGTTGGGCAGTTGTTCTAAAGGATCGCATTTACCTATCATTAAAATTTAACAAGACTATTAACACAACTAAATTATTTTACAAACTAAATACTAAGAAAGCTTAAATCATTTAACACAGCTATGTTGCTACCGCAGAAAAAAAGACTTGACACTTGACAGAGATAAATAAACATCAACTAACTGAAGGCAATGTTTTGGAGATGACAATTCGCCAAACATTCCCCCTGCCCACCCCTCGGTGCTTGCGGCATTGTCATTGGCTGCCACTGCATACCAAAGCAACTGGACTTTTCCCACCTCCATGTTGTTTGTCATCAAGGGCGCTGACCACTCGCTATGCTTCCCGCACGGCCACACGCAACCTCTACGATCACTAGAAAAAACTCATATTTAAGTTCTTCCGCCCGTCCAAAAAACTAACGATTTAAACTCCAAAATTACTAACGAATAGATCAATCTATTCGTTAGCGAGAATCTAACTGATTAGAAGTTAGTTATTTCCAGTACTTTTTAAAAACTAACGAATAAGTTAGAAGTTAGTTGAAAAAACTGACGAATATCGTTAATTGTTAGAATTTCTAATCGTTATTCCCAAGTATGACTTTTACGGATACATATTAGTGTATTAATATGTATTAGGTTAACTCAATTAATGAAAAAAATTATTAAGGTGATCGGACTTTTGAGACACTATTTGTTTCAATATGCAGGGTATCCACAAAAATAACCTCATAACTTTCCACAGTGGCGTCGCACCTCAAGATTCTAGGGGGTGGAGGCCACCTAATTTTTCCAACTCTCAACCTCGAATTTTCCAACTGAAACATTCAATTTAAACACAAAAATCAAACGGAATTCACTAGATTGCTAAAGCCTAGACACTAATATTATGAAATTAAAAACTTGCCAAATTTGGTAGTACAGCCTATAGATGTCAAACAATTATTAATGTTATTAAAGTTATTTCCAAAGTTAGTCCTTTGTTATCACGGGATAGAGAAAGAGTCATGAGCCATGTGTCTGTGTGATATTCAAGCTCAACAACCGGAACTCTGAATATTATACAATAATAAGGTACTTTAATGTTAATAAAATGCTAAATATATTTTTGCTTTGACCAGTTTTACAGTAAGTTGATTTACCAGAAAGATAGTTGGGAATTCAAGAGCTAAGAGTAGAGAAATTTGATTATTTTTGAAGCAGGATTTAATATTAAAGTAATTTTAATTTGGTTGTAAAATTACTGCAAAATATATAATGAAAGTTTTATTTTTACCTCATAAGTTCTTGTAATTTACATAAACCTTTTTTATTACTCCATGCAATCTTTCATCCCACACGCTGTATCTTTCTTTGATGGCTGTAGATTACAAACAGCTGTTATGATTACTTCATTTGTTTACACTTTCCTAGTTTATTTCGTTGTTATCATGGAAAACTCATAGGGCTAATGTTCAATTTTACAACTTTAAAATTAATTTTATTACATTATTAGATTTCCTCTGTCCAAGAAAACTGCATAGTACACATTTATTTGTTGATAATAAATTACTTATTTCAAAATTTTGAAGGAAATCCTCAAAGCCGTTTTTAAGATAATTGTGCAAACAAGCAAGCAAGTACGCACGCACACACACATGCACGCAAGATAACATTGTTGCTCATATTAGAGTGTATAGGATATAATTGGAGAGCTCCTAGTAGCATTTTTTTGTTTAAATTTTTTGAGGTTATTTTAATTTTGAAGTGTTGCTTCATATTCGTCTGACTTTCCATGACTAAAATTTGTTTCCCTGACTTTCCAGAATTCAATATTTTGAGAAAATATTCAGTTTGTAAGACATCTTTAGGTATAATATACTGTCAACTGTACAAAACAAAAAACTCTCAATCCTCTAGATCCTTGCCCTTTATCGATTCATACAAGCAGCGTTTGCAGTAGTAACAATTTTATGGCCAGTCACTTTTATGGTGCAGTCGTGTGGGTGGCGGAGAGACATTTATTGTGGCTGGAGTATGCAGGCGACAGAGCAGGGTGTGGCTAACAAGTGTTTATAATGTTAACTTTGCTAACCCGTTTTTTATTATTACTACCTATGACAATTTCATAGTTACTGATTGGCAACATTGAGCATTTGATTAAAAATTTTGTAATAGCAGCCTTAAACTGAAAGGAACCTATCTATATTCCGGTATGTAAAACTTGTTATAGTTAACGTTCAATTGTGTTGTAATTTTACACCATGAATGTCTTTTTGAAGCAGCAGACAGGAGCACCTTATGAGGGCAAGAAGGTCGAGAATAAAATTAATACTTTTCCCACATCACCACATGACCTCATTATATTGGTAACACATTGATTATGTTAGATATTAACTGAATCTTTTTTAGCGCGGGTGGGAAACAAGTGTCAGTGGGCAGTATTATACTAAGTGACAATTGATAGAAATAGCACATAATCTGTTTACTGGTGGAACTTTATTAATTTCTATGTATCCAGTGCTGTCAGCAATATGAGAAGCTTCTTGGCTCTGCTGGGGCCATTGGGCTATCAGTCTTTTCAAGTGTATATTCAATGGTTTTACAAGTATGTTAATCAGTTGTAAATAATATATTCTTCTTGAGTGTTTCACTGAAACAAATAAAAACAAATAAAAAAGATTTGTTAAAAATTCAAACAAAGAAAGAAAGTTTTAGTGATTTTTTCTGAACGCTTCCATTTTTGCTACACGGCACTTTTTGCACATAACAAAGAAAAATGGTCTTGCACTTTTCGTACATATTTTTATTATTTGTTCGGCACTAAAAGGGTTAATCTTCATATCTTTCAGTTTTCTGCAAACTGATGCTCTTGCCGAATTTAAGCAGTGGCTGAAGAAGAGAAACCTACATATACTAAATTTCCAACCTCTCTAATTACATTTTCAGCAGCACTGGCAATTTTTGATAGTATGATATTTTATTTCTAGAATGGTTGTTTGAAATAATTATGTACAAAAGGGATATGAAAGAATAAATCACAACTAACTTGATAAGACATTTTATTTAATACTAGACCACATGTCCCTCATAACTAAGGAACTCCTTTACAAATGGCAACAACTATATATAACAAAATACTGTTTGATCAATTAACAATAATTTCAAATATACTGTACAATATTTTTAACCACGGTCTATAAATTACAATCACACTAGGCATACGAAAATAGCTTACAATAATATCAAAACTCTAGTAACTATCAGGGTTTTATTAAAAAAAACGAAAATAATTAATGTATAAAAAAGTGGGGTTACAAAAGTTTGGGAGACTTCACCGGCCATATTAACTTGCTGCAGGTTTCTTGGGTTTTGAAACCTTAGCCATACTTTTATTCCAATTGCTCCATGCGGGTCCCAAGCTGAAAAATAACTATATGACATCCAAACAATGTTTTAAGTTTGAACTATTATTAAGCAGTTAAAAAATTTAAATCTCTAAAATAAACATCTGATATGACATATTGCTGAAGGAGGAATAAAATGTTCTCCAAGATAAATGTAAATAATTATGAAAAAATCAAACAAAACATTAAGGTCAGAAATAATTTTGGAATGTTCAGAGATCAACTACGTGTTTCGATCCTCTAGGCAGTAATGTGGAGATTACAATTCAATAGTAAGCACAGCAAAATATAGTTTTAGATGGAATTTGTACAGTTATGAACAACAATCGTTTAGTTTCTGAATTGCATCACTAAAATTCAGACTGTTAAAATATTGTCAACAACTAGTTGTAACCTCAGATGAGCAATTAAAATATTATATTTAACTATGTAACTGGATTGCGCTCTCAATGGGTGAAGAACGAGCTAGTCTTTGAGGCCGTTAGGTGGCAGGAAAGGCCTCAGCCGTGCTCACATGTAAAACTATCTGTGACCAAGCCACGACACTTTAAAAGCAAAATGAAAGCTAAGGATACATTCTAAGGGATGCAGCTACATGATTTGTGTAGCTTGAAAAATAACTACACAACTGTTTTTTTTTAATATGCAGGACTACACTTTTGGTTACATAATTTCAATTTACTACTTTTGCAAGCAGTTAACTGAAATCGGGAAAAATATAACAGTTTATGAAAAGATAAAGATTTGATAAATCAGTAGTAGGTAATCCTATAAAGAAATCATTGAAATAAAAAGTTATCTTTAGAATGTCATCTTCAACTTTCTTGCTAACATTTTTACCTGACTGATGAATGAAATACTTTCACGCTTACTACTTTTTCATTACATTTAAACCATATTGTTTTATATTTAAAAATTATTAAATTTAATTTAATTAATTTTCAGAATTGTAATGAATATCATATTACCATCCATTTAAACCTATTAAATGTTTTATAAGATTAGTAATTTAATCACTTTATTGTTTGTTTAATGCCAGTTTGATTGAAGCACTATTTCCCAACCTGGCATCGGGGTTCCACCAGATTAGGCCTTTTAGCCACCTAACGAAGATAAAGACATCACTCTTTGGTCTCACTTTAGCATTGGAAGATGCCATCCAGTTATACTTCATCCGAGGTCGTAACTGTCAAAGTGGACTTACACATATTGTAAAGTAAAATTATTACTCTTTAAAATTACATTTATCTTCAG
Source organism: Flexamia atlantica (assembly GCA_035578135.1). Taxonomy (NCBI): domain Eukaryota; kingdom Metazoa; phylum Arthropoda; class Insecta; order Hemiptera; family Cicadellidae; genus Flexamia; species Flexamia atlantica. The sequence goes on from JAQJVK010000001.1 coordinate 228,967,764, forward strand.
AGTTTTGTCCACAAAAACACATACTTAAAACTCATGAAATCAATAAATAATGGATATTTTAAGATGCAACATAAATATTAAGTACAGTTAAAATTAAGTTATTCTGTTTGAAATGATTTCGAGGAAATTATGAAAATAAACTAAAGTGGTTCAACAGCCTATTTGCAGTCTACGCTGACGATGACATGTTGTTAGACAAATCTCACCGTTCACGACACGCCACAGCTGCTACCAACGCAGCGCCTCGCCCGCTGCCGTCCTCCGAGAGCATCATGTCGAACTGCAAAAATAACAATCCAATAATAAATATCCAAAACAAATCAACCTTCCAAGAAAATTCCCTCAACTAAGTAATGGTAATGACCATTGGCTATGATCACTTGGCTGCATTCTATCGGTACGCTTTCGAAACAAAGTATTAAGGCTTGTCGCTCTGCTTGGATTCTTTTCTCTATATAAGTCAAAGAGTATATTCGTGAAGCTCACTCCTTTGCAACGCTGAATGTGAAAGAAACATAGGTACAAATGAAAAAGTATTCAATAATATCTGTGAAGAACGTATTAATATATTGATTAAAAAAACCTTTTTAAGTTTAGGTTGAACCAAATCCTACACAACAGTTCAATTAATACAAATTAGTTAAAATTATTTCATAATGGAATAAGGCATGGGAAGAGTTGATTATTAGTAAGCCAACACAGACAGATTCAAACATTGACAAGTGAAAAGAAAACGTCTAAGAAACTCTTTTAATTAACCTGTTGATAATGTACACTTCAAGGAAATTAGTACTTAAAAAATTTATCTAAACTAATTGGTTTAATAATTAGGATTTATAATGTACTATTCACTATGTACTGATGTATTATTCAAACAAAAACCTTTAAAGGACCTTGTGGTGAAGTGGCAATATCATCAATTTACTGTGAGATCCAACAACTACTACAATTACAATTTTATGTAGGGATGTCGGGTCCCAGCATTTCGGGAAATTTTTGAGAAAACTAAATTCCCGGTTTTTGGGCGGAATTTTATTTACTTTTATTTATTTATTTTTTATTTATTTATTTTTATTTATTTATTTTTTATTTATTTATTTTTTCGGGACAGGATCGTTTAAGCGATCGCAACTAAACAGCGGGTGCAGCGTTGCAAAACTCGCGATCGGCCGCGGAAAACAATCTCGCGTATTTTCCGATCGCGAATAAACGGCAAATCCAGCTTTGCAAAACTCGTGATTGTCCGTTAAAATCTATCGTGCGTAGTTGCCGATCGTAAATAAACGGCAAATACAGCTTTGTAAATTTTTTTGATCGGCCGCGAAAACCATCGCACGTATTTGCCAGCCACGGATGAATGCAAAAATAGATTAGCGCTGTTCGCGAACGGCCGCGAAATAAGCTAGCGCGTATCGCACGAATAGATCAATCGGCAAATCTAGCTTTGCGAAATTCACGAACGGCCTTTGCCGATCGCGGATTAACGGCCGATGTTGCTTTACGAAACTCGCGATCGGCCGTAAAAAACGATCGCGCGTATTTGCCGGTCGTTGAAAAACGGCAAATGTAGGATTGCTAACTCACAATTGGGTGTGAAAAGCAACCTTATTATTCACTGGTAGCGGTTACCGTAATCGACGGAAATAACTCGCTATAAGGTGTGACAGTGATAATTGATCATATTGTCGGCCACATTGGTCTGCTATAAATTGTGGTTCTGCCCATTGCTTAAATTTTCTAAACTAATTCAGATGTCTTTGAATCCCAGCCGAAAGTATGACTATTTGTCATAAATGAGTAAAAAGATTTAGACAGTTGACAAAAGTAAAGGCTTTGAGACTTTAAAATAAATTTCTAATACATAGGTAATTAATATTTTATGTAACTTAAGATATATTAAGTTTGGGAGTTGTTAACTTCAAATTTATAATTTTAAGCTTGGAAAAACTAGTCTTATGGTTGTCATCTTGAAACTAACTTTTTTTTAAATTTTTTACTGTAGTTTAAAGTGCTGGAAAAATTATGAGTCATAGAGTCATTTCCTAAAACGAGAACTCTAAAGCCTAACTGATTATACATGACAGTATATTGTCAACATGCAATAACCACTCTAGTATATTACTTTTGGCTTTTGGAAACCAAACAATAAAACAAAAAGCAGAAACATAAAAACTATTGTTTCTATCAAACGTTAAAAAATGTATATTATATTTATTTATTTCTCATTTTTTATATTATTTCTATTTTTTAATGCATTCAAATAAGAAAGAATAAAAAATTCAAATGTGATGAAAAATAATAATAAATAAACAATACATTTATTAACCATTTTTAAATAAGTTAGTATTTTATTTATGATTAACAATTAATTAAATTGTGTTACTAACTTTTTTAAATGTGTTTCTAATGTTTGAAATTTGGTCAATTGCATATAAGTTAGTATTTTTTCACTTAAATTTATTTCTTGAATTTTTTTGAGTTGGGACGGTACAAACATTTATATGAAATTGTTTTTAACCTAATGCTATAATTGTAATGAAGAAAATAAATTTGTCAACGAGCATATCCCGAAGATTTGGGGAAGACAAAAATCCCGTCCCGTCCCGAATTTAAGAAGGAAAAAAAATCCTATCGAGTCCCGTCCCGAACTGAAAATCCAATCCCGCCCATCCCTAGTTTTATGAAAAGTTTTTCTTGAAGTCACTTTACATATTCTTAATACGTGATTCTTAATGGTGATTCTTAATAAATGATCCAATTTTGCAGCTCTGTAAATCAAAAACTATACTACTTATCATCGTGTTGTAAGGATCAATTAAGATAGTGTAAGGGGAAATTCTTAAGGTTTTTTGACATCACCACAGATATAATTAGCTGCCACAGATATTATTGCTGGTCATTTCAGGTTAATAGCGAGTAAAATGGCTACACGATACAGTTTTAAGTTTCTTTGTATATTCTAGGAAAACCCAGTCGACGACATCAGTACTGTGTACTTTTTGTCAAATAACACATTTTTACCCCTGATGATGTCAAATAAAACCTTAGTATCTCCTCTTTCATTTAATGCTTACATCATAAAGTAAGGTCGTACAGTTTCAATTTATAGGGTTACGAAAGTGTACCATTAATTTTAAAATGTAATTCAAACCAAACAATATCTATAGAGGCTAGTTTCGTTGCTATGTTCCACAGTTGTTGTAAAACAACTTAAAAATCTCGTCTTTTAATTGATTTTAAAATCATAATGTTAGGTAGAATATTTTTTTAATTATAAAAAAACACAGTTACAAAACTGTTTTACAACTCAGTTATAAACTCAACTAAAAACTGAGTTTTGTGCAAACTCAGCTACAATTTTCATTAATTTAGAATCACCCTGTATTTTTGATTTAATGTTAACTGCTCGTGTCAGGGATCTCTGACTTGGGTACCCTGGACCACAGTTGATGTCAGGGTCAATAACATGACGATAAGAGTAGTCAATGAAATTAGGGCAAAATATTATAATGCATCCTGATTTGGCTGCTGTTAAATGAACTTATATTTTCAAAGGCATTCAGGTAACATAAACATATTGTTTAGGTTTCTATAATTTAACAGTAACCAGACAAATGAGCAAACCACAAAGGTGCTGCAAATTAAACTTTGGTAGGCGCCTCAGATTTCACTACAATAGGGTTGTGGGGCAGATTATTGAACCTGGATGGTTTCTATACTGTTGTCAAACGCCTATTGCCACTTAACAAATGGCTGGGTTAAAAATTTAATGGGGGCGGGGGGCTAATTAAAGGGCACAGTACAATAATGTCTCATATGGTTTAATACAGGACTAGAACACCTTAAAACACATAATTCTTTTCAAACGCTTGTATTGTCAAAAATCATGGTGTTGAAAAATATTAATATTTGTCCATAAGATTGGCGGTGAAAATTACACCTTAACCCCTATTAACACTGCCTTTTCAAACATAAGGAAAAAAGATGATAAATAAACTGGTTAATCAGAATACTTTAAAATCTCCACACCAAATGTATGTATAACCAAACCAACATATAACCAACCAATAACCTATTAACTATCATGCATGATATTATAGTCCAGGCAACGAAAGGGTATAGAGGGAATTGCATGGATCACAATTTTTGACTTTGTATCTTTGTTTGGACTAGTTAGGAGTAAAACATATCAAAAGTCCCCGCCCTTAGCCCTTGAGCCGGCTGGGCTGGAAGGGCCTAAAGGTACAATTTTTTGGTTTTTCCTAAATATCTTGAAAACTATCAACTTTTAGTATTCCCTATTAAATTTAAAAATTAAAGAAAATTAAATTTCCTGTAAGAAAAATATATAATATGTCTCCTTGTGTCCAACCGTTTACAAGGTAGGCACTAATTTTATTAATATTTTAAAAAATAGCCCTTCCATAAGAAATACATGTAAATTTGAGGGTAACTTAGATGCCCAATTTTGCAAAGCTCTTTTCACCTAAAGGAAAATGAACAGCATTCAGGAATATTGACAAAATTTCAATTTTAGACCAATTTTTATGATTGAGGTGTCAAATTACTGGAAATTTTGTCAATATTCCTGAATGCTGTTCATTTTCCTTTAGGTGAAAAGAGCTTTACACAATTGGGCATCTAAGTTACCCTCAAATTTACATGTATTTCTTATGGAAGGGCTATTTTTTTAAATATTAATAAAATTAGTGCTTATCTTGTAAACAGTTGGACCAAAGTAGACATATTATATATTTTTCTTACAGGAAATTTAATTTTCTTTAATTTTCAAATTTAACAGGGAGTACTAAAAGTTGATAGTTTTCAAGATATTTAGGTAAAACCAAAAAATTGTACCTTTAGGCCCTTCCAGCCCAGCCGGCTCAAGGGCTAAGGGCGGGGACTTTTGATATGTTTTACTCCTAACTAGTCCAAACAAAGTTACAAAGTCAAAAATTGTGATCCATGCAATTCCCTCTATACCTTTTTTTGAGCATTCATTGCCTGGACTATAACTACTAACTGTAATCATTCTTTAAAATTGTTCTTTCAAATTTATTCTTTTCTTAGTTCTTAAGTGAATAAATGATGAATGAATAAATTATTTATTTCCAATCAAAAAATTACATTGACAAATTAAGTTGGCAAATTAAGTAAGTTAAGCAAATTAAGTATAATAACCAAATATAGAAAAAACTACTAAACAAATTAGTTTATTGCACTTCAGTTATTGCTGTTTACAAAAATATTTATAATCAATTTTATTTTGATCCCATTGAAATACTTAAGTGAATCCCTTGACTGTCAGAAGCAGCCTTGAAACGTTTGAATTTTTACAAATGGTTAAGAATAAAGCAGAACAATATCAAGAATAGGACAAATTTACCTAGGACACATTTTCTAAGACCAAAATCAATTCTGCACTAAAAGAACATTTAATGTTAGAGAAAATTACAATTCAAGGCAATGACAAGACGTTCTAAACAAACTGCTATTAGAACTGCAATTCAGATGAAACATTTTCTATGATTTCCACATCCACAAACGCTGGTCTCTTCAGAACAAAATAATTACCTTATAATTTTCTCATTAATAGGTCTAGTATGAAATTATGACTATCCCTTTATATATCTATATTTTCTCATAATGTCTCCAACCTGAAAAGAATTAAGTACCGTAGTTAAATTAGCAATATACCGAAGAAAATCAATTTCAGTTTAAAACATGCTTTAAGCCTTAGATAAAACAGGCTTAGGTCTTATTACGAGTAATATGGTATTCAATAAATTCATCGTCTAATTTTAAGAATTATAATATTGACAAAAGTCCTGTCATTGTAATGATGTAATGGCATACTGTGAATAAATAAATAAATAAACAGCTTCTTCCCTATAGGGGAAATTCGCTAAGACTATTATTGCCTTTACAATTTAATGGCACTGTTAGATTCAAATTCAAGTCATAATAAAGTTATATAACATGTTATTATTCAATCATTATATTTGTTAGGGACGATTTTTAAAGGGATACTACCTAAGTTGGACAACGACAAATCTGGACAGTTTAAAATACCGAAAACCGTCAAAGTCAGACGGCGACGATGAAGCGATGAAGTCGGACAGTATCAAACCTGTACTGTTTTGAAAGTATGCCGATTCGTCAGGAGCATCAGGCAACAAACCCGGATTGTTTCATTTCTGCACAGAAACATCAAAGTTGGACGGCGAAGAATCAGGACAGTTTAGAAAGTGTCCCGATTTGTCAGGGAGGTCAGGTGACTAACCCGGGCAATTTCATGTCTCACCACAAACGACAAAGTCGGACGGCGACAAACCCAGATGGTTCTGTTTTTGAACCTTGCTGTACCTGGCTCCTCCCATTTGTTCTCATTGGTTCACTGTAAAGAAGATAGGCGGCTGTGATGCCGGCAATAGGCCCTGATTTCATTTTGTAAAGATACTCCCTATTGGATACAAAGTAATAGGGAATTATTATTTGTGAAATAGTTCAAATAGTCTGGACATAATTTTATCAAATTAATTATATGTAGTCTACATTGGAATACAAAATACTGTACTGTGAAACCACCTGTGTATGAGTTCAATTAAGTAATGAAAGAGTAAACTAAAAATATTTATTTTAAGCTAATTAATAGTTATTTGTGTGTGTGTCTTGGGTAAAGTACAACATTGTCTCACTCAGGAGAAGATGTGCTTTACTCTCGAAATACACACAACGTTTTTCCCTTACCTGAAAAAAATATCCTGACCATAAACATTTATTTTATTAACTTAGTAAGTAATAAAAAATATACATTTTGTTTTGTTCTGCTATTAAAGCCTGCGTCCGGGTAGCTGCAACCTCATACACTAGCTAACAGCTTATTGTTGTTAATGTTTTTCTTGTTCTTGTTGTTCTTTCTTGTTGTTGCAGTTTAATGAATAAAGATATTTTTGATTGATTGATTGATTGATTGAGTAATATAATGGAGAGAATAGTTAATGACATAAATTGGGGTGTCACCAAAAAGTGCTTGGTTCCATTTGTGAGCGAGGCGAGGAACCCGGATGATTTTGAAAGTGCCCTGATTCGTCGTCGGGAGCGTCAGATGACAATTCCGGATGGTTTAATTTATGAACGGAAACGTCAAAGTCGGACGGCGACGAATATGGACTGTTTTGAAACTGTTCTGATTCGTTGGGAGCGTCAAGCAACAAACTCAAGACGGTTTCATTTTTGCACAGAAACGTCAAAGTGAGACAGTGACAACTCAGGACTGAAAAAATGTCCTCGGTTGACGCTGTGCGAGTTTGTCGTCGTCTTACTTTGACGCGTTCCCTTTTTAAAAACTGGTATTTATCCAAGTTAAAAAAAAATATTAGTAGGAATTCGAGTCCTATTTTTATTTGTTGTCCAAAAACTTAGATGAGGCTGGTGAGAATATAGTATATTAAGGACCCATGCTTGGACAAACTTAATCCTAGGTTAGTATAGTAAGTTTCCAAGGCAACTTCAACGGGAGACGTAGTTTGAACTAAACTAAAATGGCCCACCCAAAACTTATTTCAACACCACTCTAGATAAAAACTAAAACCACTTTCTTATCCAACACATTAACACATTCATTGCAAATAACATTTAAATATGAAAGTTGCAAATTTTTCCTTATTAAAAAGAGGCTCACAAGGATCCAGGCAGCATGAATGTGTTAAACAAATCCATACTAATAACCAAAACCCAATCATGCACCGATATTATGGTATTAATGAAACAAGCAAGTGCTTATTTGGACCACACATCTGTTGAGATGTTTGGGACAAGCGGGGCAAGGCGAACTCTTCTCACCGACAACGAACTGCAACTGCAGCGACTAGAGCGGCACCTCTGCCACTGCCATCCTCGGATAGCATCAACGAGCTCTGCAAAACACAACCTCTCAACTCTGGTTTTCCAACACACTGTCATGCTTCACACAGCAGCCCCTAACCATCCACAATCTGAACTGGGAGTCAGTCCTTGCAAATCACATCCCTCCACGTCTTTTGATTTAAGACTAGATCTCTTTTCAATCATTCAAAACACAACTGGACCAAAGGCAACAAAATTATCTAGTTTCAGTAAAAAAATTAAGTTCCTCAGTGATCTGAGAAGATTTTTCAAAGTTTAGCAGGACAATGAGGCAGTCTTTCCTGAAGTCTGGCCAAAATCAAAGAAAGATGAACGTGAAAGAATCAAAGCATAAACCATGATGACAACCCAGAATGAGAATCACTCAATATCCGAAGCGTAACGACCCGGCTGAGACCATGACCCTCTCACCGCTTGAAAGACTTGTTGCGTTTCACTGTCGCTGCCACAATACCTGCACCTCGGCCACTACCATCCTTCGACACGGACAAAGTGCACTGCAACAATAACCACCTGCTCCTCATCTTAAACTATCAGAAGATATGCATAACGTTACAGAGTGACACTCATCACACAAGTGTGGATTTTGTGCTGAAATTGTTGTGGTGTTTATTACTCATTGACTTGTATGACAAATTGTTAATCAGTCCTACTTCAAGCATAAAAAGTTCCAATAAAAAATTAACAATTCTGTTGAAAATCTAAATTTTAAGGCTTTTAGAAGGAAAATGCATATAAAATAAGTGAATGAGTGTTGACAATAATTTAATTGCTATGCTTAAAATTACTGTAATAATGCTTTGCAGCACAAAAGGGTTGCCAGGCAGGCAAGAAGAAAAGGGTAATAACAGATCCTAATCATAATCTCATGAGAGTATTTAATAGGATGGACACAGATTTGTGGCTCCAGGGATAGTAACTAACCAATATTGTGATGGAGCTAAACAACTAAGAGAGGTAGGGCCATTGCCTTAGTCTCTCCAATACTGTATAGTGTTTGGATTCAAACTAAATTTGATAATTTTTTTAATATTAGTCAATTTGATTGATGATAATAATTTGACCTTGAATAAAATGCACAATAATTAGAGGTAATAAGCTGAAAATCAATAATTGTTATCAACAATTTATTGTTTGAATTGTATACATTAATTGGGAGGAAACCTACAACATGCAACAATATTTTATTACAACAGATAACATTTTTTAAATCATATTTCTAGTGCTTAAAAACAACTTATAAACCTGTGTAACCTCAAACTGATTATACTTAAAGCAAGCCACACAATAAAACTAAGATAAACTCAAAAATAACAAAACTGGTGATTAACGACATGTTCTCCATTACCTTGAGGTTTTTGTTGATCAATTGCGAGATCTTCTCCATCATGAGATCGTGAAAGAACGGGTGGAATCGGTAGACGGAGCCGTCGACACCGACGGTGACCGAGGGGATGTTCATCTTGTTGAGCAGTGTCGCGACACCGGCCGACACCAGGTGCGCCGCGCGTCGCGACACGCACTCGCAGACGTAGCGGATGTTGATGCAGTCCTGGTCTGTCGCGTGCGTCAGGTCCAGCTTCTGCAGCACTGTGCGACACGCCGTGTGCACACCCTTCTTCTCACTGCGGACAACAAATCCAGTTAACAATGATTTTATTTTTAAATTTTTGTTTAAGAGTTTTACAAAATTTGAAAATTGTGTATGTGCCAGGAAATTAATGTCTGTTTAGTTCCCATGTGGCACAAGACTTCAAGACTTCTTTATTAAGAAATACTTCTTTATTTTTAATATGCAAAAATATTAAAATTAAAAATTAATTTCAATCTTCATCCTAAAGAAAAAATTGTACTTAATCTCAAAACTAAAATTGATAACCAAAACTGGTAAACAGTTGTAACTATTGTTCACCAGGTCAAACTTAACCCAGCTTTGCTTTCCAGTATTTCTATACAAAATCAAGTTTGGTTTTAATTTAATTTAATTGAAATTCGCTGTAAATTTTACAATAGGTTATATTAAAATGACAATGACATTACAAATCTTTATGTTTTGTTAGTAAAGTGATTTTGATTGATTGAACTGTTTTGCAAGCTGTACATAATTGTGAGGTACTGTTCACACAACTTTCTGCCGCTATAGCTGAGTCAGCTGGTTGCAAGGCGTTGGGGGGGGGGAGGGGGAGGGTGACTTTCTGACAGGGTGTAAAAGTCACCCTGCATAGTAATTTGCATAGTAAATTGCATAGTAATTTTCCCTGACTTTCCCTGACCTTCCCTGACCATAGGCCACTAATTTCTCTGACTCACGAACTTTTTACCAAGAATTTTTGGCTAACATTCTTATTGATACAATGAAGTTTTACACGTTATATTGAGAAAAAACACTATATCACATAGAGGTTTTTTCTATTACATTGTATGAACACTATAGGGTATAAGATGTAAACAAAAGTACAATTTCTCTGTTTGAAAAAAAAAATTCTGGGTGCTTTGATTTCGAAAAACCTGTTTTCGGTTGCCAATGCATGCTTCAGAACGATGTAGGCTACTTCGATTTTTGTAACTCACCTTGGGTCAAGATAAGGAGGTTTTAATTCTCCCATGTATTTCTAATGAACGATTTTTGTTTAGATTTTCAATACTGTAAGTATGGCAGTTAGCTTTGCTGATCGATACAGAACATACTCAGCTATTTCATTCCCAATGTTGTACATTACTTTCATGTGTTTGTTTACTTATTAAAAAAATGTGTTACTGTTGTTAGGCTTCAATATCCCTTGTGTGAAGGATGGACACAAGGCTAGTCCGAATAATTTAAAATAAATATAAAAAAACAGGGGAAGAAAAAAGAAAACCTAGCTTCCTTCTTCCCATAGCTGGCCTACTACTCTCCCCACTTTCTTTTTCCTTCCTTGATTTTCTATTTTTATTTATTTTATATTTATTTAAAGTACACATTTACAACAAGTTTTCAATATAATTTATTACAATTTACTCTTGAGAATGTTTAAAAAATATTCTCTTGTCTTGAAATATTCTCAATATTACAACATTTTCTAGATCTAGAATAAGTAAAGATGTTGTGACTTAAAAAGGAATTCCTGTTGAAGCAATAAAAAATGGTTCATTGAATAGTAACATTTGATCAGACTGTTTGAATATTAGTAATTTTAAATAAAATTAATGCCAATCATATATTTAATTTTGTAAGGCGGTTCTTTGCGTCAAAATTGTAGGCGTCTGGCAAGTCGTAGAAAGATGGGAGAGGGCTCAAATTAAAGGTCTCTATTCCATGATGGCGGGAAAAATAATGAATTTTTTTTAATTCACCAGAAAATGAGATATAATGTAAAATATCTGCCATTTACAATGCATTGGGATCCAAAAAACGTCTGCTTAGTTTACATAAAACATGTGATGCTGTTACTTAATTGAAAACCATATGGTAGGCTAAATATCAATATCAGCAGATTCAGTTTGCTATGAAGGAATTTTGTACGATAATAAACTACTAGAGATCGCCAATGGTAGAAAATTCGACCAATTTTCAAAGTGACAAATGGGGATAGCTAATTTTATAAATAATCCCCGCATAAACCAATGTGTTTCTAAATACATTTCATATAGTACATATTTTCCATGTAAACTAGAGGTGTGCGGATATCCGAAAACTCGGATCGGATTCGGATCGGATCGGATATCCGAATCCGATCCGAGGGTTTAATAACTATCCGGTAAGACTGACTAGATATCCGACTCTATCGGATAGACTGCATTTTTTGGGGTAAATTGTAAAGAAAGATCAAATTTTCAAGTAAGGAAAGTCTTCCAAACAAAAGAAGTCACTGCCGACGAAAGTACATTAGTGACAGAAAACATCGCGGAGCAAAGACGACGCTTTGAAATGCGACGGTTACGATAGCGGCTAGAACAACGCCTCAACACGATGCGATTATGTAGTGGTATGCATCAAGCGATGTATTTCGGTTGCCGATATTGCGACTCGTGAATACTTGTGATCAGATCGAGATCGTTATATACGATCAGATTACTGCGCAATACCCGACACGATAACAAACATTTTCTTAAGATAAATTCTTGTATCTTAGCATTAAATCAGTTAACAAATGGTAGTACATCCGATTAGTATTCGTTACCGAAAGAAACATCTATTGGTATGAGGGAGAATCGCAATCAAGACAAATCAGTGTTCGCCATTGACCGGCAGTGTCGACAGTGTCCAACAGTCGTCTTGAATTTCGAAAACGAAATATCCCGTAAATACCCCATAAATAAATAGTCGTGTTGATGTTTCGTACGACTATTTCAGGCCGTAAATATCTTAAGTGGCCTGTTGATACGATAAAATAAAAAGCCTACAATAATTTTGGGCTGTCAAAGATTTGGCGAACCTGTTCATTCATTGTTTTGTCGTTCCATCTCACATCATTTTTGAATGTCGTCTGCTTAAAAGCTGAATTAACTCAAGAACGTCTTTTATTCAATCGCCAGATTGCTTTATTTATCAATTAAACAATTACCTACCTAGAAATAGAGAGTTGAATGATCACAAATAAGTTTTTATTTTGCTGTAATATTAATCTTTGACGATTTAAGCCTCGTCAAAGCCGGCCGGCCGTATTTTCAATACATGATTAACATGGACATTCTTAGATAACAGTACAATGCGACTTGACAACCTTCGTCTATGAAAATAATTAGTGAGTTTGCTTGTTGTTTGTGATATAAAACAAATAGACCTTTGTTCTAATTAAATGACTAAGCTTTAATACTGAAACTTACAACATTTGAAACTTACCTTGAAATTTTGGTTAAGTTTACTGCTCAGACTTACTTTGTTTTTTTAGTATTATTGGGTAGTGAATCAAAATCTAGGTTGTCAGGCATCAATGCATAAATAAAAATGTAAAGCTTTCTTCAAATGTGAGGTGATTGGTGTATCAAGTTTTATATTTAAGTCTTTTGTCTAGTCACTTAGGCCTAGTCCCTGATCAAATAAGGAAAAGAACAAAAAAGACAGAGGCCTAATAGTGGACAAATTTAGGTTGCATTGAAAAAGGATTTTTTAAGCTGCAAATCCTGAAATTGATTTAGGCCTAATAAGCTTATTCAATTATATACTACCTATGCTTAAGGGGAATCAATGAATTTCTAAATTCTTAACAGATATTTAGATGAACCTTTGCATACTTTAATAATTGACATTTGGCCTATATTGGAAACAATATATCACAACAATCAATAACACAACCCTATCAAGGCAAATCTTACCTTACACATTAGGATAATATGGTGGTTCCTTGCAATTACCTTAGGCTTATGAGAAAACTTAAATCTGCTCATTACGCCGCGCCGTACATATCCGAATCCGGTATTATCCGATCCGAACCTGTTGTTATCCGATTCGAAACCGATTCGAACATAAGCTATCCGATCCGAATACGATCCGATCCAAAAATTCACTATCCGCACACCTCTAATGTAAACACATTTTATAACCAAACTGGGGGCCCAAAAACAAAAGAGAAAGACTCAGTCCTTGACTAATTATTTTACTTCATTTCTTGCTTATGGCATGGTTTTTAGTAATTAGTATTTTATTAAGATAATGACTATTTTATTAAGATTTCATGTTTATTTTTTTAAGAATAATTATTGAATCAGAGGAAAGTAAAACTTCAGTCATCAAATCAGTTTATCCTGAACACCCCTTACCACAGTTCTCTCCCTCCCTCCACTAATTCCTCACTCTCTACTTCCGACCTTCTTTCCACTTTTCCCTCCTTTTCTCCTTCATTCTCTTCTTACCACCTCTCCTCCCTTCTTTCCTACCATTTGGAACTTTTTCCCTCCTTCCCTCTCTTCCTATTATTATCACTAAAATGTAATATATATTTTACCCATTATCCAGCAATAAGAACAAAATTTGAATATAATGTGTCCATTTATACTCCGGTTGAAAAGCCCGGTGACAGGATTTTCGGACCCCTGTGCAATTGAGAAACCCGCCTTTTTTTTACTCATCTCCATTCTGGGCCCCGTTTTTACTAATCTCACGAGGATCCGGGCCCCCTGTGAGTCCAGGCCCCATTGCATTTGCCCCCCCCCGTCGCCAACCCTGCCGGTTGCATGTCAGTTAGTACATTGGATGGTAGAAACCTTACTTAATGTACTTTTTTCTTCCCTTTTTATCATAAAATTTTTATCTCTTAATCTTATTTAGGCAAGTAAACTTTATTTTTCCATATATATGTAAAATGGAACAAATTTGAGTATGATACCCCTTATCTTCTCTAAGTAGTCCTGATTTCAATCAAATTCTATATTTTCACTCCATGCCCCAATTAACTGTGGCTTAATGTTTCTAGATCAAATCTTTACTCTACAAAAAATAGCAGCTACATATGATGCTAACTTTGTTTACATTTGGTTGTTATAATATCACCAAAACAGCACCTCATAAGGCTAATGTTTTTTTGAAATTTTAAATTGAATTTTCTACATTTCTAAAAGACTAATATAAATTTCAATGGAATTCTGCACATCTACAGGAAAATTCAATTCTATTGGTGTGTTTAGATTTTTGCTACGTTGCACACAGGCTGAGAAAAAAGGAGTACAAAAACCTTATGGAAAAAATGCTTGTCTATTAATATAAAGATGATTCTTTGAATTTTCCCTTATTAGGGGCTTTTAGCCCCTTCAAGCCACTAGTTACAATTAAATTCATACAACGGTGAAACAATGGTAACACAAATATAGGCCTAAATAACATCCATCATTAATGTGAATCACCATCTTAGTTTTTCAGCATAATTTCTTATTTCCTTGACTTTCCATGACCAAACAACAACTTCCCTGACCAATATCTATTTCCCTGACTTTTCCTGAGTATCCCTGACTTTCCAGAATGTGGACACCCTGTGAAAATTTTGTTCTTTAGCCCCGCTGCTTTTCAAACGTGTTTACCAATTTCATATATTGAAAATAACATGCAGCATAATTGTGTAACCAGAATGAGGATGAATACAAGTCAAATTATTGTGTTTAGACTTTTTAATCACTTAGCTATATTTTGTGCGGTATTATACCTTACATTTAGAAAGTAAAAGATTAAAATTTTCTTATATCAGACCTTACAGCAATCAAAGTGTAATATTAATAAAATGTAAGAAAATATGAATAGTTAACCTTTCAATTTCAGACACATATTTCGTCTTGAATCGCCACTTGGTTGTCAGAGCATCTGAAGGCTTTCCTCCGAAGATAACATTATCTTTGGTCAACTTAAGAAGAATCAGCCTCACCAACTCACCCATATACATTCCAGAAATCATTTTCTCAAAACTGAAACAAAAAATTCACTTTAAGTTGTAAATACAGTCAAAAGAACAACCCAATACATTAGCCAGTGGGTTGTAGTATGGTGAAAAATAGCATTCACACCTTGGTCGAAAAGGTTTCGCAGCTCTCGATCGTTCCAAATTCTCGACTTCGTCTCAAATTTGAAACACGATCTCGAGCCCACAAAACCTCATTTTCGCCCTCGGTGCGAAATATACTATAAAAAAAATATATACCCAGTATTATACTGCTAAATGATTCTTGTACCTTATATTGATTTTTGACGACCAACAGTTTTGGGCCTCAAGGGTCCATTTACAAGTTGCATGTTCGTCCTTTTCAAAAACAGAGTTATATATGTGCAGGGCCGGCTCTACCATATAGGTGAACTAGGCAACCGCCTAGGCCGCCAGGGCCTGAAGGGCGCCAAAGGGGGCGCTGGATGGTCGCGTTTAAGAAATTAACAGGGCAGAAAAATAAAATAATAAACATGAACGCCAATAGTAGACTTAAATTCTACGTTTAAATTATGAGGTTATAATTCAGGAATAGGAATTACATGCCCTGGTCGTGTAGTTACTCTTTATATCACTTCAAAACTTATCACCAGTGGTGGAAACCCCCAACCTGCCCTTTAATCGACTAGTTAAACCAATAATTAGCACCTGTCATTACATTCCTCTTGGCGCCCTCGTCGTTATGTAGTCTGAGTTTATACTTTTAGCCAAACGCCAAATATACGTGGGTCGGGCCGGTTTTTTATACCAAAATTAACAAAAGAATACGGATCAACATGGGGGAAATCTCCATGTTAGCAAGGCACTTCTCGTCAAAGGAATATGTTTTTGTTTTCACAACTTTGACAAAGTGTTTTTTGCCTAAGTTTTTTATTGTTGAATTATACATTAAATACATTAATTTTCTTATTTTCTCAAAATCATACCTTATTAAACAGCGCCTTTAAGTGTCTAAGCCAGGTATATAAAATACTTGTTTTGACTTTCTTTTTCAAAGAATCAACTCCATATTATTTCCATGAGTATAATTGCCCAAATGGTTTTTATGTTCTTTGAATTATCGATGTGCAGTCGATCTTCACTCATATTATTATTAATGAAATGAAGTAAAAACATAAGGCTGAAAATTAACAGCTAAGACAGTATTTTTGTTTCATCTTTTTTTTATTTGGAGCGGGGCGCCGAGCAATACACTCGCCTAGGGCGCCAAAAACTCTTGAGCCGGCCCTGTATATGTGCATCTGAATGATCATCTTGTTTTAGTGCTGTTGCTTTGTTCATATCTGGATGTATTAAAAAAATCATTCTTAACCAGCCTACAACAAAGTATTGTTAATTCCACTGCATATAGCAAAATTTTGATTTGATTTGTCTATAAGTCTGGACATTAGACTGGGAAGTTTGATGTTGAATAGCTTTCTCTGGGTCAAGTACGAAATTGAGCTGTTCATTTGCTGACTTCAATCAATGACTGGCTTATCAATGACTGATTAAAATATTGTTTAATATAGCAGCAAACAAAGATTAAAAATTAACGATCCTTCTTAATAAAGGAAATAAATCGTTAAAGTTTGATTGTATTGACTAAAAAATTAACTAGAACTTACAGTGCACAAGGAAGACTTATGCTTGTGTAGTGTGATCTTTATTGATTTGCATTTCATTTTTAAGAGCAGAACTCAATATGTGACATAAGATATTTTGATGGACACAGACACTGAATGGTTTTAAATACTAGAAAATTGTTATTAGCTTAGGATAACTTATTTCACTTCCAAGCCACTGTTTTCTTGGCAGGTTAATATTACACTGTGACGCTACTGATGAAAGTGGCCGATAGTAGCTTTGTCGGGTGAAATTGTATGAGTGGTGCAATTTTGTAGAAGGCACCCAACAGGGTTACCAGTGATAGAGATTTTACTCCCAAATATAAAATAGTATTTTCCCTCTTAAATACTGTTTTGGAAAAATACCAACGTAATATTGAAACGTCAGTAAATGTCTCTTCTTGAAAAGTCTTCATAATTTTTTCAGTATCACTTTTTATTCCCAAAAATTTCGGCCCTCCGGGTTCACCTTTGTAACTGAACAAGTAAAAAAGAAACTAGCCACATTGGTCAATTTTACCAGAGTTTAGAAGGGATTTTTTAATTTGTCAATGGGTTATTCTATAAAACAAAGTAACATTGTTATAACTCAGTGAGCGTGTGATATAGAGCAATGATTTAAAAGACTAAATTGTTCATTTTTGAGAGCTAAATTGAAATATAAAACGTAAAATTTTAATATTTTAGTTTTTATAATGCCAAAACTACCATTTTTTATTCACAAAATTACTAAATTCAAATACGATTAATCAAGTACAAGAAGAGGTTCTCACATCTGTTTGCCGGGGTTTATCGACGCTTTGTCCAGTTCCTTGTCAAATGGAGTGAGCATGAAGTCGAGCTCGCCCATCTCGCCGAAGGCGCCCCACTCGGTGTTGACGACCATCAGCGGCTTGCTCCTGTCACCCGTGTACAGCTGCACGTTCTCCACCTTCTCCGTGTAGCAGGCGTTGCAGCCCGTGCCTGCACAACCACTCGTGCGGTTAACTACCTGACTCCACAACTGGACGTAAAGAACTTAAACAACGATTCAACGTGACACCCTCTAATTTCCGGTAGATTGTCTGCAAAGCTGACAGAAATGCAGGTGTTGTCCCTATGCTATAATACACATTGCATACACATCCTGGGTTGAAGAGCCAGGGCCAAACCCATCCGACCTTTATATATTTTTACAGTTTACAAGAATAAAATTAAGTAAGAATGTCTGTTTTAACAAAGTTTTGCTATAAGTAAGTTGGATCATCTGGTGACATAATGCATTAGTTTAGCAAGTAGTGCCGCTTGAACTCACTAATTTGTGCCACTTGAGGTTTACTCACACATCAATTGTTTTTGGTTTGCTAATGCTAGTGAATCAGTGAAAGGGGAAAGTCTTGACCTTATTAAATTTGTCAAGTCCTGTAAATTTTGAGGTTAATAAAATTTACACATCACCATCACCTTCAATTCCTGAAAACCACTTATCACACTTTGCTTCAACCATGATAAAAAATATTTCTTCAAACACTCCCTGCCTTATCACAAAAGCAACAGTTTTGGCAAGTTTTGAATCATAAGCAATTTAATGGAGCAGAATGACACAACAAACTGGTTCTGCCATTTACACATGTCAGCAGAAGTGGTGCATCATTGCAGATCACGTCAGTAGCCCGTGGTGTCGCACCAAAAAGTTCTAGTGGGGAGGTCATCTGATTTTCCTAAATGTTGATTTTGAATTTCCTACTCTTGAATATGAACTTCCCTCATAAAATACCTCAATTTAAACAGCAAATTAACCGGAAAAATTATTTTTCATCCCTCTTCCTTAAAGATCTGAAGAGTTGGGAAATTTGGTATTTCGAAATTGCCATGCATAATTACTGAATGCTTAAGGTGTCATGAGCCGTGTGCCTATGCATGATCTTCATATTTTGGAATTGAAGCTTAAGAAAAAATTTAATAGGATACAATATTATAGCACTTGAATGTCATTTAGTAGCACTAAAATTATATTTACTTTGACCAGTTGTACTGAAGGTTGATTTACCAAAAAGATAGCTGGGAATTCAAGAGCTGAGAGTAGTAAGAGTAGGAAAATTTTATTATTGTTTAAGTGATTTTAGAGTATTACAGTAATTAAAATTTGTGCCTCTTTAATAGCCAGAACATCTAATCAAATTCTTATTATTTAACCTTATTGGTGGCCAGGAGGTGTCTTGTAGAAAATGAAGTGAGACGCATTTCGAATCATTCACGATACACCTTCAGTCGCGGTGGTCACAGGTTAAAACAGCTCACCATACGAGTGTTTGTCAGAATTTAAATAAAACACTGAACACAAAACTTAATTTATGAAATGCAAAACAATGAAGTAAAATATATTGCTTTACATTAAACACATTCAGCCCCATGGAAGTCAATAGTCAGTTTCTGTACTTTCCATTATCCCGCTGTGCACCGTGGTGGCGCACTGTTCCCATTTGATTCAATGTTTTTTTACAGTGCTTTCAGAGCACCACCGGTGGTACACAGTTAAAAGTGATTAATTTCACTCAAATCATAGGTATACACAAGGTAAAATCAACAGATATTTTTATGATTTAGTTACAAGTACGACTTAGGTTAGTTTCGTCTTTTGGTTAGTTTACCGATTATTGCAACGTCCTTTTAACCCCTTATCTGCTGTGCACGAGTTAGCTCGTGGTAGCATTCTGTAACCCGCGACTGCTGTACATGAGCTAACTCGTGCAACACCCATGCTTCGGTATCTGCTGCGCCCGAGTATACTCGGATTTGACGTTCCCAGCTGATTTATGTTGGTACGACTGTTCTGGTAAGTTTTTTCCATTCTACGACTGTATAGTTTACCCTGATGAGTAGCAGACTGTTTGGTGCTGCACTCTAGTGGATTTTTCTGGAACTACCTCCCCACCTCGAGTTCTGCAGTGTCGCATTCTTTGCGTTGAATCGAAAACCCCGCAAATTGGTGTTAATCGTGTAATTAAACCTCGCGCCACTGATCACTTTGGCGCCGCGGCACGCCAACCTACTCCGCAGTTAAGGGGTTAATAAGTTCGAAAATTCAGTCGTGTACCAGCGGTGGCGTACATCGGGCTGAACTTGTTAACATGATATATTGTTGAACCAACACAACTGTTTAACCTGTGTCGATCGCGACTGAAGATGTATCGTGAATGATACGAGACGTATTTTGCTTCATTATCTACAAGATACCTTCAGGCTACCAATAAGGTAAAATAATAAGAATTAAAATTTGGTTGTAAAATTACTGCAAAATATACACATAAAGTTTTGGTTTTAAACTGAATTAATTGTGCAGTTTACATTCACTTTCAGTTCACCTGAACATTCAAATAACCTTAATATTCAAACTGATACTCACAACCCTTAAAGTATGAAGCAGGAAAACATTTGACACAATAGTCTAAATCAAGAAATAAGTTTCATTTTTGTTATACCTATGGTCTTATTGTAGGGGTGACATCTAGAAAGTAAAGAAATTTTTGTCACTTCTACTCCTATTGCCCCAACACCGCAACTGAGTGTGCCGTCTCAAGCTCCACTCCCAGTCTCAATTTGAGCGAAGTCTCGTTGCCGACCGAGTCCCCATTTCATTCTTACTGAAGGTGAAGCTAAGTCAAGGTGGTGAATCTGATGCCCATGACCTTGGAATCATCCAGCAGAATTGTCCCACAACGGAATCGTTCAATTGACTGGGAGTTTCAACAGCTTAAGCTGGGAGCTTAAATTTTAATTGATTTTTAAAGAAATTTATGACTGATTTTAACTGATGACTAAAATAACAAAGATATAATGATACTATAGTCCTTAATGTGACGTGCTCATTTACAATTATTGGCAAAATTTTTGTTGGTTTTTGTTCAATTAATTATTTTTGTAAAAGCTGTTCTATGTACAACAGCCGACATCAAACATGATAATCACCGGTCAATAATCGATTTATTCAACCAGCACTCAAAGTAAAAAGAATAATGTCACATATATAAATAAATAAATAAAGTTAGTTGGTGGTGCACTTGGTAGCGTACCAGGTTTCGGATCTTTGGTAGTGATATTGTGAGATTGCATCTCTGTGCATCGCATACTTAGAGCAGTACAGTTCACCCTTGTAATGTTCTGACACTGTCCTTGCTTTGCTCGATACTTCCAAACACAGACCTGAAACCCTTATGGAGAGGCCAATGGCAGTTAAAAAGAGGTCGCCAACCTCTTTTTATAAAAAAATATACATATACTAACCTAATAATAACAGTGATAATAATATTTCATTAAATTTGACTACAGTAGAACCTCATTTACATATGACGATTAACCGGTCCTGTATTAAACCTAATAATATTGGTTTGATAACACGACAAGCTCTACAGTATATCTGCTTTTCAAATCCCCTTAAAATATCACAAAACTCAAAGTTAGACTTACCTCCATAACTCAAAATTTTTTGTCAAAACAATCTCAATAATACGTCTTTTCCCATAATTCACATCATAGCTCTGAACCTCTATAACACGATGTTTTTGAGAATCAACCTCAATGAGGCGACTCCAAACTTCATTTTGCACAGTAGTTCTCATGTTATTATGAGCAACTGCAATTCGTCTATAAGGACTCTGTGATGGAGTCCCCCAATTCAAAAAGTGAAAATAAATGTGCATGGGTAGATTTAGAAAATTATTAATTTCATGGATAATACACTTCATGTATCTTTTTTGTCTAAGAAATGTTTTATATTGGACAGCAATAAGAATGGAAATTTCTTTAAGTTAGGGACTCTTCTCGTCCCAAACCCTGTATAAACAAAATTGAACTGAGCTGTCAAACATCAAATTGAGGTTATTTTTTACATGCCATGTGCCGTGTGTTGAATGTGTCTAGTTTACTTCCAATGAATCAAAAATTGGGGATAGTGATGGTTGATTATTATTTTATATCTAATTCAGTGAATACAGTAGAACCTTGATAGGACGACTCTAAAGGGGATTCGCAAAACTATCCTTATTGAGGGCATCTCCTTACTGAGGGTAGCAGCGACTGTTAAGATAGTTTTGGCTAACAGTTTAAGTTGTTCGGAATCTTTGGAGACCCTTAATAAGTGTTTTGTAGAGCAGCCCTCGCTAAAATGTTGGTTACAAGAATGGGTTATTAAGTATAATTTGTATCCTATAAATAACAGTTAATTGGTTTATAAATTATGAACAGAAATGGCTGACAAATAGCTGACAAATAGACGCTATAAATATTTCACAATGATTCAGTAACTTAAATTTAGTGAACCAATCTTTTAACAATACAATTCGCTGAATTTCAATATTCCAACATTTTGTGCTCAGTTTCAAAATTTAACTTACCTACAATGACTCCAACCCGGCAGTTTTGGTTTTTCCAGGCACATGACATCAAGGTTCCCGTTGTATCATTCAGAATTCCACATACTTCAATCTCAATGTCCTGTAAGTTAAATGGCGATCAATAAAACTATACCAAGAATTTGAAATATTCTACTTACCTATATATTCTATGACCTATGTTCTGGCAGGGAGGAATTATTGAAATTAAATGTTTATATTGGAAAAATTACATGTATTGCTACTGAATAAACTGACTTTTTGGTTTTAATTTAAAGCAATGGCATTGATAAATTACTGTAGATTAAAGACGTTGTAGTTGATTTAGCACAACTTGGGCTTTAGAATTACAAAAAAAACCGATGATGTGATTGCTTGAAGCCAAAATGAGACTAGGCCTGTCTCTAAATAACATAACAATCTTAGTAAGAGGGGGTTATTTTGCAAAATTTTAGGGGAGGGGGAATTTGACGCAGCTGTTAAATCCATAAATCTATATATATATATATATATATATATATATATATATATATATATATATAAGCCAAAACCGATTGACTGACTGACTGACTGACTGATCACAGTTTCTCAAAAACTATAAGGCTCAGAGCCATGAAACTCGGCACAAATATTCCTTACAGGCTCTAGATACGTACTAAGAAAGGATTTTGCAACATTTTGTCTCTAAAGGCCTAAATATAGTATATTATACAATATGGCGACCGCTTTTAGCTTTCAAAGCGCAATTTCTCAAAAACCACAAGACTTTTTGGGCCATGAAACTTGGCACAATTATTCTTTACAGGCTTTAGATGCGAAAAAAAGAAAGGTTTTAAAAATATTCTTTCTCAGACGGCTGAAATAGATTACTTGAAAAAATTCAAAGTGGCGGCCATTTTAGTTTTTCCTAACTATGGATGGGAGTCCTGTAGAATATTTTCAGGGAACGGAAAAGGTACGAGGACTAATCTACTGAAAGAATAAAATTAAAAAATTTAATGAGAAACTTTTTGGGGAAATAGGTTTTTGGCCAAGATATTTACCTCCTACTTTTCCTTACAGTTTTCGGTTTATTTTCAAAAACGTGCTGAATTCAGATTGATGTCAAGTCGAAAATCCATCTTTAGTGTCATCTTTGTTTTATATTCCGGGTTATCCTCATTCTCTTTATTGGGAAATTGGAGGAAGTTAATTTATACCATTTGCTAATCATTTTTAGAGGAAGCGTTACACTTTCTCACTTTCATCTAGAGTGGAATTATAAGCTGCATCTTAAGGGTTTAATTGCACCTACATGACCCAAATAAATTAGCCCATTTGTTAATTATTCCTAAAAATTGCACAAGGCATAATATAATTGAATTAAAATGAGCTATCCTTTCAGCGGGCGAAGCTGCGGGTATGTCAGCTAGTTAATTTTATAAAATTTCAAAATTTGTCTAATAATTCTTAAATAAACATGGTTTTTGGAGGTAAAGATTTTAAAGTTGTAATGAATTCTGCTCCCATCACAAATCAAATGGCAAAAGTCTGAAAAATTTCTCTGTCATAAATACAACAGTGAAGAGAGCACAATATTGCATTCTTTTTGCTACCGTTTTACTAAGCCACGTGGGAAAAGGGAAGGTTGGTCTGAAAAGGCTGATTTCAGCTTTACGCATCTATGAGATGGCCGCCTAGAAGAAATAACATTGTTAAGTAAAATCCAAATTTGCATTCCAGGGAAATCCAGGAGGATAGCTTGGAATCATCTAAGGAAACTTTTAAGAATTATTGTCTGATAATGATTTGGAAATGTTTTAGGTGCATCTTTATGCACCTCATGCCTTCATGTACCTTCGATACTGTAAGCTTCAGTAGAAGATATAGGATGACAGTAGTTGAGTCATAATACGCAGAGGGAAGTGACTTACACCTCTCCGCTTGATGGCCTCCTCAAGCATCTTGACAACGTCCTGTCCCACAACCCCGCTGCAGGAGAATCCCTTGGTCCAGGTCTTGAGGATGCCCTTGGTCAGGCCAATCTGCTCTAGTGGGAAGCTGAATGTGAAACCGAGAGGAAGCCTCTCGTTGAACATGTCGTTCTCTGACATGAAGTTGGCCAGACACTCTGCGATGTGGTCAAACAGCTGTCAACAAAGCAGAGGTGCAATGTGTTACCTCTATGAAATCCAAAACAACACGAAACCTCTAATAAATTTGTAATTAGCCTAAAAAACATCTATGACAAACGCACCTTTATACCAGAGCCAGTCATAATATCCTCGGGAATAGCATAGATCTTGGACTGCATATCAAAGTGGTTTTCATCCAGGTAAATGACGAGGACTCGGAAATTTGTTCCACCGAGATCGAGAGCCAAGAACTTTCCACGTTCTGTCAAAATTCACCAAAACCTTGTTAGTCCAATTGTTTAAAATGTTAGGTTTTTATATGTAGGGATAAAAATCTAATTTGATTATTGAATAAAAACACAAAAGAATATTACATCTATTAAGTTTACACGGAGAATTTCTATTGCTATAGGTATGTAAGTATATACTGTTAGTGATGTAAATAGACCTCTCAGAAGAAAGGGATGTGTTAGTGACTTAGAGAAACCTCTGTGAAGGAAGAGACATATATTTAACAACCAAGGAGTCTGGGGATACATTCCTGAGAAATTTTTTTTAATATTGGAGAAATAAATTCACATTTGTAGGCAATTTAGAGGCATTTACTATATGTACTGTGGAATTCCATATAAAGATGATACAAACGTTTAATTATCTTTCATGGCCATTCCCATCATAAGTAAAGTTAAGCTCTAACTCTATTTCTCACAATTGGTAAACGCACAATTGTTTTAATGTTCATTCATGTAGTTTACAATGTATTACTCATGCTGTTTAGCCACTATAAAAAAGTAAAACAATCAATTAAACAGATATTCGTTTGTTTCTTTTTCTTCTTAAGAGGGGGCTAACGGCAATTTGGTGTCGCAATCCCAAAAGATATAAGTGCTAACATAACTCCGCGATGTTAATGGGTAAAAGTAGTGTGACGTAGTAAATAACCTGTTTTTCTAAAATTATGGGGTTAACTAGCATATAAAATATTCATTCCCACTTTTAATATCCAAAATATAACTTATATAAATATACAGTAGACCCCCTCTTAACCGACCCTGACGGGACCGGACCTAGGTCGGATAACTTAAAAGGTCGGTTAAAGCGGGTAATCCTCTAAACACCGAAAAATTAAAGCTCTATTAATTTAGGGTTCCATTAAAATAATTTTCAAGCAGTTTGTGGATGTTAAGAAAATGAACTATAATCAACAACCTATTTTTCAAAATATTAACTGTATAAATGTCACATTTTATAAACTAAATATTAAACGAGGCGAAATTTTTTTTATGATGACACTTTTAATAACATGTTCATATATTTTTAACAAATTTTACGTAATGATTGTCAAAATTGGTGATGGGGAACAAGCAGTCATTGCATTATTACGGACTAGGCAGTTGATTTATAGTTTCTTACTGGATACTTAAGTCACAAAAACCCATTGCAAAAACTTTGACTTCGAGTGGACTCCCCCCTCTTCCCCACCCACACAAACACACAATGTGCGTGTTTTTTTGTTTTTTCTTTACTGATGAATTATATGATGGTTTCCGGATACGAAAACGAAAACTCAGACGTTTATAGTACTATGCGCTCTGAAAAGCACCTACTGTACGTTTTAATAAATTAATGAATGCTGTATTCAAAATATTTTAACCTGTAACAAACAACTTGTGGAGTTCAGCGTAAAGTTCTCATCGTCGGATCTGGGAACGGAAGTGCCGCAATTTCTAGAAAAGGGCGGTTAAACCGAACTGTTATCAAAATAGGGTCGGTTAAAACGATCTTCAATATCTAACCAGCAAGGGCGGTTAATCCGATCGTCAGTTAAAACGAGGTTGGTTAAGAGGGGGTCTACTGTAAGCTGATTTAACACATTCACTGCGGAAAAAAATGACGAACCTTCCATAAAAAAAAATGGTACTGACAAATTTTTTCCATAAAATCTTGCCTTTATATAAGGTGAGTTAAAAACTGTGGTGCAAAAATTCCCCTGAAGTATTTATGACGTCAAATGGAGACGTCAAAGTACTGACCCACCCGCATTATGTTACGGACAAATTAAAAAAATTCTCATATTATACAAAAAAATGTTGTATTACACTATAAACTTAACTTCTTTCAAGTGTACATAAAGGTAAAAAAGTTTACACGAGTGAAAAAATTCCCCAGAAGTATGTATGACGTCCTTTGGTGTAAGGTCTTGGGTCAGTAATGTCCCATAAGGAATATCAGAATGGAAAAAATTGAAAAATCCATTAATCACACAAAAAATCTTTATATTATTTTATTAAACTATTTATTAAAGATATAATTTACAATACTCTCTTATGGCACTATCTTTTGTTTACATGAAATCAACTGGCTCTGTGAGGGTTGTTAACATGCAAAAAACCCTTGAAGAGCGGTGTTGCCAGGTCGAAGGCTGCGGCCTTATTACAAGAGATGGCCATGATTAAACACAATAAAATACACAACATAAAACATCAATTACAAGCAGTGAAAAGAGTTTGTCACCTTTGCCATTGGGAAGATCCTGTACAAAAGTTGTCCAGCACTTCACTGTTGCATTTTTGTGGGTGTCTTTACCAAGTCCTTTGTTTATGGCATCAAGAAGTTTAGCCATTACCTCTTTTAACTGCTCGTCTGATAGGATTAAGTTCTTGCATTGGTCTCGAATCTAAAACAAAGCACAAAGCAAACAAGTGGTGAACAGTTCATAGTGCACAGGAATATTGTTTTATATCTTACCAGTTATAGTGAAAGTTTTGTTTCAATAACTTGCAATTAATTAAAGGAAAAGAAAAGTTTAAAATAAACTGAATTTACCATTACAGACAAATTTTACATAAAAAATAGTTAAAAAATATCTATGACTATTGATTTACATCACGAACAAAACCTAAACAAAGTTCTTATGGAAGTGAAAATTAATTAATAGGGGTGCTAAGATTAAGACCAATGAATAATTCATTTTTATAATCAGCCGCGATCGTAACTAATTGGTAAACAACTGTAACTTACTTAAAAAACACGGTCAAGATCCAGTTATTTTTTAATATTATACTTAAGTATTTTAAAAACTAATATGAGCTCCTATTAATAAGATTATAAAACAAAAACAGGCTGTTTAACAAAGTTTGTCTTCGTAAAACTTATTATTGTTGGTAATTTTTGCCATAATAGATCTGTGTTATTAAGTTCAAACACACGTTGTTCGGGAGTTGAAATTTGATTCTCGCCCTCCTCTCTCCAGCCCATCACACCCTCCGACCTCTAAACGCCCTTGCTCCATTCACCCCTTCAAGATGGGATAACATCCCGAGTGAATGTGGGTCATGGCCTACTTACTTTGCTATTTGCCGGCAGAGAGGGAATAATCTTTTGAAACCCGCCTTTTTTCTTTGAAGGATGGTCAACTTCTTTAGCTGCCATTGCCGTCAATGCCGGCAATAGTTACTAAGCAATTGTTATATTTTACACAAAAACTTCTATAAACAACAAATAACCTACAACATTTTATTAAGTCAATATTTACTCTGACAATCACATGACTGTCTTATCACATCGTCTGTCTCGATTTGTCAAAACAGACAATAGTGAATTTGTAAAAGTTTTCAAGAAATTATCGTAAGGCCTTATTATTATTTTATTCAAACCATTAAAATTATAGGTCTTCTCTATAATTTCCCGCATATAGGAAAATCGCGTCGTCAACGTGGTCAGATCGGCAGGCGTTTTGTTCTGAATTGAAGCATCAGCGCATCTTTTCTTTTAGTTTCCATTGATCGACGAGCAAGATTTTCAGAATCTTCTAATAATATAGGCCTAATAGCTTTCGTGTAGGTATCGGTACGTAAATATAGCAAAATACTCGAATATCTATTTACCCCGATATACCCACAAATTTTGCAATCATCATCCATGCTGTGAGACTTGAGTAATAATACAATAATTAACGCTTATTAAGAGTGATTTAAGTTATAAATACAAAATAAATACACGATAGAAATGTTTACCCGTATTTAATACGGTAGCAATATAAAAGCCTGAAAAACTGCTAATAGGCTTTATTATATCAAAGTATATAGTTGTAGACTAAAAACATAAAACCAAGCGTTTGCGTTTATTCAATGTGCGTCGACGGTGTAGATGATGTTTCACAAGCGTCAATACAGCAACGTACTGACGTCCATTGTACGAATTGTCAATGAAATTTCGTTTCAGCCAGCAGCATGGGAAGGGAGGGAAATGCCTGGTCATTGTGAGGTCGATTTGGCACAGCGAGGTGTGGCCGATGTTTGACAAAGGCCCGTGTGACCTTGAACCACGCGCGATGCACTCTGCTTCATAACTGCACTACAGCAATAAAATTAACTATCTTGCAATTCCACAAAGACGCGTGGCTGGCGGCGAGTAGCTTATTACACAAGAGAAGCAAAATTTTATTTAGCTACCTCTTTACTATAACTATCAACCGTAATAAATACCCAGGAATCGCGGGTCTTCGTGTATTAGGCTTGTCATCAAGGGAGCTACCGGTACCGGTCAAGTGTTTCGACTGTTTAAATCGATAAAAAGCGGCCAGAGAAAAATATAAAATAGGCTAAACTTTGCTATGGAAAGGTATTCCACAGTTAAAAACAACTAAACATAAATGCTTAAGATCAAAATTTGACATTTATGTTGGAATCGGGCTTTGGACACCTAATTAAGAAGGGGAGTAAAAATAAACAATTCTTTATCAAGCAATATACAAATAGCCTATTTTATTAACTTAACCGAAAATAGAGCAATTTAATTTTTTACAGGACTAAAAAATACCAAACAATGCTCAAGGATGCATCGATAACGGAAACCACAGCAACGTTGCCTAGCAACCAACACTTAGACTAAGCAAGCCTACGTCATTTCCAGTCATATGATAACTAATTAAAGATGAACAAATACTATATTATTATGGATATGGTTTTTATTTTAATAGAAAAATTTAATGTTTGGTTCAATTATACACATTTGTTAAACAATGTCAATGACATCACTTCAGTATAAAATAATGTAATGTTATCACAACGGTGATAGCGGCAAACGATGGATAAGACGCTTGGCACACGAGATAACAGTTAACACGGGTCAGGGAGTCGGCGTGGCCCGAGGTGGCAAACCACCATCGGTGGGCTACACCAGCTCCTCGAATAAGGAAACATGTTTTTGAAGGGACGAAAAACATCCTCCAAGATAAATTAAATCAACGAAATGCATCCAACGTGCGAATTTAGGCGGTTATAAGAATGAGACGCATTACTGACTGCTGCCCCAGCACGAGTGATCCGTGACGTGAAAGAAAGCATAAAACAAATTACTGACTTACCGTGACCTGCTCAACGGGAATGCAGGGTATCGTGGGCGTGGACGACGAACCGAACAGATTCCGCAAACCCATCGTGGCCAACAACATCCAATTCGACACGAAACTGGCGATGCGAGCGCGCGAGAGGTTATGTATGAATGACGTCGCGTTTGTCGGTGGCGAGTGGGCGCGGAGGGGGGGGGGGCGAGCCCGCGAGGCGAGGCTTCTGATTGGTCGACGCTGGAGGTGTGCTACATCGATCCTGCGGCGGCACACACCTCTGTCGCGCTCGGATTGCACAAGGGTGTCGATAGTGATAACACACCACTATCACTATCAGTACGCAATTGTCAGTGGTTTTTCATCACTTCAGATAACGACTGGGTGTATGGATTCTACGTGTTAATAGTCGAATGGATTACGTCAACCGTATTTTGGAGCTGAAAAGTATTATTTTTCAATAAGATACCAACAAGTAGGCACTAGGCATATCGACACAAGCGTAAACAATAATACAAAGTAGGAAATTGCGAACAGTGGCGTCGCTCTACGGGGGGGGGGGAAGTGGGAGCCCCCCATAGAATTTGGAAATAAAAAAGTCGGGAATTTACGCTGTTTAATTTGAAATGGTTACCGTGGTTACAGTGGTTGCCAAAAGAATGCAGCACCTACAAAATTGTTATTGTACAACAGGTGAATACCGTGTTATTTAGCAAAAAATGTCTTATTATTTACGTTTTCAATTGTTCCGGCCAAATCATTAGGCGGGTGGCGAAAAATGGAAACTCCAGCTGTATAAATGTCTTGATGTTAAAGACACCTCCGCTCCTCTACACAGTTAAGTAGTTGAACATATTTCCAACAGATAGAAGCACATTTACTTGGGTATGTTTGGAGAACTTACTCAGCTGATTTGGAGAACATAAACAAAGAGCGTAACTGTCTATAACTTCAGATGGGTAAATCATTGGCCTAAAATATTTTGAACGCCAGCAGCGCACTCACTCGCCCGCCTAATGATTTGGCCGGAACTGTTAGGTTATGTTATTAAAATCGTAAAGTGCATTAAAATGTAGTTGCACGTTTTTTGTTTAATATTCAAAGTTAGTAGTAAAAATAAGATGAGAAAATGTCATAAAACGAAGGAGAATATATTTGCAATTCCGCGTATCTTAGATTGCGAATAGACGAATCGATCACATAGGCGAAATATTGATCGTAAAAATTTAATGATGAAGAAAAAGAAACATCTAAGGGTATATCACGGGAAAATTCACAGAGACATCAAGAAACACTATCGTAACAGATTAGATTGGAACAGAAAGGGAGACCGACGCACAAGGTGATGAAAGAAGTTAATCAGAACAGAGATAACGGAGAACCTTGGAAAAAGGGATCAAATTGAAGAAGCTAGTTTCAATAATTCAAGCTGTTTGGAAAGGACAGGGATCTATGATTTGGACCATGAAGGACACAAAATACCAATCAAATATATATTATATTGGACACCCGAATGCAGTAATTGGCAGATGGACAAAATTTGTAGTTATTGCATTGCAAAGAAATTAATTCAAAAAGGAAACGCAAATTATGTGCTGTTTGAAAAGGAAAATGAGATTGCTACCTCCAAATATGCTACCCCCGGCTTTCTCAAATATGGAAAACACCGAAATAGGCCTATATTGAATTTTCACATTACATTATTCATTATTATGCTTGCGCCCAAACTACGTCTTTGGGAGCTACTATTTAGGCCTTCATAAGATTTATCAACCCAGCGAAGCGGGTTACCAACAGCTAGTATTTAATAAAAACTTTCATAATTATATTACTTGTTTAGAGCCAAATTAGATGATAGTAGTTCAACGATCTGAAACAGTGTAATCGGAAAAAGCAAAGGACCTAACCTCAAAAATGTGTTCTGAACGATCAGGAACAGGACAACAGGACGATGGATGTTGGGGGGGGGAGGATTAACGTGACAATAGTTGAGCCTGTTGCGGAGAGGCGTGGGTTACAATTACAGCTAATTGAACACAAATTGTCAACACTAATTGGACGGTTACGTAACATGTGAAGCCTTGAGTCCGGCAAGAAGCCGCTGCCGGGACTGCCACTCGCTCTGTACAGCAGCCAATCAAGAATAAATTACTGTGTTTATGAATTTCTGGGTCTTCTTAAAGAAAACTATAACAATTTGATAGTCAAATAAGAG
Organism: Flexamia atlantica; assembly: GCA_035578135.1. NCBI lineage: Eukaryota > Metazoa > Arthropoda > Insecta > Hemiptera > Cicadellidae > Flexamia > Flexamia atlantica. The sequence continues at coordinate 228,999,709 of JAQJVK010000001.1, forward strand.
CTTATTAAAAAATTATTGTCATACTTGCGATATGATGGTTGGCATTTCTACACTCAGGCCTATCTACGACCGCATGATTTACGATATAATATAGCGATTGAAGTCAAAGATCTGTCGTGTGGGGGTCTCCAAGCCGGATCTCCCCATTGAGAGAGAAGTTTTGCAACAATGAAGTCCACCTTAGTTGATGCGTAAAGAGAAACGAAAAACAACAACAACAAGACAACAAGAGGATTTAGGAAAATTTTGACTGATGTTCAGTAAACTAATAATTTACAACCACATTTTTTGTTGTTTAGGCTTACACCTTTTTGTAAACAAGCTTGAGTTGAGTGGTTGTGTATTGAACAATCAATTACAGACTATATCATAAACTAAATGAATATTTCAAAACCTTTTTGCAGAGAGGTAAATCAGAAATCGTTAGGACATCTGAGTTTATACATATTTTGCAATTAATACATCAGCAATCTTAAAACATTGTATACATTCAGTGCAAAATATAAACCAATTTTTTATCCCATCCTATACTCTTATCAGCTACTCAATCTCACTGCTTACAGGCCTCCTCATTTCTTTGCTCTTACTCTTACTGGAAAGTGAGAAGTTCAGCTGAACTAGCAAATTGTAAATTTGCTATTTTCTTATAGAATTGACTTAAAAGCTTCCCTGGAATTCTTTGAAAGTCAACGTATTCTAAGCAGGTCATATCAGCAGTGACAATCGAATTACGTATATGATTTAATTTAAAAACTGTAAATTTTTAATACAGCATGGGGCCATGAGTTACTGCAATGGCAACGAAATACCAAACAAAAAATGTAACGATTCCACACAGCGAGCACTGATTCCACATTCACCTTTCAGTACATTGACAACTATGACCCCAAATCAACAGCATTGATGTTTTTCGGGAGAAACGCATGGTATACTATTACTAAATATACCTTCAGAACCCTCACTGCTGCGGCGCATTTTCCTTTCAAACTAACACATTAACTCTAACATTGTCTCTTCTCTTCAAGTAACAGAGATCTTGAGCCTTGAGCTATTATGCATATTATTTTGCAAAAACGTCCCGTTTACTTAAAAAATTAACGTTACACTCACGGCAAAGTGTGCAAATGTAGCACCGCTGATAGGAAATACATTCTAGATCGCAAAAAACTGCACCATCGTTATGCAAACCGAATAGAGATACCAATAATTTATCTTTAGATTTAAGCAGTATTATTTATAGGTCTGATAAAGTAATTGAAAAATAAAGACACATATTTGGAAATTGATAAAAATGTTCGCTTGACCGCTCATGATGATAAACAACGTTATCTGCAAAACTTTTAACAAGAAGTACTCCCTGCGCTGACCCAAATATAGCTACGATTAAATCATTAAAAAATATTATCCTGATAGATTACTGAAGATATTTTTTCAAGTTTTAGTAAGAAATCTTGTTTTCAAACGAACATCGTTATCCGCAAAACTTTTACAAAACGTAAAATCAAGGTACGATTAATTCATTGAAAAATATCATCCTAATAGAATATTGGAGATATTTTTTTCAGTTTTTAATAAGAACTTCTGAGTTCAAATTTTTAATCAAAAACATGTGACACTAGCCATGCACATTCGGTCTACTACCGACTACTCATAACATAACTTGCATATAACCTAGCTTTATTTCATATTTTTATTAAGTTTCGGCCAACTTTGAAGGTACAAGGTCGAGAGATGACGGTTTTTGTTATTGGAAACACAACGCACATAGATTTTTCAATGATAAAGTTGAAAAACTCTTAAGATTTTACATAAACATTCAGAAGATTCGTCCTAAAGATAGTTGTAACATTACTTAGACCGAGGTAGTCGCATGCTCGTGTATTTCTAATTCGCCTTATCGTTTGTCTGAAAACGCCACCCAGACCTACCCCAGCTAGTGCGGTAGCACACTGTCCGCAGCCCCCGGGTTGACGCAACGCTCGCCGAGTTTGGGGCAGACACGTGGCTCGAGCCGCAGTCGCAGTTGCGTCAGTCCCTGTGACGTCATGATGTGGGTCACTTCTGGAAGGGCGAATCAATTTCGGCGTCGCGTGAACATGATCACATATACACAGATAGAGCCGGGAATCTGGATCGCTTCCAGGTCTAAATCCAGAGTTCCAAGATGAAAGCGAATGTAGTGTAAACACGAAGGGGGGCGAGTTTACGGTCTACCTGCCCTGAGGCACGTTCCTCGTGAAAGGACCACCTGAATGGCTGAATGGCTGCGGACCCTGCGGCCGCGGCGTGACGACGAGGACGGCACTGTTGCATCACGTGACGCGGACGGCGCGGCGTTGGCAATGCCTTTATGGAAGGGGAACATTTAAACATTAATTTGACTGGATATACAAACAATTGAAACAAAATTGAACTCACGGGACTGTATTTTATGATGATTTTCCTACTGCAAGAGGAGAGCTTTTTCCATTGAGTCTAATATAGACTCAGAAAAATCACACTTTCTAAAAGCTATTGCGTTAGATAAAGTTAACTGAGACATCTACTCGTACTAGTGGCTTGCTTGGGGGGGGGGGGTGTTGGGCGGGAGTGCATGGTTTTTGAAGGGAAAATTCAAACGATCCCTATTTATACAAAATATCATCATAACAAACTGGCCAACCTTATGTTATTATCTAGCACATGGTTTTCAATCAAGAATCAGCATCACATAATTTATGTAAACAAAGCAGACGTTTTAAGATCCCAATGCTTTTTAAATGGCAGATATTTAACGTTATTCCTCGTTTGCTGGTGAATTTCAAGCAATTTCAGCATTTTCGCCGCCATTATTGAAAAGAGACCTTTAATTTGAGCCCTCTCCTATCTTCCTACGACTTTCCAGAAGCCCACAACTTTTATACAAAGAATTGCCCTACGAAATTAAATATATGATGATTGTAAACTACTGTCAACTCATATCTCTCCACTCCACATCCTCCTTGCTTATCGGAAACTCTCAGCTGACTTCATTCATGATAAATTAATTATCTTTATTCATATCAGTTAGCAGAGTTTGTAACTATTTCAAAAGGCATACACATTGTGAACATATTTCCCTAAAATTTGGGTTTTCCAATTATTTTCGTTATTCTGCTAACGGAAACGGCAGATTTTATCGCAAGTATTGCCGGGCTAGATAAAGACTAGGACGTCAGCTGTTATTTTTTTCACTGTAGTAAAACCCAAGGTCTGTAAATAAGAAGAAAATAATAATAGGCTACTATTATATTGTTAGGTTGCCTAAATCCAACAAGGCCTATGGAATCAAGCGGTTATAGGTTTCCGGTCTATAAAAGACGTCATACGATTCTCAGCTGTAGGTTGTAGGTTTCCGATCTATAAAAGAAGTCACGATTTGTTTACATTTTTAACTTAGATAACTTAAGTAACATAAGTACTGTTATTCTTCACTTTTCTTCTATATATAATTATCTGGAATAAAACCAAGGTCTGTAACGAAGAAGAGAGCAATACAAGGTTACCTATCTCCCATAAGGCCTGAGAAGTCAAAGGTTGTGACGTAAATGCCGGTTTTCCCGGTTTAAACCCAGCTCTATTATGGTTAATACAACTATTAAGCGCGACAGGGAGGGAAATTTCACTTATCTTTCGTCAGCGCCAGGCATGCCCTCAGTAAACAAACGAATATCAACAAGTATAATTCATAAGAATCCCGCTAATTTTATCATTGGCTCGAGAATTTTGGTTTTATTTTGTCACGACGCCGTCTCCTATTGGATGAATCATATGGTTTGTTGCTTGTTGTTTATATCTTGCCCCAAAAAGTGTTTTGACTGTCCGCTAGATAGGGATACTTAGACTTAAAAGTTTTGGGATATTTCGGAAATACTCGTGCGCTTTCGTCTGCCTTCGAGGGATTGGCCTGATGCTGGCGAATGATAAGTTCAGTAAAAAATTTCCCTCCCTCTCGCGCTTCATATTTGTAGATTATTAATATCATAGAAAAATAAACAGGAACAGAAGCGCCACGGGATAGGGAAAAAGCGTACGCGCTAGTTCGTGGTATTATCCAAAATGTAGGGGCTGGCGAGGCGTCTAAGTCAGGGTAACGGCGAGCCTTGTTGCCATATCGGGCAGCGCGAGATTCCCAATGTCCCACGGGGAGGCAGCCTTCCTCCCCGCGCCAGCTTATCTATCACTCTGCCTCGCTGCCAACCTGACTCACGCTCTTCTTCCGCTTCACCGTATCGTGCCGTTCGTTACAACAGACAAAGCTAACTGAAGAACTGGCCAGGAGGTGGATAGGTCTCGCGAGGTTACAAAAAAAAGGCTACAAAAACTCCAAACCATGTAGGAAAATTAATCGGTTAAAGCTTTACTTTAAATGCCTAATATTAATTTACATTATGGAACACCGATAGTAAAATAAGTAAATACATATTCTGTAATAAAAAAATCAGTGATTTTAGCGAATTTCCCCTATAGGGAAGAAGCTGTTACCGTAGTACTCATGGTAAGACCTAAGCCCGAGACCATGATAACTTTTCGTTTTGGGGCCCCTAGAAGCAAAAATATCTATGTGTCTTTAAGCACGATAGCGGCCGTAAAAATGGTCCAATCTGAATGAAATTTGGCACAGACGTGTAAAGTAGTAATTATTCGGACGAGTTCGAAAACCAGCCCGATCCGACTACCGGAAGGGGGGGTAAAGGAACCCCCCCAAAAATGGTTTTTTTGAGTTTTTTACATAGAAAAATAAAAATAATCGAATTTTTGTTGGCACCATTGAATTCAGCTCAAAAAAATAAACAATTTAGAATTTTGAATCACTGCTCTATGTCCATTTGTTACCGAGATATTGAAAGTGGTAAACACAGTACGTTGTCCCAATGTTAACCTTATGGAGAATAAGAAAAATTCTATATATAGCTTATTTCTCAACATATCTTGATAAAACTTGGTAAATGGCTTCTTCTAGTCCAGATCTACTAAATATTGAATTAAAACCACGCAGTTTTAATATACCCGTAGCAGCAAACCTGCATACTCATTTCCCATGTTATTCTTATGGAGCTTTCAAAAACATATAAAATCTCGCTATTTCGGATTGAAATATGTTGTTTTGCATTTGAAATTCGCTGAGTATGCAGGTCTGCTGCAACGGGGGCATTTACTTCGTATTTTACATTTCAACCAATAACTATACATGTTTCAAAACGTTCCCAGTGCACTGTTTTTAAAACCATTTGAAACCCATTTGCGTTTTTTATGTATGAGTATACGAAACAGTGTTTTTCTATGATAAAATTGCTGCGCTCTTCACACGATACGCACGCCAGAAAGAAACTATGCTCTTGGTGAGCCCAACAAGTCGCTTACCCAACCCCAATTTATGTCCAATTTTGGAAAATGTATTTTTGTACAGAAGAGCTGTTTGACGACGTGTTCGAGATTTTCTGAGGGTGACATGAGGCCACTGGTAGGGTCAACTTTAAAATTAGAAAAAGTGCGGTTAAATAACAGCAGTTCTTTCTTGCTCTTCAGCTCTGATTGTAGATTGCACATTTTTTTCAGGCAGTCGTTACACTTGTACTTTTTATGATAAGAATGTGCAAGTAGCCAGCAAAGTAGATATGGGAGCCCTCTTCCAAATAATTAAGGCGATTCTTTGCGTCAAAATTGTGGGCGTCTGGCAAGTCTTAGAAATATGGGAGAGGACTCAAATTAAAGGTCTTTATTCCATGATAGCGGGAAAAATTCTAAAATTGCTTGAACTCAACCACATAACGAGAAATAATGTAATATATCTGCCTTTAAAAAGCATTGGAATCTAAAAACGTCTGCTTTGTCTACATTTAAACATGTGTTGCTTAAAATAGATTTAAAACCACATGATAGATGTTGATATGGTTGATTTAAAATTCAGCTTTAATTGTAGGTCGAAAGCATGGTGTTAAGAAAAAAGAAAGGTGTGTGCACAGTCAGCTGGTATGTAGTAGTTGGGCTCAAGAAACTAGCAGACCTAGCGGTTAGACGGCAGAACTAAGATTGTACACATTAATATTTTGATTGAGTTGTATTAACTGATTTGTATTTTAATCGTCGTAGCGCTAGTTGCGTGAGCCCAACTACGTCACACCAGCTGGGGTCGAAAGAACTATAAGAAATAACTGTTTTTCACTTTTAAGTTTTTTTTTTAATTTGTACACTTACCATTTCAATAAAACGGTATCAGGAAACTGACACATACTTTCCCCCCTTAAGTCATTTAAAACCAGAAAAAATCTATGGTGAAATAAAAAAAATTTACAATTAACTATCACACAAATATATACAAAATTTTATCAAAATCGATTAGTAAATAACGGAGATATCGGTTCTTAAATATTTGCCACAAGAATAACATTGGACAACGTACTGCGTTTACCGCCGAACTAAAATATCAATTATCTCCGCAACCAGTTGATGTAAACTAATGAATAAAAATATTAGATTATTTAGTTATTCAAGTCAAATTTATGGTTGCAAGTATATTTTCTTTAGAGGTTACAGATATTGTGAAATTTGAAAAATATTAATTTTTTAACCCTTAAACCTCCATAACTTCTGAACCTGAATTTGCACAGACATGCGGGTGGTGCCATTTTGTCTCATCTTCAGCACTAAAAACCATGAAATTTTTATCAAAATCGTTAGAGCCGTTTTTGAGAAATTTGGATTGTTGTCTTTTTATGGGGTAAATACCCTTAAAAATCAAAAATTCAAAAAATGAAAAATACGCCTGGAGATACCACGGCTTTATACCAACATGCCAAATTTCATGAAAATCGGACCACTGATGTGCAGTAACAGCGATTGAGTGCAACATCAACTTAAAATTTGGCAAATAAAAGTAGGTGTAATCTAGAATCTACCAACACGAAGCAATTCACTCATGGGCAACCAAACGTGTGGGACGTAGGTTTAATCAAATGTTTGATTGTAAATAATGTGAACTGCATGGGTTTGTTTTGAAGTCGACGGCTATCCGAAGAGCCGTGGAGGTCAATGCCACTGTTCCGAAAATTCAGCTCTTTACTACACTGAAGGAATGTAAAAACAGAGTAAAAAATGTGCAACGTACTAGCCAATGTCAAATAGCTTTAACGTTACACATAAAACGTTTAATAAATAAATAAATAGTAAATAACAAAACCTAAGTAGGTCGTCATTTCAAGCAACGTGTGATGAATGATGAGTAATGTATATCTTAAATTAAATATTCAGCATTGGTATTTTATTTTTAGGGGCTTTTGCCCCTCTAAGCCACTAGTATACATTAATGAAGCTAGCTGACTGATTGATTAAACATTGAAAATGCAAACAAAAAATCGTCCAGTAAACTTTTATGGAAACATTTGAAAAATTCTACCTTGCTGAAAACCCCTTAAAACTTTAAATTTTTGAAAAATCCGTTCTTAGCGGTTGCTGTCCATGCAAAATTTCAAGGTTTTAGGTCAAGTAGTTTGGGCTGTGTAATTACTTGTAAGTGGTATTCGACAAATATACAGGGTGTCCGGAAATTATAGTAAAATATTTTAGTATATGATAGTAGAGGTAAAAATGATAAAAAAGTTCTTATAAACATAGGTCCTAAAGTGCTTCGTTTTCCGTTTGTGTGTCTGTGATTTATACATACTTAATCATATCTCACGAACCTCTCAACTTATAAACTTCAAACTTGGTATGTGGGTGACCACTGTTAATAACTATTTTTTAACTATTTTTGCAAGAAGTATCATTTGAAAATGGTGACTGTTTTTTGTTTTCAAAGGTAAGTATCTTAAAAATCGTAAATTTACGAAAAACTTTACAAGAAACAAATAAGTTGCAAAATTTAATCCAATTAACGCTGATATTTAAGATTACAATGATCGGGCGACGAGTAATGGAGAAATTTTGAATTGTCCGAATAAAAACATGAAAATTTCAGATAGGATGTTCTAAAGAACTATGTTTTTACTCAGAAAAGTTAAAATTTATTTTTTATATAAAATTTTTTTATACTTCTTTCAAAAATAGTTCTTAATAGTGGTCATTCATATACCAATTATGAAGTTTGTACATTTAGAGGTTCGTGAGATATGACTAAATATATATGTAAAAATCACAAACAGACACACAAATGGAAATCGAAGCACTTTAGGACCTATGTTTACATGAACTTTTTTTCTTATTCTTACCTCTATTATCATTTACTAAAATGTTTACCATAATTTCCGGACACCCTGTATAGTAGATAAAAAGGTAGGGCCATAGAGTTTTAGAGTAAAAAAAGTACAAGAGAAACTTACCGTCGAATTTGTAGTTCGAAAAAATTGATAAGGAAGTTTGAGATATATTTTGTAAAAAATAGTTATTTAAATCTTTTGTCATATTCATAATTTCAATAAAATAATTAACATGACTTAAGCAAGGCCACACTAAAACTACTGTTTAAATGTGGATACTTTTTACTTTCTCCCCCTAAACACAATAAATTGAGAAAGTATTGTTTTCGGTAAAGTTTTCGAGTTTGAGTTGTAATTGGCGTGTACGTCATGCAGTGCCGTGACACACAGAGAACGTAAATACGTTGTCTGTGCGTACAGATGTACAGACATCTAAACGTTATCTGTGGCCGTGTGAAAACGCTCGCGAAAAAAACTATCTCCTAGTGTCATCAGACTTATTCATAAGCAATTTGAGGAAACATCCCAAGAGAAATAGGAAAACACTTTTGACAAAAGGTATTGCATTGTTAAATGTAAATAGCCTCAATTAATGTAATTCATATGTGCCAATGATGGGTCGGATTTTAAATATTTGAGTTTAAATTTATTTTTAATTAAAGTTTTTTTGTATCACAGTTTAGTTTATAGTAAATTAATTTCTATTCTCAAATCTTAATGAATTAAATGAGTTATCACAATGTAAATAGCATAAACAACAGTTAAAAAATTACAATAACAATTAAGTTAGTAACGTAAATAGTCAATTTAATTCGCCTTTGAGTCCTATAATTAATTACCAAAAGTACTTGGGAAAGATATTTGTTATTAGTATTTTTCTGATTATTAATTTCGCACGTGTTGTTTCTATCATTGAAAAGTATGTCTGGACCACTGTGCGGCGACCTGGTGCGGCGCGCGGCGCGGCGCGTGGCGAGGGAATTTCTCCCTGGCCGGCTGAGTCGGCCGGCCAGCCGGCCAGAGCGCTCAGCGTGGCAACGCTGCTTGGCCGGTTCGACTAGCAGCGCCATCTATGATCTGGCCGGTTTTTTAACCAAAAAATTATTACAAATATTAACATTGCGTGGCGCTTCTGTTCCTGTTTATTTTTCTATGTTAATATAGCTTATTGAGTTTAATATATAGCCTCAGTCGCAGTGTCAGTAATATGTTCCCTCTGACAGATCAAGATAAATCTTTATTCCAGCTAGAGGTCAATAGTTGGTTACTACCAAGGCGACACTAAAAAAACTATATTTTTTTAGTGTCGCCTTCAGTCTACCCTAAACAAAAACGAATGAGACTATCAGCTGATTGTTTTAAATAACAAGAAAAAGATTAAAGCCTTGTTGAGAGAAAGTTTTAATAGTCCAGTCAATTTACGCGATGGCCTCAAAAAAACTGCAAGAAAAGATTTTTTTATGAAATTCTATTTAAAAATATGAATTTTAACATATCCAAAGTTTACCAAAATCGGACCAGGGAACCTCACTAAAATCACGTTTCAAAATGGCGGCTTTTCCCACCATACACAATTTTTTGAAAAAAGACATTCAACTGCATTTTGTATCAATGTTTTTCGAGATATTGACTTTGTACCGCCGCCAATCATCGTTGGGTGATTGGTTCTAAATTTCGACAGAGTTTTCCCCATGTTTCTTTTCGTAGAATGACTGGCCTATAAAGGTAAACGGTAAAAAAGTTGTGATTGGCGAAATTTATTCGCCAATCACAATGGCGAATCATGAATGGCGAAGCCATCGGACGATAATTTTCCGGGGAAAAAAGCACTTTAGACCCATGATGCACACAAAATTTTTTCCTTCACCTACACCATTAACAATAATTTGACAGTGTATAAAATATGATCTTTTTCTCCTTTAAACTGGGCTAGATAAGAATCGCATAAAAATATATAAGCAATTAAAAGCAATTATAATTAAGCAATCTAAACAACCATTTATTCAAACTTTCACATTATTTTGAACACTATTTTTTCTAAAGTAATAATTTTAAAAAATTAAAAAATTTTTAAAAATTCCTCTCAAAATCTGTAGGTAAGAAACGTTCATGATTATATAAAACGTTCGGCCGTTCGGCATATTGGTAACAACAAGCTCTAAATCAGGCGTTTTTATAATCAGTGTTGCCAACTTAATTCATAAAAAAATTTTACCTCGCTATTAAGGTGCTGCTATACATACACGTCGCGTCACTTCACGTCGCGTCCACTTACTCCGGAGGGGGTGCTATACATATTCGCATCCATTCGCATCGATTCGCACCGATTCGCATTTTCTAGTTTCTAAGAGCCGGATGGCCGATTGGACGTCGGTGTAAGCTATACATACACGTCACGTCACGTCACGTTACGTCGCGTCGCGTTGCGTCCCAATTCGGCCGATTCGGCCGTGTATGCTCTTCAAAGCATTTGAGTCGGGCCGTGCCGTGCCGTGACGTGACGTGACGTGACGTGACGTGTCGTATAGCCGGATCCATTTGATTACACAGGTTTCATTCGCATCGAAAATGGACGCGACGCGACGCGACGTGACGTGACAAGACTTTTTTTATATGCATACAGTTTTTTTTCTCAAGTTGAAACACTGAAGTTCTTGAATTAAATTTAGAGTAAGCAAATGAAAATCTACAGTGTTGCCACATTTTCTCACTGACCATCGCGGCGTTGCCGGATTTCTTCCCATGTATTTCTTATGAGATCACTTTTAGTCCCATAGGAGAAAAAGTACATTACTTTTAGTCCCGTGGGAGAAAAAGTAAGTAAGGAAATCCCATGGAGTATAAACTGGTACTTTAGTATTCTATTCCAGGGACTAAAAGACGACTTTAGATAGTAGGTGAAGGAAAAATATTGTTCATCACACGGGACTATAAAGATGCTTTTCCTTACTCGGTAATTTTTCGACCTCAAGCTACTCAAGAGCCTCGAATGAAAAACGTCACTTTAGTCCCTAATAATGCAATATACTATTATTTAATTTGTTATGTTATCCAACTTTCAAAGTTATAGACAAAATTGACAATTATATTTACAAGGAGGGTGGTTCGTCCTCGCTCATATTTCTTGCCAAAGTTGTTCCGCTCATCGGAGCAACCCGACAATCCTTCGCTCACAGGGTTTAAGGGGGACGAGGGCTTTCTTTCTTACTATCGGAAGAATTATAGTTGTACCATAGAAAAATAAACAGGAACAGAAGCGCCACGCAATGTTAATATTTGTAATAATTTTTTGGTTAAAAAACCGGCCAGATCATAGATGGCGCTGCTAGTCGAACCGGCCAAGCAGCGTTGCCACGCTGAGCGCTCTGGCCGGCTGGCCGGCCGACTCAGCCGGCCAGGGAGAAATTCCCTCGCCACGCGCCGCGCCGCGCGCCGCACCAGGTCGCCGCACAGTGGTCCAGACATACTTTTCAATGATAGAAACAACACGTGCGAAATTAATAATCAGAAAAATACTAATAACAAATATCTTTCCCAAGTACTTTTGGTAATTAATTATAGGACTCAAAGGCGAATTAAATTGACTATTTACGTTACTAACTTAATTGTTATTGTAATTTTTTAACTGTTGTTTATGCTATTTACATTGTGATAACTCATTTAATTCATTAAGATTTGAGAATAGAAATTAATTTACTATAAACTAAACTGTGATACAAAAAAACTTTAATTAAAAATAAATTTAAACTCAAATATTTAAAATCCGACCCATCATTGGCACATATGAATTACATTAATTGAGGCTATTTACATTTAACAATGCAATACCTTTTGTCAAAAGTGTTTTCCTATTTCTCTTGGGATGTTTCCTCAAATTGCTTATGAATAAGTCTGATGACACTAGGAGATAGTTTTTTTCGCGAGCGTTTTCACACGGCCACAGATAACGTTTAGATGTCTGTACATCTGTACGCACAGACAACGTATTTACGTTCTCTGTGTGTCACGGCACTGCATGACGTACACGCCAATTACAACTCAAACTCGAAAACTTTACCGAAAACAATACTTTCTCAATTTATTGTGTTTAGGGGGAGAAAGTAAAAAGTATCCACATTTAAACAGTAGTTTTAGTGTGGCCTTGCTTAAGTCATGTTAATTATTTTATTGAAATTATGAATATGACAAAAGATTTAAATAACTATTTTTTACAAAATATATCTCAAACTTCCTTATCAATTTTTTCGAACTACAAATTCGACGGTAAGTTTCTCTTGTACTTTTTTTACTCTAAAACTCTATGGCCCTACCTTTTTATCTACTATACAGGGTGTCCGGAAATTATGGTAAACATTTTAGTAAATGATAATAGAGGTAAGAATAAGAAAAAAAGTTCATGTAAACATAGGTCCTAAAGTGCTTCGATTTCCATTTGTGTGTCTGTTTGTGATTTTTACATATATATTTAGTCATATCTCACGAACCTCTAAATGTACAAACTTCATAATTGGTATATGAATGACCACTATTAAGAACTATTTTTGAAAGAAGTATAAAAAAATTTTATATAAAAAATAAATTTTAACTTTTCTGAGTAAAAACATAGTTCTTTAGAACATCCTATCTGAAATTTTCATGTTTTTATTCGGACAATTCAAAATTTCTCCATTACTCGTCGCCCGATCATTGTAATCTTAAATATCAGCGTTAATTGGATTAAATTTTGCAACTTATTTGTTTCTTGTAAAGTTTTTCGTAAATTTACGATTTTTAAGATACTTACCTTTGAAAACAAAAAACAGTCACCATTTTCAAATGATACTTCTTGCAAAAATAGTTAAAAAATAGTTATTAACAGTGGTCACCCACATACCAAGTTTGAAGTTTATAAGTTGAGAGGTTCGTGAGATATGATTAAGTATGTATAAATCACAGACACACAAACGGAAAACGAAGCACTTTAGGACCTATGTTTATAAGAACTTTTTTATCATTTTTACCTCTACTATCATATACTAAAATATTTTACTATAATTTCCGGACACCCTGTATATTTGTCGAATACCACTTACAAGTAATTACACAGCCCAAACTACTTGACCTAAAACCTTGAAATTTTGCATGGACAGCAACCGCTAAGAACGGATTTTTCAAAAATTTAAAGTTTTAAGGGGTTTTCAGCAAGGTAGAATTTTTCAAATGTTTCCATAAAAGTTTACTGGACGATTTTTTGTTTGCATTTTCAATGTTTAATCAATCAGTCAGCTAGCTTCATTAATGTATACTAGTGGCTTAGAGGGGCAAAAGCCCCTAAAAATAAAATACCAATGCTGAATATTTAATTTAAGATATACATTACTCATCATTCATCACACGTTGCTTGAAATGACGACCTACTTAGGTTTTGTTATTTACTATTTATTTATTTATTAAACGTTTTATGTGTAACGTTAAAGCTATTTGACATTGGCTAGTACGTTGCACATTTTTTACTCTGTTTTTACATTCCTTCAGTGTAGTAAAGAGCTGAATTTTCGGAACAGTGGCATTGACCTCCACGGCTCTTCGGATAGCCGTCGACTTCAAAACAAACCCATGCAGTTCACATTATTTACAATCAAACATTTGATTAAACCTACGTCCCACACGTTTGGTTGCCCATGAGTGAATTGCTTCGTGTTGGTAGATTCTAGATTACACCTACTTTTATTTGCCAAATTTTAAGTTGATGTTGCACTCAATCGCTGTTACTGCACATCAGTGGTCCGATTTTCATGAAATTTGGCATGTTGGTATAAAGCCGTGGTATCTCCAGGCGTATTTTTCATTTTTTGAATTTTTGATTTTTAAGGGTATTTACCCCATAAAAAGACAACAATCCAAATTTCTCAAAAACGGCTCTAACGATTTTGATAAAAATTTCATGGTTTTTAGTGCTGAAGATGAGACAAAATGGCACCACCCGCATGTCTGTGCAAATTCAGGTTCAGAAGTTATGGAGGTTTAAGGGTTAAAAAATTAATATTTTTCAAATTTCACAATATCTGTAACCTCTAAAGAAAATATACTTGCAACCATAAATTTGACTTGAATAACTAAATAATCTAATATTTTTATTCATTAGTTTACATCAACTGGTTGCGGAGATAATTGATATTTTAGTTCGGCGGTAAACGCAGTACGTTGTCCAATGTTATTCTTGTGGCAAATATTTAAGAACCGATATCTCCGTTATTTACTAATCGATTTTGATAAAATTTTGTATATATTTGTGTGATAGTTAATTGTAAATTTTTTTTATTTCACCATAGATTTTTTCTGGTTTTAAATGACTTAAGGGGGGAAAGTATGTGTCAGTTTCCTGATACCGTTTTATTGAAATGGTAAGTGTACAAATTAAAAAAAAAACTTAAAAGTGAAAAACAGTTATTTCTTATAGTTCTTTCGACCCCAGCTGGTGTGACGTAGTTGGGCTCACGCAACTAGCGCTACGACGATTAAAATACAAATCAGTTAATACAACTCAATCAAAATATTAATGTGTACAATCTTAGTTCTGCCGTCTAACCGCTAGGTCTGCTAGTTTCTTGAGCCCAACTACTACATACCAGCTGACTGTGCACACACCTTTCTTTTTTCTTAACACCATGCTTTCGACCTACAATTAAAGCTGAATTTTAAATCAACCATATCAACATCTATCATGTGGTTTTAAATCTATTTTAAGCAACACATGTTTAAATGTAGACAAAGCAGACGTTTTTAGATTCCAATGCTTTTTAAAGGCAGATATATTACATTATTTCTCGTTATGTGGTTGAGTTCAAGCAATTTTAGAATTTTTCCCGCTATCATGGAATAAAGACCTTTAATTTGAGTCCTCTCCCATATTTCTAAGACTTGCCAGACGCCCACAATTTTGACGCAAAGAATCGCCTTAATTATTTGGAAGAGGGCTCCCATATCTACTTTGCTGGCTACTTGCACATTCTTATCATAAAAAGTACAAGTGTAACGACTGCCTGAAAAAAATGTGCAATCTACAATCAGAGCTGAAGAGCAAGAAAGAACTGCTGTTATTTAACCGCACTTTTTCTAATTTTAAAGTTGACCCTACCAGTGGCCTCATGTCACCCTCAGAAAATCTCGAACACGTCGTCAAACAGCTCTTCTGTACAAAAATACATTTTCCAAAATTGGACATAAATTGGGGTTGGGTAAGCGACTTGTTGGGCTCACCAAGAGCATAGTTTCTTTCTGGCGTGCGTATCGTGTGAAGAGCGCAGCAATTTTATCATAGAAAAACACTGTTTCGTATACTCATACATAAAAAACGCAAATGGGTTTCAAATGGTTTTAAAAACAGTGCACTGGGAACGTTTTGAAACATGTATAGTTATTGGTTGAAATGTAAAATACGAAGTAAATGCCCCCGTTGCAGCAGACCTGCATACTCAGCGAATTTCAAATGCAAAACAACATATTTCAATCCGAAATAGCGAGATTTTATATGTTTTTGAAAGCTCCATAAGAATAACATGGGAAATGAGTATGCAGGTTTGCTGCTACGGGTATATTAAAACTGCGTGGTTTTAATTCAATATTTAGTAGATCTGGACTAGAAGAAGCCATTTACCAAGTTTTATCAAGATATGTTGAGAAATAAGCTATATATAGAATTTTTCTTATTCTCCATAAGGTTAACATTGGGACAACGTACTGTGTTTACCACTTTCAATATCTCGGTAACAAATGGACATAGAGCAGTGATTCAAAATTCTAAATTGTTTATTTTTTTGAGCTGAATTCAATGGTGCCAACAAAAATTCGATTATTTTTATTTTTCTATGTAAAAAACTCAAAAAAACCATTTTTGGGGGGGTTCCTTTACCCCCCCTTCCGGTAGTCGGATCGGGCTGGTTTTCGAACTCGTCCGAATAATTACTACTTTACACGTCTGTGCCAAATTTCATTCAGATTGGACCATTTTTACGGCCGCTATCGTGCTTAAAGACACATAGATATTTTTGCTTCTAGGGGCCCCAAAACGAAAAGTTATCATGGTCTCGGGCTTAGGTCTTACCATGAGTACTACGGTAACAGCTTCTTCCCTATAGGGGAAATTCGCTAAAATCACTGATTTTTTTATTACAGAATATGTATTTACTTATTTTACTATCGGTGTTCCATAATGTAAATTAATATTAGGCATTTAAAGTAAAGCTTTAACCGATTAATTTTCCTACATGGTTTGGAGTTTTTGTAGCCTTTTTTTTGTAACCTCGCGAGACCTATCCACCTCCTGGCCAGTTCTTCAGTTAGCTTTGTCTGTTGTAACGAACGGCACGATACGGTGAAGCGGAAGAAGAGCGTGAGTCAGGTTGGCAGCGAGGCAGAGTGATAGATAAGCTGGCGCGGGGAGGAAGGCTGCCTCCCCGTGGGACATTGGGAATCTCGCGCTGCCCGATATGGCAACAAGGCTCGCCGTTACCCTGACTTAGACGCCTCGCCAGCCCCTACATTTTGGATAATACCACGAACTAGCGCGTACGCTTTTTCCCTATCCCGTGGCGCTTCTGTTCCTGTTTATTTTTCTATGGTTGTACATCTGAGGCCTTTGCAAACTGGATCAAACCGCACTTTGGGAAAGAGGCGGGGAGGGAAGTGGCGCTTATGGCGATGGACGAGGCGGCCTGTCATTCTGAGCCATTGGTCAAGGCTCATAAATCCACTGCGAGCGATTTGCATCATTGCCACTGTACGTGGGTAGAGTACGCTTCAAGTGTTAAGTACTGCACGATGAGATGAGTGGCATTGTGTCCATTCATCATAGACAAGTAATTTAATTTAGTTTTACTATGAACACCAAGTATTTTCTTACATTTGAGTAGTAAAGACTTATAACAGCTTTCAACACTTAAATATTTTAATAATTGTTTAGTTAATTTCTTTTTTTAATATATTGCCAAATGCCCCGACGCGGTTATGTACTGGAATTCGCAATGCAACATCGACCGTACCGGAAACTGCCAGAAATATGAAAAATATGTTAGCAGATTGGGCAATAACAGGAATGTGGTGTTGCCCAAAGGTGTTGCCCAAAGGTGTTGCCCAGTTGTCAAGGCGAGCGAGCCTGAGCTAAGGAAGACTACTGTACGGTACTTTAGTTTCACAGAATACTTGCAAACACAGAGATTGTTTGCAAGTATTCTGTGAAACTCAAGTACCCTACAGTCAGCTACCGTACCAAAGAAAGCAATTTCACAGAAACCCACTTAGCTCACAGTCTCTTGCCACTGATAAACCACTCACTGCATGATAAAACCATGCAGTAAGATGCATGTATCGTATTCCCCTCAGCGGCTGTAGTCGCTGATTCATCATATGAACACATTCTTTTAGAAAGTTAGTTATATGTAGAGATTAGACGTGGTGGAATCATTATCATTAATAGCACACATACCCCCTTTGCTTGATATTTTGTGTTATTCGCTTTCAGCAAAACACGGCCAGCCGGGTAGGGTTGATGGTTATTGAGACTTCGATTTCGGAGGTCAGTGATGGGCGAATTTTAGGACTATTTTATGGAAATTGTTTATGTTTTTGATCCATTTTATCGCAGTAGCTCATCCCTCATCCTTCATAGTCCAGTGCTCACTGCCTTGACACGAGTGGGTCAGCGAGGGTAACGTGAGAGGTCAGTCTCGGTCCGCAGGGAGACGCTACGCTCGGTCTGCCAAGGCCACGGCGCTGGCGCCGAGGAATGCCGAGGCAGGCTCTACAAGGTTCGCGAGTATACGCAGGAAATACACTCCAAGTCCTTTTGGGATGTGGAAGTTTTTCTGTCAGTAAAATATGACTATTCTGAAATTTTATGGTTTTCTCATAAGACAAAAACCAAAGTGCAGTACTGAAAAAGATCAGGGTTACGATTGATAAAATCGATGGTCTCATGTTATGTCGGTTTGGTCTGAACTGGAAACGACATAAAATATGAAAATTGGTTTTCCTCCACCTACTAACCATAGTCGTCTTTTAGTCCCTGGAATAGAATACTAAAGTATTAGTTTATACTCCATGGGATTTACTTACTTACTTTTAGTCCCACGGGACTAAAAGTAATCTCATAAGAAATACATGGGAAGAAACTTGGCAACGCCGCGGTGGACAGTGAGAAAATATGACAACACTGTCGATTTTAATTTTTTTCTCTATGTTGAAGAGAGTGTCACAGCATCCGAGCGTCCGTTTCCGTTGTCTACGGGTCAGCGTATCCATTTTGAGTTTGCTGCAGTTTAGGCTATATTCCTGCATATTTGTGAACAAATAAGTTAGGCCTAGAGTATTTTTTCTTTGTGAATAAAATGTTAAAATTAAAGCCTAAATACCTTGCATTATTCATTTACATTGGCTATGTGATTGTAATGCAGTTTGTTGAAGCAAAGGATCATCTGAAGGTAAAGTTACAGTGTTATACCTAGTTATTGTTAATGGTGTAGGTGGAGGAAAAATTTTGTGTGCATCAAGGGACTAAAGTGTTTTTTCTCCCTCGGGAAATGGTCGCCCTCGGCTGCGCCATCGGGCGACAACAGTTTCCCTCAGGGAGAAAAAGTTGCACTTTAGTCCCTAGATACACAAATAACTATTTAGCACATGGTTTCAGCAATATCCATCCTCATGATCTTCATCAGTTTTTTTAATACGCAAGATTGCCAATGCACATTGTTATGTTTCCAACAGGACCTTACATGAAGACTTTAAAATACCTACAGTGAAAGAAGAGATCACGAGATTTAGTGAAAATTATATTGAAAAATTAGAAAACCACCCTAATCACCTAGCCTTGAACCTCTAACAGACACTGTTTACAGACTGAAGAGGTCTTCAATCTTAACTTGCCTTTTCGTTTTGTAAACTGAGGAATGAGGATAAATTTCTCATTTTTTACATTCTACCCTACTCATTGTTCACATTAGCATAGAACAGACTGTAAAGTTAAATAAATAATAATAATAAAAGTTTTTATTTCGTGTTTACCACATTGGCACACCTGAGATTTGAAAAAATAACTCCAAAGAAAAATTACATAGAGTAATATCCTAGGAACCATAGTTCTTTGGTAATAATCAAAGAACTGAGATGTCAAGATTTTGGAAGCTTTACAACATGTTTTACACGAGTTCATGTCTTCATTTCGTTTCTAATGAGAGTCTTCCATTATATATTTTTGTTTACCGCAGACAATTACATAAACCAATATTAAACTAATTAAACTGCCCCCAAATTGAAATAGCATATTTCATACTGCCTAGGAGGGAACATTTCAAGACGTCCGTTCAGGTTCTGTTGGGCTAAGTTAGGTTAAGTTATTTTAGTTTAGGTTAGACAATTGTTACTGTTTTTTATAACGTACATGGACGTCATGCACCTGAACGCTTAGAAACGTACCCATGCCTAAAGTGACGCTTTTCGTACAAGGTAAAGTTTTTTAAGAGGTCGAAAAAGACCGACTAACGAAAAGCAACTTTAGGCCCGATCTATATTTTTCGTATTACCGCTCAATTCATTACGCTAACTGCTTCACACACAAAAAAACTTGTTTGCCCTTAAAAGGTTTCTTCAAAAGAGAGTTGCATCTGGTTCTTCCTATTATTGTAAAAATTTCATTGGTTAGTGAAATAAATACACAAACTTCTATGTATTCATTGGTTAAAGTGTTAAGCTTAGGCTGTACTGACACAATATTGGTATACCGATCACAGAACTACCGTATCGATTTTTGAAGTGTACGAGTTTTGGAATATAGATTTTTGGAAAGAATAGTTTAACCAACCGAATCAAACTACAAGCGAATTTGTTAGGAATTGAGTGTTGAAAAATGCCGCATAGCCCACGGTAACTTTCTAGTTACCGTGGTATAGCCTATCTGATGAGAACAAAGTAATAATTATATTAAACAAACACGTAGATTTAATCACCTCAGGTCAATTCGATTTAAATACTCTTGACATCGTCCTCGAATTTAAATGATTGAATCGATTAGTTATACAATTAAGGGCACAGAAAAGTGTTGTGGATACTTTGATCAAATGATACGGCCGTTGTGGTAGAACACAACTCGAAGCTGTGAACGAGCATGAAAAATCAAGCGATATATAGGGCATACCATATATATAAAATATTTATTTATTTATGAATAAGTTGATAATAATTTCAAACTTCTTATACTAAGTGCTGTATGTGCTTACATTTTTATGTTGACTATACACTTGCAAGAAATAATTAAATCTATTGCGGTTTGTACCTAAGTATTAAAATTTTTAAGCATTAAAATAGTTTTAACATTCTTTCCAAGCAAAATAAACTAAACGACTGGGGCGTAGAAATTTAATCTGAAGAAGAGCAATTGATATGGCTTATGTGTTGTAAGTGACATTTCTATTCATGTTAGTCTTGTCACATTTCAGATGGTTTTTGTACTGTAGTATTCTGTTATAACACATGACTGTCAATTATTGTTTTCATCGAACACGTATGATGTTTGTTTCCATTATTATAGGTTTTCAATAAAATGGAGTTTATTTCCACTTTTTCAATTTTATAATTTATATTTTCATTCCAGTATTTCATTCATCACAACAGTGTTTTGGCGACGAGAATAAACATTTTATTTGGTTTTTTGTTTCTTTGTTTATTTAGGTTTTCCTTTTCAATTTCTGTTATTTATTGAAAACACTCAAAAATATGGATGCACTGCAATTTTAAACTTTGGACAATAGTGGCAAGTAATGAGAAATTGCTGAAGGCAGTACTGAACAAAGAAATTAAACAGGTAAATCCAGACCAAACAACAGGATTGCTTGTTCCAAGTTTCGAGGCATTTGATCAAAGTAAAGAACAATTCCACTAATACTTAAAAATGTTTAAAAACGACATAGGGTAGGGCGGGATAAAAAACAGACACTGCTCAAGTGGGGTAAAAAATACATGTTTATGTTAAACTCAAAGGTGTTAAATTTGAAAAATAAAAATTATTGTGACAAAATAAATTCATATCTTAAGTTGTCTAGGCCAAAAAATAATATTTTGGGGAGTGTTTTATGACATTAAAATATTTTCTCGCAAACCCTTGTCAATTTCGAGCAGAAAACCTTTGTTCCGCGACGGTAAGCTTTTTCAGTCTGAAAAAAATGTATGAGGATATGAGCTTATTATTGTTGACTAAATACTTTAGTGATATTAAGTACAAATTCTCATTTAAGTAGTCCACAAGGGGTTTTTAACGCGTTAAAAAACAAGACACAAATAAGGTAAAAAAAGACAAGGTTTTTATTTTTTTTAAGTTTTATGTCATTAGATCTAGTAAAATAACATAAAAAATCTTAATATACAAGTCATTTAACATCATACAGTATTTTTGTGATTAAAAATTCAGTTGTTTTCCTTGTGAAAAATGAAAAGTTTTGATTTTGTCTGTTTTTACCCCGCCCTACCCTAATACTAAAATGAATCAAAGAGGGTGATGATGTTACTAAACAGATCTTATTAAATAGCATTGGAGCGAAATTGCTCTCATTAATATCTAATCTGGCAGCTCCCAGAAGAATTACAGATCTGAAATTTGATGACTTTACCTCCATTCTACAAGACCTTTTAAATCCAAAGAAAAACAAGCTAGTGGAATAGTGGAGTGCCATAAATTTCTATGTTGTGCCCAACATGACAATCAAACTTGGAAGAATATGAAACGACTTTTCATAAATACGCAGCTACATGCGATTTCACTTTTCCATGCAAAGGATCAATAGCAGAAATTTTTCTGGCATCTCAATATCAAAGAAAACTCAATCAGAGAACTGATGACCCCGGATTTAACCTTTTCTCAAATGGTAGAAAAATCTTTTGCTCTGGAAGCTTCGGAAATTGATTCAAGACATATATGAAATCAAGTCCAGGTTGTTAATTCAAATGAGTTAATTATGTTTTTAAACGCAACAGCAATCAAAATTATGAATCTGACTTTGATTCAACAAATAAAAAATCCTAGGAGGCGTCTCGAACGAAAAATTCATTTCAAAGCGTTAAATATTGAGGATTTATGTCTCCGCTGTGGAAAAAACAATCATAAAGCCGTTAACTAACTGTCGTGTAAACTACAGAAATCTCAAATGTTTATCGTGTAGCCAGACTTGTCACAAACAGACAGTCTGTATTAAAACTCTGATGTAGAGAAATAGAATAAAATAAAATACACTGACGAGGATCATCCTGCTGAAACCTATGATACTGACGATTCAAACTGACGATTATTATCAATTAAACGAAGTTGGAATTATTGATATCAACGCTTCAAAAAGTCAATATTACTCACAAAAGTACTTCATTGATGTATTAATAGAGGGGAAGAAGCAAAGATTTGAAGTTGATTCAGGAGCAGGACTTACGTTATATCCAGAGTAGAATTTCGAAAATCTTAATTTAAAATTGGAATTGGAACCAACTTCTTTTCGTTTTCGTCCTTGTACGTCTGGTATTTTTCAACCCCTGGGTAAGGCTGGGTGGGGTTCAAGTTTCGTGTATTTATCGAACATCAAAATAAGCAGTATACATTATGATGTTTTTTCAACTCATCCCTTATGTCGGTTTTGTATTGTAGCCTATTCACTTGTTTCGTAGCCGTATTCATAAAGGCAATGATATCAAGTACAGTACAAGGTTGCGTCACGGGAAAATATTTTTGCTTGCAATTTTTTTTTTTTTTATCATAATTTTTTACCTGTATTCACTGGACAATAAGTCCTTTACTGAAAGGTGAATGTGTTACCGAGTTTAGACCATGAGTATGTCTAAGTAACTGTTTTCGATTTCTTTGGTGACATTTTCTTCCTTCACTGAACATTTTTCTTGGACGTCAAACTGTTGTCGACCTATATGACTAAGCTCGATTCTAAACTCATGAATCCATGCACGCCCTAATAGTGATGAAAATCTATTGGGGACAATGTATTTGTTTTTCATCACTATTAGGGCGTGCATGAATTTATGAGTTTAGAATCGAGCTTAGTCATATAGATCGACAACAGTTTGACTTCCAAGAAAAATTGTCAGTGAAGGAAGAAAATGCCAACAAAGAAATCGAAAACAGTTACTCAGACATATTCAAACTAGAAACAGGATGCATTCCTAATATAACCTGTTCCCTCCAGTTTAGAGAAAATGCCAAACCCGTATTCATAAAAGAGCGCTCTGTCCCATTTCCTCTTCGTGAAAAGGTCGAAAAGGAAATTGATTATCTCGAGGAAACAGGTATAATTACAAGAGTTAGTTGATTCCTACAGCCTACAGTGAATGGGGCTCGCCATTAGTAATCAAATACCCAAGCCTGATAGTAATGTTAGATTATGTGTTGATTATAAATCACAGCAAATCCTCTAAATCTGCACCGTCATCCGAATCAACAATAACACTATTAACAGGTATTTTCAGCTTTCATGGATTTCCTGAAGAACTTGTCTCAGACAATGCAACCATTTTTACCAGTAGTGTATTCAAAGCATACTGTGAGGAAAACGGGATTATCCAAAAGTTTATTGCACCTTGGCACCCCTCAACTAATGGTTTAGCAGAGCGATGAATCCAAACTTTGAAAAACAAATTGTCATCAATGCAATCATCAGGACAATCACTTAAAGCAAGAGTACAAGAAATAATATTCAGGACGGGAGGAGGGGGAATAGCATTCCCACTACATGACAACAAATCTCCAGCCGAAAGATATTTGGGATGGAAATTAAGAATTCAACTTGACACTCTGATCCCACCTAAACATCAGGAATCAAAGGAAACCTGTTTATAAGTTCGGAATTTAAGTGAGGGAGAGAGGGTGCAAATCAGATGGTGCACACCCCAAATGCTAAGCTGTGGAAACATGGACTGGTACTGGAAAAGCTTGAAAATTTGCATTACATCGTTAAAGTGGATAACGGGTATGAAATAAAGAAACATTTGACCAACTTGTTCGCAGTAATGTCCCTGCAATACAACATTCAAGTAGCACAATACCCAAAATTGAAGAGAGTAGAAAAACAATTAGGAGATTAAATGAGCGAGGGGAAATTATACTATTGCAGAAGAACTTAAGAACTATCGACCTGCCACTGATTCGAACACTTAAAGACAACAAAACAGCCTCTATTATCAACAACCTGTCAACCAATAACTGGGGCCGGCCACTGTTCCCAATAATTGAGTCAACCAATAACTGAGCCATATCAAGAGTAATAAAACAGTCTACACGTTTGAAGATTACATCCAGTGAATAAATGAATCAACGACGGATCCTTTCAAGTATGGGAGATTTTAGTATTCTGTTATAACGCATGACTATCAATTATTGTTTTCATGTAACTCGTTTATGTTGAAAAAATATCATTTGATTCGGTTAGTAGCACAGTGGCCATAGCCGGAGATATAATGCTCGTACTGTAATATGATGTTTGTTTACATTATTCTAGGTTTTCGATAAAATGGAGTTTATTTCCACTTATAAATTTTATAATTTCTATTTTTATTCCAGTACAAACACAACAGTGCTTCAATAGATCAATATATTATTTTATGTTTTTATTTAAAAGGCGTTAAAAGGCCGACAAAACTTTATTTTGTTCGCAATCATGTCTACGGTATGTGCCATTTGCCAGGTGACTTATAATTATTCAAATTAATTTAATTTGAAAAATAAGTTAATTAATTTTTGAAACCATGGCAACAAAAGCCAATGATGCAAGGCAACGGCCCCGATAATAGTCAGAGAGAACCAATAAAAAATGCCAAAAAATCTAATGATTGTACGGTGAAAAACAATGTATTACTCACAGCCGGTGAAGGCTTTGCGAAGCATCTTCCCATGTCATGCCAAAATGAAAATTAGTAAGTATTTAACTTAGAATTTGAAAATGAAGATTTAACGGTCATGTTTCCATGGTATTATATTTATGTAAGTTCATATTAAGCTAAATAAAATAAAACTAAACAACATTTATTACTTACATTAGGTTTGCCTTTTGAGAGGCTTCCTCCCATCTCATAATAACAAAATAATAAGCAATTAACTCAAAAATTTAAAAACAGATTTAAAATTGGCGTTACTATGGTAGTCTAGTGCTTTGCCTTATATCAGACTTTGTTATGGCACTGCTTTAACAGATTTACCCACGACAGTATGGATATAGAAGTATTGTTTGCTATTAAAATCCGCTTCACGGAGTAAAATCACAATAGGAATAGTAAAATAACACCCATGATCATGACATGACTATAGATGCAGGTAAAAACAGTTTATAGGCGTGTTGGGGAAATAATCGAACATCAATTAAAATATTAAAAATTTTTTGGAATGAAGAGGGAAAACTGACGTCATTATCACTAGCTCTTGTAGCGATGACGAAGTTGATAGATAAATCAACCACTGTTCACAATCATCCCTGTTGTCATCGAAAAAAATTTCGCTTTAGGTATATAATTTTAAAATCTGGGATATAAATAATTTTAAATGAATTTCTGTGGGCAAAGATCATTTCCGTACTTTTATATAAAATATACACTTTTTAAGGGGCATAACACCGAAGGAAGAAATAGTTGTTTAGTCCTTTCACAAAACCAAAGTAACTTTTGTACAGATATTTTTCCAGAGAGAGAGAAAAATAAATTTATCCTATTTCGAAAACAGTTAACGATTTTAACGAAATTGTATTTGGGTGGAGTTTTGCTTTAACAAATTCGCTAACATATTGTAGATGAATTTGCTGTAGGCACGCAAATGTTTTAGGAAAATGAATTTAAAAGTTGGTTGCGGAATAAAAAAAAGCTGAGCAAGTATCTTTCTGCGTACATAGTGGAAAAGGACGATGAGCTCATGGTGTAAAGAAAATACCTCCGTTGCAGCAGACCTGCATACTCAACGAATTTCAAATGCAAATCACTATGACGGAGCCTTAACTCAAGTAAAATCAACTTAAACCCTAAATGAGTATACATAAATTTTTTCCATAAGAATAATATGGGAAACGAGTATGCAGATTTGCTGCCATGGAAGGGTGAAATTTAGATATTTTTGCTATAATCCAGTAGATATCAACTAGATGAAGTTAATAAATATTTGAAACTGTATTCAAAATTAATTTCCGCATACCTTTTTAAAGTTGTTTAGTATTTTAAGTTAACCAGTTTATCCAGTTACATTAAACATTTTTTTATTACTCCATGCAGTTCGTTGCTATGACAATTCATAAGGCCCAATTAAATTTTTTCGACTTTAAAATTAATTTTATTACGTTACTAGATTTTCTCTGGCCAAGAAAAAATCTGACTATATGAAACTTGTTTTTGAGCCAAAAACTTCTTATTAAAAGGATTTGAAGGGAACTCTCGGAGCCGTTTCGAGATAGTTGTGCGAGTATACAAGCAAACAAACAAGATAATGTTGCTCATAGTACCTGGTGGACCGAGCCTTGCTCGGTATTATTTTACATTTGCCAGTTCATCCAATTACTATAAAACAATTCTATAATATTAATTGATTATTTATTAGTACACTTTTTTAATTCTCCAAGCAATCTTTATCCTTCGATCACGCTGTATTTTTCCAGATGGCTGTAAAAGGCTGTAGTTTGCAATTATGATTACTTTATTTCTTTACTCTTTCCTTGTTTATTTCGTTGCTGTCGTGGCAACTCATAATGGCAATGTTAAAATTTTACAACTTAAAATTAATTTTATTACGTTGTTAGATTTTCTTTGGCCAATTAATCTGCATAGAACACGTTTTTTAATCATAAATTACTTATTTCCAGACTTTGAAGGAAATCCTCGTAGCCGTTCATGAGATGATTGTGCAAACAAACAAGCAAGCAAAATGACAATGCTCATATAAGAGCATAGGATTTAGTCTCGATGCTAATTTTTTATTGAGCGGGGCATTGATCAAGGTAGACTGTAACAAATGTGTAAACGATTGTTAAGAGATATCTATTCACTGTCTTGTAAATTTTACGTAGGCACAGAGGGCTTGTTCCTCATTTACCGAGGCAATGTTTTTCATTTTTTCCGACACCGTTTTTTCGTGGGATGAACGGAACGGAACAACAGACTGAACAGACTTTGCAAGAGAAGAGCGAACTATTGAAGAAATATTTCGCAAAATGGAGGAGCGGAGATGAAAAGAGAAGTGGATGTGACCTTGTGCGGTTCCTCGCACGCGCAGGCGCTGGCACGGGCGTCGATACTCACGTGACGGATCATTGCGTAGGTCATGACGTCATTGCCTCTACGCACTTCGCGCCGCGCGCCGACCAGTGTTGTACTCGCTACCTCGCTGCACGTTCGAGTTCTCATCTGAAATTCGCCTGCAGTGGAGAGATGGACGAATGACACTATTATCAGAGATATTTTCTCAACTCATCCCTATGTCGGTTTTGTATTGTAGCCTATGCACTTCTTTCGTAGCCGCATTCATAAAGACAATGATATCAAGTACAAGGTTGCGTCACGGGAAAATATTTTTGCTTGCAATTTTTTCCTTTTTATCATAATTTTTTACCTGTATTCACTGGACTTTAAGTCCTTTACTGAAAGGTGACTGTGTTACCGAGTTTAGACCATGAAATTTCTTTGAAGTACAGGGTAATTATTTGGAAAAAAGAGTTGTTTACTTTAATGAAAACAAGAATAAGGTGAATTAATGTAAAGAACTGTTTACTTGCATCAAAAGTCTCATTCCACGCTCAACTATACCCGCTACTATTAAACGCGAGAGTAAAACGCTACCTTACCTAAAACTGGTCACTTCTGTAACTTGCAATAATATTCGATCATAAAGTAAAGCTAATTGATCTATCCCCGATCTTCGGGGAGAATATTCATTCAATTATACAAGCCAAAGGACATGCATGATAAATGCACGAAAAATCGGTTCAAACATTCACAATCATATAACTTAAAAAGCAGTACTGACACAAACTTTCTCCATTAAAGTAATTAAAACATAAAACTTATATAATTAAATAAAGCAAATTAACAATTATCTTACAAATACATACCATTTTATCAAAATCGGTTAGTAATTAATATTTGCCATAAGAATAACATTGGCCAACGTACTGTGTTACCGCTAAGCAAAAATATCAATTATCTCCGCAACCAGTTGACGTAGACTAATTCAAACTACAGGATTATTCAACTTTTCAAGTTAAATTTAATGGTTAGAAGCATATTTTCCTTGAAAGTCACAGATTTTGTGAAATTTGAAAAAACATAATTTTTTACAAGTTAAACCCCCATAACCTCTGAACCTGAATTTTTACAGACACGCGGGTGGTGTCATTTTGTTTATCATCATCTTAAGCACTAAAAACCATGACATTTTATCTAAATTGTTAGAGCAGTTTTTGAGAAATTTGGATTTTTGTCGTTTTTATGGTTTATATAACCATATAAAAATCAAAAATTTAAAAATACTGAAAACCCTGGAGATATTACAGTCTTATGAAAATCGGACTACTGGTGTCGTCTCTAGCTTTGTTTACATCCACACACACACATCCCCCCCACACACACAAACGGACAGACAGGCACCATTCCAAAAACCACTTTTTTGGATTCAGGGAGCACTAAAACAAATATATCCACTAACAACTCAAATTCAAAAACTTTGACGAAAACAATACTTTCTCCATGTATAGGGAGGAGAAAGTACAAAACTACAAGCTAGAGCCTAGCCAACTAATGCCTATTGAAAATGTGCATTAATTTTCTTTTCCACGATACAAGTTAAAAAGTGAGCCGGATTTAAGTTTTGTTGGGCTTCTCTCACTTTGGATTTTTCCACAGATGAAGTATACTAAGCTATCTGATTCTTCTGTGATTTTTCTCAGATACCGTGGTTGAGATTTAGAACAGACGACATCGTAATTTACTAGGAATAACTTTACTCAAAAATACAGGAACTATATCGGGTGAATAATGCATTATTGTTTAATTTATGTTTCGTTTGTGGTTTACTGTGTGGTTTAAATCTTGCCTTTTTGAGGAGCGAATTTACTGAAGCCAGAAGCGCAACAAAAATTCTATAGATTTCTTTTTCAATAATTCGTGTCAGTAAAGCATAAAGTATCAAATAAAATCAAATACTTTCACAGAAAAAAATTAAGGTGAATGAAAAAAAACTAAGGCTGATATGTTTCTTGACAGGACGGTTAATTAATAACCTAACAGCCGAAGGCAACTAGGGGACCATACTGTTTAATATGGGATCCGAACCACAATTAATTTTGTCAATCAATTACAAACTCATCTAATTATCAGGATTCTAATCTTAAAAGATGGCCACATTTACTATCATCTAAAGTATTTTAAATCATGTAAGCATAAAGAGAAGTTAACAATTGAAAAATATATAAAAAAACTCAACGGACAGTCAAGATCTTAGGCAAGATTTAATCAATGGCAATAATGGAGCTCGTGACCTAAGCACGTTAAAAGCCTAATGTGCCCAACTTGCAGTGGAAGAATAGAATTGTCCTCGAGACGAGAGGGAGGCCGTGCTCCAGATGTGACTCAGGCACCCAGGGAGCCCAGTGGAGCCCAGTGGAGGCCCGGGGGAGACCCACCCAGCACCTTGGACCCGAGGTCTCACTTCCGACTTGCCAAGGTCCGGTGGATGACCGCTGTAATTCCCCCAGACCTTGATGATCTACTTCGCCGCCAAGGTCTGCCGAGAAAATGAAAGTTGCAAGATGCTATCTCGCAAAGCCGACTGGCAAATTGCATTGAATTACGTCCTGTATGATTGTTATACCTTCAACTTACACTTGAAGGATACGGGATAAAAATTGACCTAGACATTTAGAGCGTATAGTTTCTCCTGTTCCTGAAAAAATATTTTTGTGAGCGTTTTTTGATTCTATATTCCTTTAGGCTCGGGGGACAGTTCATTAGTAGTAATCTGATGAAAATCTTAAATATGACAGAGCTTGATGTGTAGAATACGTAGACTATGTAGGCCTAATTTTGAAAATGGTAGGAGATGCATTTTTGGCAAATTTTCCGTCCTCATTAGTAGCATACCATTCAATCTTAAACATTTAGCAGTTAAAAAATATATTAATGGACCAGGAGCTGGGAAAATTACGTTATAAGGCACACATGTAAAAACTGTGCCGTTTTGAAGAGGCATCCGGGGGGTGTCAAAAAATGGGGTTATGAGCCCTCAACCTGGGGACTTTTTCCAAGGTAGACAAACATGAAAATAATCCCAATTTTTTTTGCACGCTTTGTGTAGAAAAATTAAAAATTAAAAAATAATTATATTTTAGTTTGAACCATTGAATTCAGCTTAAAAACAATTTGGTATGTTGAATTATTGCTGTATGTCCACTGGTTACCGAGATACTGTGGGTAATAACTCAGTACGTAGTGTCTATGTTTACGTTACGGGAAATAAATAAAATTGTATAACCGCTTATTTCTCAATATATACTAATGAAACTTTATACGTCATTTAGTTGTATTGTATATTAACCTGAAATCCCCCATTTTTGCATTTCCGTGGCAGAAAACCTGCATACATTTTTCCCATGTTATTCTTATTGGGAGAAAATAAGACTCTATATCTTCCTTATTTTTTATATAGGCCTATAATGTTACAACTTGGCATATGGCTATTTCTAGTCGACGTTTATTGGATTTTGGCTTAAAGCCACCCAATTTGTTCATACCCATTGCAACAAACCTGCATACGGTACTTAATCCCCATGTTACTCTTATGGAGAATACAAAAAAGTCACATTCAAGTTTGACCACTTTGGAGGAAGCCCCCAGATTAATCCTGTGGGGTTTCAAAGATGGGTTTGTGAGCCCATTGTTTCGGGTTGAAACCCCACAGGATGCCTATTCGAAATGGCATAGCACTGTCATGTTATGACGTAATTTTCTTACTCCTCAAATCGAATGATTTACTATGAATTTTCAGACCTCTCCTGGACATGGGTGGTGGTTGCTATTATCTGCAAACTCATCGTTTACTCATTTTGATAACCATCCACAACGGGATCAAAATACGAATATCAAATTTGTAGCAGCTTAAAGAAGGCTGGAAGTCGTGTTGATCTATTTAGATGGGACGCTACCAAAGTCGGACAGCGCCAAATCGGGACTGTTTAAAATTCCCAAAACACCAAAGTCAGACAGTGCCAAAGTCAGACAGCGCCAAACCCGGACTGTTTTGAAACAGTCTCGATTTGGCGGGAGCGTCAGGTGCCAAACCGGGACTGTTTCATTTTTGCACAGAAACGTCAAAGTCGGACGGCGCCAACTCAGGACTGTTTTGAAACAGTCCCGATTTGGCGGGAGCGTCAGGTGCCAAACCCAGACTGTTTCATTTTTGCACAGAAACGTCAAAGTCGGACAGCGCCAAACCCGGACGGTTTTGTTTTTGAACCTTACTGTACCGGGCTCCTCCCCTTTGTTCTCATTGGCTCGCTGTAAAGGGGACGATGACAATGGGCTAGTTTTTAAATTATCAGATTGTATATCATTTAAGAATAATTTTACGTTTAATCCAACCCTTTTCTCGATCATAATTGGTTTTTCTGCACTCATTGTTGAATAATGTAATTAATTTCCTTTTGAACTAAATATGCTACGTAATTTACTAAAAATTAATTTTACAATCTCAAGAATTTTAATTGTGTTTCATTTTTTACCCTCTGTAATTAAATATGAGGTAGGCAGAATTTTAATATTAGCCATTAATGGGCCAATAATGTGATTTTTAATTTAATTTAATTTAATTGGATTTTTAATTGTGATTGAATTTAGATTGTATTAATTTAAATTGATAAAAGTTAAGTACAACCCATTTTCGACAATAAATGAAAAATATCCTATTTGGTAAATTCATTTCTTCATACAAAAAAATGAATAAATCCTCAAAGCGTATAACACATACTCGGCATACAAGTTAAGTAATATTTTATTCTCTAAATCCAATTTAATTTCTTGAAGTGAATAAACTAGGTGTGTACTGTTTATTAGTTGACTGCACACTGCACAATACGGAACTTGGAGTGGCTGCTTAATTTTTAAAATATAACTAAGTTTGAAATTTTAGTTAGTAATAGTAAGTTCTGCAACATATTTGTATTGCGAATTTAAAGGTGCTGCTATACATACACGTCACGTACGTCCACACGGGGCCATAGAAGGCATATACGGTCCCACAACTGCTATGGCCCCGACGTCCACATACGGCCAATACGGCGATTCCGGAGAGGGTTCTATACATATTCACATTCGCACGGTACGTAACGTCCTCGATCGCATGCGCACATGAGGATGCGACATCCAAAGTCGCGGTGAAAAGCGGATTAAATAAGTACCCCTGGCGTGAGAATTAAGTATATATGGAATACAGATAAATATAAATTTTTTTGGTTACATGCTTAATAAAACACAAGGTATAAACTTAAGGTTTGCTGTTACTCTAACGTTTAATATTGACACTTTTATATATTCGTAACCCTTTTATTTTAAAGGGGATACATCTTACTGACATTTATAAGATATTATAAGCGATAAGCATCAATATGATTAATATAAATAATGAACGCCAAACACAGCACTTTGTACAGTTTTAGTATAAAATTTGCTTTCATAACAGCCGCTTGGGCGAATGGCATTGATAGAGGCTATAGGCTACACGTCACGTCACGTCGCGTCCCCATTCGGCCAATTCAGCCGTGTAACTTAGAAAATGGACTTGACGTGAAGTTTAGAAAGATTATTAGAAAGGTCATTCACAGGTACTGAGAACGGACACGACAATCAACAAGCACAAACTAATTCTATCAATTGGAACGGCCAAAACACATTCCGACTGCAACATTCCTTAGAACTATCAGGTCATCCCGGCGTAGTTACCGATGTATTTCCAGGTTGGCAGGAAATATTTGAGTTATTACCTGCCATTCAACAAAAAAAGTCTAAATTCCTTTCTAAAAAGGGGTGGTTATGAAAAAACAATTGTAAATTCTGGTTAATTCGTAGTAAAAATATAAAATGGTTTCAGAATTTCAGACTTTCCCGTAAGTCACCTCCTTATTCTTACGACATGCCGCATAAAACATTTACTAAACTCAAGAGTTAACAAAAATGTTGCAGGGATTTTTTTTAAAGGGACGGTCAATTGTTTGACATAATAAAATGCCCTAAATATTACCCAGGAATATATTACAAAAACATGTTATCTAACTTGGTCTTGGTAAACCGGATTACTGGCGGATCTAAAAATAGGCCTATATTAAATGACTCATTGCACGAACTCGATTCAAAAACTGCCACTTCATAAACAAGAAAAATCACGAGGACGTTCACCACAGTTAATAAAATATCGTGTAAACGTATCCAGCTGTTCTGTTTCAAATGTCCCTCGACGGAGGAGCGGGATTCTCATAAAACAACCAATAGAATTTGGGGGTGTGGTTTAAATACAGCGATGGGTGTGGCTAATATGGCGGAGAGTACAGTCAATGACATAAATCGGGATGTGGCCAAAAGTGCTTAGTTCCGTTTGTGCACGAGGCACCAAACCGAGACTGTTTTAAAACAGTCCCGATTTGGCGGGAGCGTCAGGTGCCAAACCGGGACTGTTTCCTTTTTGCACAGAAACGTCAAAGTCGGACGGCGCCAACTCAGGACTGTTTTGAAACAGTCCCGATTTGGCGGGAGCGTCAGGTGCCAAACCCAGACTGTTTCATTTTTGCACAGAAACGTCAAAGTCGGACAGCGCCAACTCAGGACGGAAAAACAGTCCCGATTTGGCGCTGTCCGACTTTGGCACTGTCCGACTTTGGCGCGTTCCCATTTAGATCGCCCGGTAGAGACCACGGTCGCCTCGCCTCGGGCTCGACCTTGTCCAGTCACTCTGTTGGCAAACACTCAGACCGCAGTTAGGCGCTCCCAGTTGCCTCAACCTCGTAATCACCTGTCTTAAATACTTCCGCTCCCGCACGAATTTTTCACATTATAAGCTTATTATATCTTAAAATTTCTTACGTTATAAATCTAAGAGAATACGCAGGAACGTGCGACGTCAAGTTCTTCCGTGGTATAGTCTCGGTTAACGGTGGAGACCTAACTAAATGTAGGACATGGTTTGTATTTCTTATTCTTGGCACGTACGTTGGTTGCAAGACGCGGCAAATTCCACCCGTTAAAATTATTGACCTACAGTTTCTTATTCAATAAATAGAATCCTCGTCAATGTCTCACTGGCGAGTTCCCATTCATCGTCACTCCCACAACTGCAGCGTGTCGTTAGCTGTAATCACGTTGGCCTAGTGGCCGGCAGACCCTGGCGAATGCCATTGCTAATGCGTGGGCTGCTCCGAGGCCAGACGCCGCGGCCTCCAGCAGCCGACTGCAGCTGACTGGGGACAGCTCCGAGAACCAATCGGCATTGTGCGAAATGTAAATATAGTACATTCAGAAGGAACTCGATATAAGGAGACACTAATGACTCACACGCCTTGATAACAAGTGCACTTTCTAGATCCTCTTGAAACTAGATATTGTCACTACAAACAACACTCTAAACAGACTCAACAAGAATATAAGTCTTTCTCCCTAGTTAACAAGACTGTTTTCTGAATCCTCTTGAAAGTCTTCTTATCAAGGATCTCCTGTGCGAATTTAAACATAACGGCTGGTTGAAGCAATTTAACGTTCTCAATGTACATTGACGTCATGTTCGTCAAGTAACTGATCAAGACATCAACATGTGGAATCAATCTGCTTTCTAGATTTATACTAATTTATAATGTTATGCGCTTGGATTCCGTCAATATTGATCTGGTAAGAACGAAACCTTTTTCCAATTAATCCCCGGGACTAGGTTTGATTTGGTTAAGTTTTCGATTATAAAAAAAATCTATTGAAAATGGATACCTGTTGTTACAGGATCTAAGAGGTTTTCAATGCGGTTGAAGTGCAATGTTATCTTTAAGTGCATTTTTTACAGATCTGTTGCATTTTTTTCACAAGAAACTATGAAATGTATAATATATACCATATACCATGAAGAGAATAAGTTACTTGTGATAATTTATTTGACGTTAACAAATTTAACAATTCAATTAATGATAAACTGATTCCATTATTTTATAACTACGCTTTTAATAAATGCTACATTTATTCGATTATTTTAATGTCCCGTCATTTTATTTGCCGACAAATAAAATAAGTTCAAAAAAATTTTGTCAATAAATAAAATTATCAAACCCATTTTATAGGCTTGCAAGTACATATGTTAAGTAACTTCAAGTAGGCCTGAAAGTTGAATTAAACAGTTAATAGAAGATAGTTTCAATACGAGAGTTTTCCCCGACATCTTTCGTTAATGCAAATTACAGTTTTAGAACGCAGCTGTAATAAGCAGCATGTGCCAAGTACTGTTAGGTTTTTTAAGTTAAAGTAGTTCTTTACTAAACAACGGTAAGACGAACATTTTGTAGCTTTTATTATTTTTAAACCACGCAATTAGTGTTTTAAAATTATTTACATTGTTAAAAACGCAAAGAAAAGAAAACTTACTGTTCATTAATACATTACCCAAAAAAGTTTATGACGCCTACATATTTAGATTGCAGGTTATTTCAAAGTATAATAATAATCTATATCTGCGCATCATCATATGCCAATCGCTTTTACTTTTTTCTACGGTAATTTTGACATAAAGATTTTATTCCATAGCAATCGAATTCCACAAATAATTCAATGCTGCATCGCAGTGTAGGCACTGTTTATCTTCATTCATCTAGAGAAGATAAATCCTTTGGAAGATGGTATGGACATCTTGATTAAACTATATTTTTCAATGAAGAAAGTAGATTTCCTCAGTTAAGGACTAAGTTGATACTACTCGATTGCACTGTTTTTGAATTGTAAGTTTTAAAACTTGTACCTTAGCAATTTAATCGGTTCTTCAATAAACCATGAAAGTTACAAAGTTTTTTTTGCAGGATTAGAAAAGCGCGCTGATTCAATTTTTTAGGACAACAATCGAAGCGGCGTACAACCATAAAGATAGTTTCTTAAGAACTTTATCAGTTATTTCCAATTTCCAATCGTACCTTGGGGGACACGTCCTGGTGCTGGCAGTCGATGATGTCGCAGTAGCACTGGCAGAGCGCTCCGAGCATCTCGGCGGTGGACAGCATGGCGGGAACTGACCTCACTCACCACACTGGGGCGAGCCGCTGCTTTCACTGGGGTTTTGAGCCTACCCTGCCCCAGCCCCACTCCCGCCACCGGCGCCATACCACGTACCTACACCGGGTATAGTATAGTATAGCTCACTGCCGTGTGTGAGCGGGATATGTGATATCCTGCAACCGTCGGCGTCGGCCACGTGGCCGGACTGTCTGGAACCGGAATGGAACGTGGAGAAAAAACGGACAATGGTGATTTTTGTTTGAAAAAGTTTATTTCGGACTCTATAAAGGAAGAGGCTGTTAACGTACACTCATAGTCCACGAGCTCAGGGGGGCTGAGCATGCATGAAAGGGTGACGCAGTGTTTTTGTTGATTATCACTATGGACCGAGGTGATGAAAATTACGAATGTCGCCCATTTCCAACGTGGTCGATAACATGGGGGGAGGGGGGCAATCATGGCGGGGGACTCTATGCGTTAAACCACAGTTATCTCGAAAACGGTAAAATATATAACATAGGTTAAAACGTCTTTTAATTACAAAAATATTGCCAACAATAGTGGTTACTAGGTCCCAGGTCGTATCCAGAAAAATAGACAGTCATAAAATAAAACATAAAAATAGGGTATTTAGATAGAGTTTTTTTTACGAAAGTAGGATTAATTTGTGAATGTCGCGAAAAAGTGAGACGCAATATTTTTAATGATTGTTGTAATATGGACTGAGGTAATCAAAATTACGAGTGTCGTCTATTTCTCACGTGGTCGACAACGTGGGGTGAGGGGGGCAAACATGGCGGAAAGCGCTTTGCGTCTTAACAGCTATATCTCGTTAACGGTGTGAGCTATATGAGATAAAAATTCGGTAAGAACGTCATTTTAATCATACAAATATCGCTAACAATAGTGATTATTAGGTCCGAGGTCGTATCTCGAAAAATAAAAAAGTTTTTAAATAATAGGAGTTTTTGAAATTTATGCTAAGCAAGTAATTTTGAAGATAAATTAATTATTTAGGCATTAATATTATTTGAAGTCATCAGCTTCTATAAAGTTGTATTATTTAGAAATTTTAACGATAAAAAAGAGTCATTATTCTCCAAAATTTGGTTTTAACGCGTGAAATACAAAATCCTAATCCTGTTCTGTGTTTGGAGTTGCATTGTGTTGTCAGACGTTTTGACCGATGCTCTCTTTTACCGCTTCGAGAAAACTGCGGTTTAACGCAAAGCGTCCCCCGCCATGTTTGTCCCCTCCCCCCACGTCATCGACCACGTTGGAAATAGGCGACATTCGTAATTTTAATTACCTCGGTACATCTTACGATAATCGACAAAAACATTGCGTCACCCTTTCATGCATGCTCAACCCCCCTGAGCACCTGAACTATTGCAAATTATAATGCAAATTTGGTGGACCGCCTGGACTGCACTACCCAGTACGTATTTATATTTTCCTTAGATTATAAAACACGAAGCTTCAAGCACAGACTTCAAACTTCACGAAGCTCAACTTAAAAAAGGTGATTAGCTATAATGATTTTGCTATTAGCAAAGCCCACAGGCCAACAGTGGAGTTTGCCAGCGTCCATAGTTACCAAGCATCTAGTTTGCCATGTACTGTATCAAGTGGCTTGGTGGAGTGACGTGTTCGGTTCGATAGTACACCCTTCGGTCATTTATCATTTGCGTTGAATAATTATTTATGCTCTTTTGCAAAAGGTCGACGGTGCATGGCTATAGATTGTAACGAGATCGTATATGTTGAACAAACACTTTCCTTTTGAAACGTTGTTACAACTGCCACTAAAAAAAACTGGAAATTCCCACTGCGCTATATAAAGCCTAAATTACCCGGAACTTTTGAGAAAACAATGGATTCGACAC
The DNA here is from genome assembly GCA_035578135.1 of Flexamia atlantica. Classification (NCBI taxonomy): domain Eukaryota; kingdom Metazoa; phylum Arthropoda; class Insecta; order Hemiptera; family Cicadellidae; genus Flexamia; species Flexamia atlantica. Next base: position 229,038,074 of record JAQJVK010000001.1, read on the forward strand.
GCATCAACCCGTATTTGAATAAAAAATCTCGGTGAGAATATTAGTTTTTTGATCAAATTTTCCTTTACTGAATTTAAGGGTTTGTAAGGAAAATGACTAAACGATGATACATTTGCTTTTTTATTTACAATTATATGTTTACTGATCAGCTGCTGAGCAGCGCGTATCTTTAGTGAATTTTTTTTTACCATTGTATAGTTGGTAAAACCTGAAACCAATATAAGGCTAGATTTGAAATACCGTAATGAAAAATAAAAAATTCGTTTCAAAAGTGACTTTTTTAAGAAGGACATTACACAACAGCATTCGCTGAGTTCGAACGCTTTTGCTTTGTAGATTGGGTTTAGTTTTGTTTTATCTTTCGAGTAGTTATATTAATTCTTGGTACTTGGTAATGCTATTGATTTGAACCTCTCTAGAATTCCCAGAGAACTCGAACCTCTTAAAAAATCAGTTTATATTGAACATTTAATCTATCTATCTAAACTATTATGAAAAAGAGGTGGGTTCGGTATGTATGTATGTATGTATGTATGTATGGGATGAGTAAACTCGAAAAATACTGAACCGACTGGGTTGAAATTTCACACAGAGGTAGATCTTGAACCCGGGAAACATATAGGCCTGTTCGCTTCCTTAAAATCCCCTCGTGCTACGCCCCGTGAACGTCCTTAGCTTCAATGTTTACATTTTACAAGGATGTAAACATTCAAATACCGAAATGTAAACAGCTGTGAGTACTAGTTTGACAGTTCAAAGAGCAGAAGTAAGATCAGCTGTAATTTTTATCGTGAGCGAGGCCACGGGCAACTGCTAGTTTATCATATCCTGTAATTTGATAATTACTACCAGAAATCTATTTTTTCAAACGTTTTGGCGAACTTTCCCTGTATGACGTGTATCAACCTACTTCCTACTAGGACAAAAAAGAGATGGACATGGGCCTATTTTTATTCTGTAACCCCACCATGGTTCCGCCCCATTGGCTTCCAAAGATGCCAGTTTAATTCTTATGCAAATATTGATTACATCAAAGCTAGCTAATTAACGAGATTACTTGAATAGGTAAGTAGTAAAAGGCATGTCAACGACTGCCGGGCTCAGCTAGTACTATACAACAGGGTGATACCTCCTGATACCTCCATGGCTGTTGTAGGCTGATACAACAGGGAGATACCTCCTGATACCTCCATGGCTGTTGTAGGCTGATACAACAGGGAGATACCTCCTGATACCTCCATGGCTGTTGTAGGCTGATACAACAGGGTGATACCTCCTGATACCTCCTTGGCTGTTGTAGGCTGATACGACAGGGAGATACCTCCTGATACCTCCATGGCTGTTGTAGGCTGATACGACAGGGTGATACCTCCTGATACCTCCATGGCTGTTGTAGGCTGATACGACAGGGAGATACCTCCTGATACCTCCATGGCTGTTGTAGGCTGATACGACAGGGAGATACCTCCTGATACCTCCATGGCTGTTGTAGGCTGGTACAACAGGGAGATACCTCCTGATACCTCCATGGCTGTTGTAGGCTGGTACAACAGGGAGATACCTCCTGATACCTCCATTGCTGTTGTAGGCTGATACAACAGGGAGATACCTCCTGATACCTCCATGGCTGTTGTAGGCTGATACAACAGGGAGATACCTCCTGATACCTCCATGGCTGTTGTAGGCTGATACAACAGGGAGATACCTCCTGATACCTCCATGGCTGTTGTAGGCTGATACAACAGGGAGATACCTCCTGATACCTCCATGGCTGTTGTAGGCTGATAACACAGGGAGATACCTCCTGATACCTCCATGGCTGTTGTAGGCTGATACAACAGGGAGATACCTCCTGATACCTCCATGGCTGTTGTAGGCTGATACAACAGGGAGATACCTCCTGTATCTGTCTGTAAGCACATTGGCATGGACGGATCTAGATCATAATCTTTGAGGGTGCCAGCCCAACTTATAAAGTTTGTAGTATCGAATTCTCAATTCCAAAATTAAAAACTATAAAAATCCCATTTTAAATAGCTATTTATTTTATTTAACAACAACCCGTTTGTAATTTATGTAGTGCTTAGTTCAATGTTACGTTAACAATAATTTCCCCCCTACTTTCCCTGGCGAAAAGCCACAAAAAATGTGGGGGTGCCGGGCACCCCCTGGCAACCCCAGAAATCCGCCCACACACATTTGGGAGATCTTGGTTCGACACAAACGTAACTTGTTTTAGTGGAGCAAAGGGTGTGACGGAGGGTAGCCTACCCAATAAAGAACATTAACTTGCCAAATGAAATAATTTTGAATCCTGAAGATGGCGATACTGCACTGTATTTCTCTGATGTACTCTCAGAGTATGGTAGCAGTCCAGGATTTTAGGCATTATAAAGTGAATCGATCTAACAAATCCTGACCCTGACCAAGTCGAAACTTCGCACAGGTGTTAAGCAAACCTCTCTAATTAAAATGTCTAAAGTCTCGGAAAATTCCTGCCTTGCTCCAGCTACCATCCTAGGAAACCATTTCCGCCTCTCTAAATTTTTTCAATCAACACGAAAACTACACGAGATATGAAAGAAGTGCAAATGGCTTTTTGGTAGACGGTAAAATGACATTGAACGTATAACTGCTAGTTTGAATAATTTTCTAAAATGTAATGATTGAAGGGGTCCCCGTAAAACGTTCTAAGCGACAAAATTTCAAATCGGAGATATTCAGTGAAAAAGGTTCTCTAGGACACGAGCTACACCATGGTATATTTTGTTTTTAAGATATTTGAGTTGGCAGCCCTGATTTCGTCTGTCAAAGTTTGCGTCCTTCGCGGGACTGTACGGACTTTCTGGGGAATAACGTTCTATTCGCCGAAAGATGGACTACCCGCCGGTCGTTGCGTTGTCGCCAAGCGACCAAAAGCGCGTAAATAAAAATAAAAGACGTGAAGTAAATATTGGAAAGTTTAAGGATAAGACCAGGAATGAATATAGAAAAGCTGGATTACCCTTATTTAAAAAACTAAAACGCCAAGGCATGGAAAATGGCCCCCAATAGAAGTGTGTAGAATAACGTTTTAAGCACCACATTTTGATAATTTTTAGAAAAATTACGTCTCACGTTATGTAACAAAATTACGTTTTTGTACTTTTATATAAATAAAATTGATTTATTTCGAGTTTTATTTTCGTTTATGTTAGTATTCCTACACTCCCATGATGTTTTCTTCCAAAGCATAAGAGCAGTCCGTCAGCGAACGTTTCAAGCGCCAGTCGTTTATAACGTTATAACCCCAAAAAAACCTCGTAAAATGTTTTAAAATGATTAATGCCAAGTAACGATTGAATTTAAGGTAACATTATGATGATATAAATATGGTGTTAACAAATTATTATCTATATATTAATACGCAAGCAGTTTTCTTTTCACAGTCCAACCGCAATAACGGCTGGACCGATTTTAACGTTTGAGGTATCAAATTAAAGGGAATTTTATGTAGATTTGTCAACAAGTCTCAGAATTTTAAAAAAGGGCGTCACTAAAGTACAGTAAAGGGCTGAAGTTTCGGAACAGTGGCGCTATTCGTAGACATTTGAGCAAGCTCAGTTTTGTTTACAAACAGAACATATGGCCAAGCTCTGAAATAGTTCTTCAGGTAAACTTATTTTTACAGCTGGTTTGGCTTTGTTTTCAACAGTTATCTTTTTTTAATTTATTATGTAATTTAGGTTATGTTATGAAGTTTTTAAAGCTCGAAACATTATAGTTATCAGTTTTACAATGTAGTTTACGATATCTCATCGTGTTTTTTGAAGTTACATTAAACTGAGCAAATCTATTTTTGGATTTGTTGCATTTATAATGACACCGATAAGAAGAATTCGAACACTGACCGGTCGGAGGAGTCGGAACGAACACGATCGTAACCGCTGGCATCACCCTCCCGATGTACCATTTGATGCTCCTTCCAACCTCAGACCAGTGAACTAAAAATGCTTTCATTGCGGTGGGTTGCATTTGAAGAATGAAAAGACCGGTAGAGATAGTGCGTCATTTACAAGGTTATGCATATAAAGACAGCCGTTCCCTGCAATCTCTGTTTTGGCGATAACTATCAATAAGGTGCAGCGGCAATCACTAAACAAAGGAAGTCATTACGTGCCAGTGTTTGCTCTCGGTCAGCTACATGTTGCTAATCTTTTGCCGGTGTTGAAATATACATTTCAGAAAAAAAAAAGAACATGGGGAAATGAAGGTGTTCCCAATCCTTAACGTTTATACAGGAAACTCCTGCGGTAGATAAAATTAACTTTGAAAGTCTCAGTAGTTAAGCTATAACTTTGTTAATGAACACTTTAAAAGTACCGTATATAAGTAGGCTAATTATTCTTAATTCTTTTACTATATGATTTTTGCTCGATTTCGAGTTATGTGTTATCTAGTACATGATTATAAGTTATAACCTTGAAAAACCCGTAAATTTTAGAATTCAACTTTCAACGCCTGATTACTCGAAACTACGTTTTTGTCGCTTAGAACATTTTACGGGGGGCCCCTTCAATTGTAATACCCCTGCCATAAGGATTTTTAGTAAAATTGTATGTAAAATACATTCACAATTAATTGGATGACGCCCTTTAAACTTAATGAATGATAATATTATTAAGTTATTATTCATTACAGAGCAAATAGAGCAGTACAAAGCGAAAAAATCTTATTCCACGTGATAAGTTATAAGGAAAAAAGAAACGGAACCGCACCTGTAGTCAGCGAGATGCCTTTTTGCATATCTCAAGCGACATCAAGATCTAGGTCTGAGGCCAGATTGGAACGGCCCGATCAGATTCAGATTATTATCTCATGTAATTCGCGCCAGTCCCGTTACGGCGGTGTGGCGCCAGTGGCGGCGGCGCGCCGTTCGCAGATCTACTGCGCAGCACGCCGGTCACCGCCCCTCACAGGTGATACTCAAGGTCACAGACACACCTCTCGGTCTGCAGGTGGCGCCGCCCCGCGTCACAGCCGCACACTCACACCACCAGACCTCCACCTCGCTGGGAGGCTCGTTCTCATTCAACTCAGGCATACATTCCATAATTCGTCAGTAATTCCACGATGGTCCAATCGAGGATGCATGACGCTGAGTGGTGGCAGAATGACGCGATGTTTAGCAATTACTGGGATCGCCCCCAAGAAAGTAAACAGTATTAAGAGACAAGAGTGTCAATTTGGTATTGCACGTGTCAATTTGGTCTAACCATCGGATTAGGTTTTGCACGAGAGAAAGTTCAATCACTTTTATGGAAATGTGTTCACTTTGGTCCATCCCGTCAAACTCATGAAGACATCCCGGGGATCGAACCGTTTAGCTGAACGCTATTCAGTTGGAGTATTATGTTTTAGTTTTATACGAAATTTGGCGACGACTACAGTGACAAAAACTTGTTGACGAACCAAAAAGTATACTACGCAATAGTGATATGCTTTTTTATTATTTGTTTTATTGAGAGTGAATGACAGGTGGAATCCACTAACGGACGGATGAGTATGAGACTCGCTGAAACCCTACCCACTAAACCATCTCCTCGTTCCGGTGAGCCTCCCCCTAGGATTGTTTTGCACATTTAATCATATGTTCAGAATTGTATTTTTAAGAAATATCTCAAATCAGGGTGACTATACTTTTTGGAGGGAAAAATTAAAAATAATATTGGACAACGTACTGTGTTTAGCACATCCAATATTATCCAATATCTAAGCAACGGATTGACGTAGAATAATAATTCAAAAGCTAAATTGTTTGTTTTTTTAAGCTGAATTCAATTTTGACAATTAAATTTAAAAATAATTCGTAAAAAGGTGTTAAATCTTGAAAATAGATTTTATTTTGTCAAAAAAACCTTCTTATAGTAAACCAATCTTGCTGGTTTTCGAACTCGAAGTCATGAATGACGCTTTACACGTTTGTTCCAAATTTCATCGAGATCAGACCTTTTTTACAAAAGTTATCACGCCTACGGACAGGTATATATATATATATATATATATATATATATATATATATATATATATATATATATACTAGCTGATCAACACGGTTTCACCCGTGGAAAAACATAAAAACTTCCCCTGTCTTTTTTTAGGATTTAATTTGTCATACTTTTTAAGGTTGCCATGACAACCTTATATCCTTCCCTATAATTTAACATTAAAACTTTGAAGTACCATAGGGCAAAACCCCTTTGGAATTTTGTAAAACCATTTCTTAGTGTGCATCTAGGACCCAAGGGGAGCACATGTGCCAAATTTCAACTCTTTAGGTCTTATAGTTTTGGAGATTTGCTGTCCGATAGAAAATCCCTTCTCCTTATATATATATATATATATATATATATATATATATATATATATATATATATATATATATATATATATATATATATATATATATATATATATATATATATATATATATATATATATATTGAACGAACGGTGTTTTTGGGGTCTAGGGGCCTCAAAATGAAAAAATAACATGGTCCCGGGCTTAAGTCTCACCGTGCCGCCTACGGTAATAGCTAGTGTACTTCCCTATAGGGGAAATTCGCTAAAACGCGTTATATGCCCCGGAACCAGCGATGTGGTCGCAGTCGCACTGTACTTGAGGCTGCAACTCACTACAGAAGAAGCAGAAGAGGCCCGGAGAGGTGGTCATGCAGCAATTGCACTGTACCAGCTGGTCGCGCCTGCAGGTTGAATGATGCAATCCGCACTACGGACATGTAGTTGGATTACTGCGTAGTTTCTTGAGGCGCAAGCACAATTTACATCAAGGAACAAATTTTAGTTTTTAGGATTTTTTATCAATAAATTTATTTTTCAAAATTGAATTTAGCCAAAAAATAAATAATTTACTACTGAATTACTAAATTATTTATTTTAGGAATTTTTAATTATAACATACAGTACCTGGTGGACCGAGCCTTGCTCGGTGTTATTTTATGTTTACCAGTTCATCCAGTTACTATAAATATTTTAATGTCATAACATTTATCAATAATATAAACCTTTTTTAGGCCCGCATTATACTATCAAACATTTTACAAAAGATTTATTTATCCAATCAGAATTAAAGATTTTGTTTTGGAAATCAGCTGACTTGAATTTTGGTTGGTCGAATGAAATCTTTTATAAAAGATCTTTTATAAAATATATTATAGTGTAATGCGGGCCTTATTGCTTCATGGACTCTTCATCTCATCTGCTGTATTTTCCTTTGATGGCTGTAGATTCCAAACAGCTGTTATGATTACTTCATTTGTTTACACTTTCCTTGTTTATTTTCGTTGCTATCAAGGCAACCCATAAGGCCAATGTTAAAATGTAACAAATTTAAAATTTGATTTATTACGTTATTAGATTTTCTCTGGCCAAGTAATCTGCATAAAAGACGTTTTTGAGTCATAAATTACTTATTTATAGACTTTGAAGGAAAACCTCGGAGCCGTTTTTGAGATAAATGTGCAAGCAAGCAAGCATACATAGAAGCATACAAGATAACATTGCTCATATTAGAGTATAGGATAGTATGACTGGGACGGTGGCGTGTCCTGTAATCCAGCTACTTGGAGGTCACGAATTGTGGATAGTTATGAGCGATGGCTTGTGGACGCGGTGTTCCTTAGTGGGGAAAAAAATACGTTGTAAAATAACGTACGTACGTTGTAAAATTTTACCCATTTCAAAAACGTTGCGGAAACGTCCGCACTATTGAGTACTCGTTCATGGGACCATCCTCATAATTAGACCAGTTCGTAAATTGTTAACCGAGGCGAAATTGTGGTTCGGATCCCACGTAAAAATGTAGGTCTCTTAGTTGCCATTGGCTGTTGGGCTATTAATTAACAGTCCTGTCTAAGGAATATGTCGGCCTTAGTCAGTAACAAGACTACAAGATCGCGCCACAATCATCCTTCACTCATCTGTCATTCATACTTGGCTTAAAATACCTACCTGGGTAGGTCACCATTTCAACTAATGTATCTAATGTATGATCGAATTAAATTTTTCCATTTGATTACTATATTATGTATTTTTGTTGTGATTGAGTAGAGTTCATTGATTAAATGTTTGCTACATATACTACGACAGTTCAACTGTATAATGAAGACAAATTATATCAACAATCATTATTAGACTAAGAGTTATTAATAAGTATTAATATATTTTACAGTCATGAAAAGCAATGATTGCTGATTCTGTAATTAATTAATTTACTTTATTTTTTGAAACCTCATAAATAATTAACAATGCTTTTATTAGATTATTATTTTATAAAGTACTGAATTGAAAATTGTATACGTTCCCATACAGTAAACGTTGAACTAACTTATATACAGGGTGTCCCATAAGTAAAGTGCCAAACTTCGGGAATATGTTATATGGGTCGAAATAGAGATAAAATGAAGAATAAAATTTTTTCCAAAAACGCTTTGTTTACCAGATATCCGCCATTTTGTATTTTTAAAAAAATATTTTTTATCTCCCAATTTTTAAATAGATTTTTTTGAAACTCAGTATGCACCTGTATCTAGTCAAGGTTAGTTTATGAAAAAATAATCAGCATGATCGAATCGTAAATTTCAAAATGGCGGCCGTTTAAAATCTTTAAGTTGAAATACCGAATAACTGGTACATTTTACAAAAAAATATAAAGAGCAATAATATTTATAAAATTTTATTTCCATTCCAACGATACCAAAATTATGAAAATCGATTTTACAAACAACTGAGTTATGGTCGAATTAGCGCATGGCTCAGCACAACAATGGACTATTTTGCTTCAAAGAATGCTGCCTCACTAGCTAAATACGATCATAACTCAGTTGTTTATTAACCGAATTTCATAAATTTGGTGTCATTAGATGGGAAATAAAATTTTATAAAAATGGTTATGCTTTATATTTTTTTGTAAAACGTACCTTTTTTGTCGTTATTTCAACTTAAAGATTTTAAACGGCCGCCATTTTGAGATTTATTATTTAGTCATGCTCATTATTTTTTCATAAACTAACCTTGACTAGATACAGGTGCATACCGAGTTTCAAAAAAATCGATTCAAAAACTTAGGAGATAAAAAATATTTTGTAAAAAATACAAAATGGCGGATATCTGGTAAACAAAGCGGTTTTGGAAAAAATTGTATTCTTCATTTTATTTTTATTTTGACCCATATAACCTATTCCCGAAGTTTGGCACTTTACTTATGGGGCACCCTGTATATATTAAAAAAAAGATTGCCGAGTACACCGTTTCCTGTGTGACGGGGGTCTGGCACATTCACGTATGCCTTTCTATGACCTGCATTCTGGGAGGTAACGCGCCGAGTCGTGCGAGGTCATTTCCCCTCGGCGCTATGAGAGGAAATATCGACAATTCGTCCAGGATCTTACTGTCACTCCACTACTAAATAATTATGTCGCGTAGTTTGCGCAACAAACTGGTAGTTGTAAGGGAATGAGGGATGCGCGACTGTTATCTCTCGTGTCTGCCTTTTTTGACCTAGGCTTACGACGATAACAAGCCAAGGAGTTGGGCGAGGTCATTTCCCTAGAGCGATAGCGATTTCCTCATCGACTGGGGATCCCGCACAATTTCCCGCTTGTCGAGTGCATTTTAGATTTAGAGTCATATCCTATACTCTTATATGAGCAATGCTATCGTCCGGCCGTGCGTGCTTGCTTGTATGTTTGCTTGCACAATTATCTCTAAAACGGCTCCGAGGATTTCCTTCAAAGTCTGGAAATAAGTAATTTATGACTCAAAAACGTCTTTTATGCAGATAACTTGGCCAGAGAAAATCTAATAACGTAATAAATCGAATTTTAAAGTTGTAAAAATTTAACATTGGCCTTATGGGTTGCCGTGATAGCAACGAAAATAAACAAGGAAAGTATAAACAAATGAAGTAATCATAACAGCTGTTTGGAATCTACAGCCATCAAAGGAAAATACAGCAGGTGGGATGAAGAGTCCATGGAGCAATAAAAAAGGTTTCTATTTATCAATTTTATGACATTGAAATATTTTATCGTAACTGGATGAACTGTTAAATATGAAATTACACCGAGCAAGGCTCTGTCCACCAGGTACTGCTATTTAACGTTATAAGTGAGCTGAAGCAAACCATATATGGCAAATCCATATATTTGAATTTTATAACTCGATATTAAAATTGTTTTCGTCAAATGCAATGATGATGAAGATTGAAATAAATTTAAAACTTAATTTCAAGGTTTTAATTACAAAACAAAGCTTCGAATGGTCTCAAATATCAGGAAGATAATTATTTGGTCATGAGAGGATTTGAGTTTGGACCTAAAAGATGTCCATAGAAAGGACGGTTATAATAAGTAAGCTCAAAGTTCACCAGACAATACATGTGGATGTTTTCAACATTGCGGAAGTATATTAAAAAGCAATGCTTTGTCTTTTAGCCTTCGTTTGTACCTATAAGTAAATAAAGGAAATTGGAGGAGAGATTTGCAAATTTTAGACGGACAAATCACAAAATTATGATTTAAAAATTGTGGACAATTTTAAAGTATTTTATACTACCGGCACTTTATTTCTAAGCCAGCCAATGTTTGATAAGTGGGTTTAAAAATAAAAATAAATAGTAAAAGCTTATAGCAATGATAATTTTTCTTTGTTCTTGGGAGGTGGCTGTAAACATGGCAATAAAATTAGAAGGAGGTTGATAAGGAAACTACCTTGAGATAGATAGCGACATAACCCTGACTGATAAAAGGGCAACAAGGTGTGACATTGAATTTAGCGATCCCGAGCCCAAAGAAGTGATAACATTTTCGTGTAGGCCTACCTGAATGGTGATCGTCTGTTTGACTTCTCTGGAACGCCACAGTCAAACAATTAATCTATTTTAAAATGCGTTCTTAATTTCTAGAGAGACCGCGATTTTAATATGAATATAAGACCTTGCACCAAAGCACTACCCTTCGCAAACGCCAATCATTCGAGCATTAGATTCGATACTTTTTGCAAATAGTTGTTTTGGGTCGGTAACCTAAATCGGATACGGGACAAACGGTTGTGTTTATAGCTGTCGTCCGCAGTGACGTTCGGGTGTGGGGGTTGCAGAGCTAGAGACGTCGCCTTTTGTACTATTTTGATTCAATTTAGCATTTAGGGCTATTACAAATATGGATTTAATGGTTTTGATTGAAATCACATTATTTTAAGTGTTTGAGATGCAAAACAAAAATAACACTGCCCGCATATCTTTACACATTCTGCTTCAAAAGTTATAGAAAGATTCCAATGTTAACCTATTCAAAATTTTAATTTTCCTGAAAATATAGTCATAAATAAAAATCTATCAGCAACATGCGGCTGCTTTTACATGCGGCTTAAAAAATGGTAAATTTTTAATTATTAAAATGGGTCAACCGGTTGGGGAAAGAATTGAATTTTCTGTTGGCAGTAAACGAATTAGGCTATTTTGCCTTATGCTAGTTAGGTAGTTAGTTAGTTGTATGGGGAATATCAAATAGTTGTCCTTTCATTTCCTAACCGACTTTGATAGAACGTATTTCTTCCAGCAGATATGCAAATAAAATAAAAATAATAGAAGTTACCTTACAAAATCCTCAAAATGAAAAATAATACATTTTTCCCCAAAATATCGATTAAGATTTAGTAAAAATTTGGTAATTTACAAATCTTTGGTCACTTACAAATCTTTGGTCACTTAATAATTCCGCACCACCTATAAGTCTGTTGAAATTCAGTTTCAAGAATACAAGCAATAAAGTTATAAAATTAGAAAATTTGAATTTTGAGAAAAGGGAGAAAATATGTGCCAGATTTCAGATTTCTTACACCTTTTATGTGTCTTGCACTGCTGTGGAGCGAACTCCAAATTGTACCCTTTAAATTAAATAGGGATTAGCTTTCAGCTCTTAAAGCTATGGGAAAATGAAGTGTGTTTCATAAATATCTTGTTTATTTGTGAGATTAGTTTGAATGTATAGTTGAGCGAGCCCTTACATTTTGATACATTTTATGGACTACGTATCACTTAAGCTAGACAAAAAATATTTATTAACGCAAGATTCTATGCCCTTACATGGCTATTTCATAAAAAAATTGCATTTGTTTCACCAATAGATTCGGGAGATAAATGTAACATGTTTATGTTTAATCTGATAAACATAAGTGATACAGAGAATGTAAAGCGACTTGGTGGTGAGCGTGCTGTAGTATGAATGTACTTTGCGTTCACGGTCCGGGCAGAACTAACGAATAATATTTAAATTTTGCCGAAACTAAATACAGCTTATGAATTAGTCAATGGCCAAGATTCGTATGAAACCGGACAAAAGACCTTCATAAATTGAATTATGACTGACGACCTCTGATAATCAGAGAAGACACGAATACAGAGGGTCTGGTTGTTCTCATCGGCGCCGAAACATCGCGTTCAACGGATCTCAATTTTGTATTTTCTTGATGAAATTAAAATTGTTAATGACTACTAAGCAAGTGATATTATGGACATAAATAAAAATAAATAATCAATCTCGAATCTCGAAAAAATCAATTGAGAAAAACGAGATAAAAATATCAAGTATTGTATAATTTTACTTAATTTAAATGTTTGATGTCCCGTCAATTTTTATCAATACAAGAATTAAACCCGATTTTATGTATTATTTTTGTTTCATTATAAAGGTTATTAAAAATAATAAATACAAGAGATATAGTCCAAGAGCCCACGACCGCCGGACCTTCGTTATTTTATAAAAGCTGAAAGTTTGTCAGAGTAATGTTCCAAGTACAGGTAACAAGAATCTGCAACTATAAAGTTTGACTAGTGGTTGCTTTGGCTGATATTCGCAGATTCGTATCATTGCAAGCTTCAAAATTACTTAAACAGCTGGTATCTTCCATTTAAATTACAAGGAAGTGAACAGCTGTTTTAGTAATGTTGAAGCTTGCAATGGTGTGACTCAGAGAAAATGCAAACTAAGCTCAGTTTTCTCCTTATTTTCTTCGGAATAATATTACAAATAACGTCATTCACTGCCAGACGTTTAGCGCTGTTTCAACCTGTTTTTTCTGACATCTTTAAACTTTTTACGAAGGGTAATTATAGGCCTACTAACGTTATAGTATAAAACCTGAATTTTACGTATGTTACATGGGGGAATATCCTAAGATGTTTCCTAGGTAGCCAGACAGTTCTGATGGTTTTAACATCTCGCCAGACAACTCTGCAAATCTGAAGTATATTTGCTAATATATCTTTCAAAATCATCATAAAGAGCTCCGCTCCGCTTTTGGTATTTTGTAATTACCAAAATTTACAAGCGGAAATCATTTAAAAACCAAACACTATACTTTAGTGCAGTTTTTATACATTTTCATATTCTCTGCGTCATACCATTGCAAGCTCAAAAACTACTTAAACAGCTGTTCACTTCCCTGTATTTTAAATGGAAGTTACCAGCTGTTTAAGAAATTTCCAGGCTTGCAATTATATGAATCTGTGAATATCAGGCAAAGCAACCACTAGCCATAATTCTTAATTGCTGATTCTTGTTACTTGTATTAAAAACATTGCTTAGAGGAACTTTCAGCTTTTATAAAATAACGAAGGTCTGGCGGTTGTGGGCTCTTGCTCTAATAGAAGAAATAATGTGAGATGTAACTGTTAAATCCACTGAATCAACTGAATTAATAGTATATTTCATTACAAGGACCTAAAGTGACGCTTTTCGTACAAGGTCAAGTTTTACAACCGAGGCTGTAAGCCGAGGTTAAAAAATGACCGAGTAACGAAAAGCAGCTTTAGGTCCGTGTGATGAACTATATTTTTCGTTATATTGCTCAATACAATACGTAAACTACTTAAGAAAACCAAAATGTTACAGCTTGTTTACCTTTAAAGATGCCTTCAAAAGATGCTACCGTCTTGTTCTTGCTATTTGAAGCAATCAGCTGATTGTCTGTTTCATTTGTGTTAGGGCAGACTGACAACAATGAACAACTATCGACGTATCGAACGCATGTAATAATCGATTGGTGAAATGAGCGAGTTCACAAATTGATTAAACTGACAACAATGAATGTTTCGATAGTTATTATGTTGAACGTTATGTTGAATGTTTCGATTATTTGTAATCGAATGAATATTGTTCGATTATTACGACGTACTCGGCACTTTTTGATTTTTATAGTCCTAGGACTATAAAGAGTCAGCTGGTATCGAGTACATCAGCTTTTAATTCCTAGGAATAAAAAGAGTGTATTTAGGTCCGGAAAACATCCATTAAAAACATCTGTTTTTGAAGCAGTATAACGAAAATAAATTTAATAGACGAGTAAAACATATGGGATAGGGGATGTGCAAAATCAGTTTCATCCTCTATATTATGTAAAACAAAAAAGTATTTGTAATACTCACTTTTGAAAACACGGATTCAATAATATTCAAAAGTTCATACCAATAAAATAAACAGTTTAAACTGTTTGGATATTGGAATTGGTGAAACAAACAACCAACATGACGTTTTATAATATAAACGATTAGATCCCACCTTATCGGAAATAATTACTTATTTACAATCCGTTAAGTCCTATCATGGCTAAGAGCGGTATCCTAGTGGTTCATTTGATATTTAATTGACTCAGTCGTTATCTTTTAAGTGCAGAATTAAACAACTTGATCATGAAACCCGGAAAAAATATCTCCTATCTCCTGACAGTTTGAAAATTCGCACAGATGATGGTCAAGTCAGTTTAAAATAAAAAGTAAAATAAAAAGTGGGTCAGTTTAAAGGTAAAACTCTTCCAATTAGCCATTTTTAAGTAGCCAATGGATCAAGCAATGGAACTAATGTAAATGAGGAACAGAAATTTTGGTACAGAATAATCATGAAAATAACTATAATAAAAATAATATAGATACAGCATGCAGCCCGCGTCACTTCGTGACTTAAAACAACTTGGTAAAATAGGCTTTAGTTTCATACTAATTATGGATGGAGGTTTGCAGCATAAAATACCTTTCAAAGAGGAAGTTTGTGAATTTTGGTGATTTTTATAAATTTTCTAGAGTAATTTTTTCGTGTCACATCACTGGAATAAAATGTCAGTAATTGAACTTCTCATCGGGGCAAACTTTTTAATACCCCCGTTGCAGCAGACCTGCATACTCAGCGAATTTCAAATGCAAAAGAACATATTTCAATCCAACACAGCGAGATTTGACATGTTTTTGTAATCTCCATAAGAATAACATGGGGAATGAGTAAGCAGGTTTGCTGCAACAGGTATCTTAAAAAGGGTTGGTTTTACTTCAATATTTAATAGATCATTTTGTGTTTTAGATGATAAAATGGATAATAGAATCAATTAATTAGAAAAACAAATTAAACATCAAAGGGAAATTTCTTCCCTCGAGTCGAAGGCTTTCCATGTAACCGTCGAGTTTCAACGCGATACAACTAGTTTAAATCATTAAAAACATAAATGTTTTAGTAATTGAATTTTTCCATGATATATAAGTTTTTTTCTAGCCCTTTCACAGCTCGTGAAATGTACCCTTTTACTGAACTGTCAGGAGGTGGGGGGAGGGGGGGGGCGCACGCCAAACAGTACTTTCGCCTAGGGCGCCTAAAACTCTTGAGCCGGTCCTGTGTGTACGGTCTTAGTTCTGCTGTCATACCACCAGGTCTTCTAGGTCCGTGAGCCCAACTACGTCATACCAGCTGACTGTGCACACACCTCTCTTTTTCTTTACACCCCTTACGAAGTCTCTTGTGATTTGAGGCTTTCTTTTGGGACACAGTGGTTATAATTACACGGATCCTAACCCGTCCGTTACACGAACTTAAATATTTGTATTAATAACCTGTGTATTAACACAACTGTCATTGGAAAAAGGTGTAAATTTATGTAGTTCTATACCTCTATAAAGCCAAGTGCTAATTCTGTACTATTTAAACTGTTATAGCCCAGACTGGATTGGAACATTTTATGCTTTCTTTGTTGTTGAATAAGGAAGAAATACCCCTTCTCTCAGTGGAAGGAACTCCTCATTAAATCCTACCAATAGATTGATGAGTTAGGCTATAGATTTTGAGTTGTTTATGCAATATTTTGTCAGATTGCCCATATTCAGTATGTTCATTTTTTTGTGCACACCATTAAGATCTCGTGAACTATAGGAGATACAAGGAAGGTTAAATGAGCAAAGTAATGCGTAATAAGAAGAGAAGTAAAATGGTGATGAGCAATTGAATATTCTACCAAACTCGTTCGCTACACTAAAAAAAACATTTTTGCCCAAAAACTAAATTTTCCTTTACTCGCTTATTTTTTAAGAAACAAAACTGAAAGTAGGGTCAAATTTACATGAGATTTGAATCAAAATGTATGGTTTTTCGAGAATAACACCCAAGTCCACAAATTTAAATTAAAATTTAATTTTTTATTGGAAAGATATTTTTCTCCTCATTAAAAAATATATCACAGGTAATATTTTCCTCATTAAATGCGTTTTCAATCAAAGAAAATATATTTTTTAATGCTAATGTGTAATGATGTACTGAATTTATAAAAAAATAAATAAAAATACGGAAAACAGCTGATTAGTACTTAACGTCTGATTGAGTGGAAACAGCTGATTGGCAGCGAAAAGCTGTTTTACGGAAAAATACTTATCTTAATTTATAACAGCTGATTTGTTTGTAAAGTAAATTTTCACTGTTAATCAGCTGTTTCCAGCCAATCAGATGTTAACTGTTATTTAGCTGTTCCCCTTTGGTTTTATTGTTATTATGTATCCAATACATCATAATCCATGATTAGTTTACATTAATTGTATGTTGTTGTTATACTTAATTATTGTACGTGATAATGGGCTATGATGAACTGAATTTATAGCAAAAATAAAGAAAGGGGGTACAGCTGATTTATAGTTAATAGCTGATCGATTAAAAATAGCTCATTAACGGTGGAAAACTAATTTACAAACTAATTTTAATTTTAATAATAAATTCAGTATATTATTACCCATTATTATTAAAAAATACTTTCTTTGATTGCATACGCATTTGATGAGGGAAATATCACATGTTGTATATTATTTTAATGAGGAGAAACATATATTTCCAATGAGAAATACATTTTTACAAGTTGTCATTTAGATTTGTGGACTTATAAGCAAGTAATGGGCAATTTTAGTTTTTGGGTAAAATGGTATTTTGAGCGTGGCATATATATTCAATTGCTCACAACCATTTTACTTGTACTATTATTACGCATTATTTTGCTAGTTTAACTTTTCTTGTATCACTTATAGTTTATGAGAACCCGCTGTACAACTATCATTATGTACAAAAAATGAACACGTAGTATTGGAAGTATATATTTATGGTCGTAATATACATAATGTGTAATACATATACATGTTATCGGTAGAAAATTTAGCGATATCTGAATGATTATAATTAGTTTGAGTCATAGTTGAGTGAGGTTAACGCACAGCAAGTGTACATACAGCCTCGGAGTAACAGCTGCGTATTGTACTAGAAGTTCAATAACATTGACAGTGACACTGACTAAGCGCGATGATAACTGAATTTTCAACCCAGTAAGGAAAGATAATAGTCGACATCCATTAATAAATACATTAATTTTTTAATATTTATATACAGCTTTTTGACAGCTGTAAAGGATTATGTTACAGCATACTGAAAAATATCCATGGGCCCCAAAAAATCTAAAAAAACCGCGGATTTTTATTTTTGTGGAATCAACTGAGAATTAAAAAAATAAATAAGTAGATATAATGCGAAACAATAGGAATTGACTTAAAGTGTTATACACACATTTTGAATTTAAATAATGTATTAAAACTGTTATTCAGGGGGAAGAGTAGGGGGTAAGCAATGTACAGAATCGTATCAGTGCTGGATTGGATCAATCATATAACCTAATTCAATACAGGAGTCTCGGATGGTGAACACCCATCAGTTGTAACCCACGCAAATGCTGTTCAGAATTACTCACGCATACAAATTTACACAGAATTTCAACGGATCAAAGAGATGCTCTCAGTGACTAAGGCTCTTAGAGTTTCCAAAATTGAAAGGGAATTTAACATGAACGAAAAGACCATCGCTCCAGGTGGTGTGAAACAGGACCAGTTGGTCACAAATGACCTTCAGACTCAAAATTATACAAAAGAGTTTTTGTCATACCTCTCAACATATTGAAACGTAGACCTGAGTACACCGTGACATGATCACTGCTGGAACCAAAGGCGATAGTGTTAAAAATGTTCTAATGTGTATAGTGACAAGATAAATTTATTTGGAAGACAGGAAGACTTTATTAAATCTTGATGATTCGCCTTAAGGCTAGAAATCATTGCACGTAAATGTGTCGTTAACCAAGTCAGAGTCGTGTTTATCTTATCTTTATGTTTTTGTAACAACTTACTCAAACTAACTTAACACTTCTGTTAGTGCCACACATATCCAATTGTGATAAGTTACGAACCTTTCTACGAAACTTTGGCTATATACGAACGAACTTACGAAGCTACGCTAGCTACGTCCACGGATTTGAAATCACATCTGAGATAAAACCCAGGAGTTGTATGAGAATAAAACCAGACACCACAACAAATTCTGTAGGCTACTGTAATTTTTGTCCAGGAAATGCAAGTTGGAAATCCCGCCAAGTCACTATAAGCATTTAATGGGGTTAGACTGCATTACCTTGAACAAATTTGTGGATATCTAAGTAAAAAGTGCCTTACCGTGAACATTCAAGAAAGTAGTACGCGAATTCACCCCAACGCTATGAATTTGTGTTTAAACTCGGCAAAATAAGCATATTATAGAAATTTTATCATAAAATATTTAAAACATATTACAGTATAAAAAAGCAAATAATTTCCAGCGTCAAAATACGTATACTCTCAATTGGGGTATTATATTTAGGTTTACTCTCTTCTAAATAAATTTATCTAATCCTAACCTGTATTGACAAAAATACTAAACAATCGTTAGTTTTTGCTATTTTGGACATTAATGGAGTTCGTTATTCTATTCCAAACGGCATAATGATAGTGTGGTCTGTCCCACCTTTTGGACAGTTAAGCCTATTCCATTTAACTCAAGTAAGTGTTAGTTATTGTTGAAAGGCACTCCTATCGACAGTTGCATGGGTGCAATTTCAGAATTTTGATTGGAGGCAAGATTTTCAGACCTTAGCTCTACAGCTCAATTTCTACCATTAAACCCCTCCAACCCTGGAAAATATATTAGATGCTGAGTTTTTGTTGAAAAAGCTTTGCCAAATGACAGCCGTGAAATGTTCGAGAGATTTACCGTCAGCGATACACCTGAGAGATTAAACACGGTTGCGATGCCACTAAGAGATTTGACGACCGCGAAATACGTCCACCACGATACAATCGAGACTACCGGCCAGCACGATACAACCGTAAAATATTATTATGGCAAAATTACCGCAATAAATCTGCCGATCGCATAAAATACTCGAGATTTGTTTTGTTTGTTTTGTTTTTGAGATTAGATTTATTTTGTTTTGTGATACAACCATGATTTGTCGGCTGCAAATAATTGAGGTATTTGAAAATACGTCGAGATTCTCCACTTGCAATAGAACCGACAGGTTTGACGGCAGCTATAATCAAATAGATTTAACGCCACTGTACGACCAAGAGCTCTGTTTGCCGCAATGCAACTGATTTTGGCAGACCACGATACAGCCTAACCAGAAGGTATATTATTTCCGTAATATGAGCGAGAAATTGACCAGCCGCTGGAAAATCTCTCGAATCTACCATCAGCCTCTCGAATCTACTAGATTTCACATGTGAAACTCCCGACTTTTCTGGCCTTCCCCAACTATAAAAAAATCCCGTTCAGCGAAATCGGCCATGTTGCATCCTAAAACAAATACTTGAACTTAATCTTCGTAAAATACAATATTATCTGGCTACAGGACCGACAAATTTCACGGCCCAAAAGACCTACCGGCCACAAAGTGACCAAGAGATTTGCTATGGCCGCAGAAACACTGAGCGATTTTCCGACCGCAATATGATCAAGAGGTTTGCTGCGGATGTATTGATGTATTATCCACTGTGGTATAATCGCAAAGCGTCCGAAAAATGTAGTGGTCAACAAAGAACAAGGGGATTTCAAGGCAACCGAGAGATTTGCCAGGCGCGGCAAACACGACATATTTTTGGACCACAATGTAGCCAAAAGATATGACGTCTCTCGAAAAGAGCGAGAGACTTGTCGGTCGGCCGCGGAAACACCGAGAAAACTCCTTCAAGCCGTTGTATAAACAACAATTTTTTTGGCCACGATATGGCCAATAGTTGTAACGGCCGCGAAAAGAGTGGATAGGAGGGAGAGACTTGTCAGCCGCAATGCGGCCTAGAGTTCGTCGGCCGCCAAATATATTTGCAAACATATATGCAGGCGAATTTAGCGAGCGATTTTTCGGCCGCGGGAGTAGCGATAGTTCTGCCGCCGAGATGTAAACGACTGATTTTCTGGCGGCGATAATATTATCCGAAATATTTGTTTGTTGCGATTCAATCGAGATATTTTCCGGCCGCGACGACAATAACAACTGGAGATGAGGAAGACGCCTAGTTCGTTTCGTTTCATCACCGGTATCGAAATTCCCAACCAAAGGTTTAAATTCATTATATCATTTTACCCGAATTTTTCCTAATAACCGACTGGTAGACACCCTGCAATAGGTTTACAGGGATTTGACGACCACGATACAACCGAAAGACCCTCGGCTACGAAACGGCCGAGATGAAAAAGACGATAAGGGAGATCTGGAAGCCGTTTTCCGAAACGTCGGGTATTCGTGTGCGTGGCGTATTGTTTGTGTGTGTTTTTCGTCTTTTAAATGTGACAAGTGGACTGGATACATCTCTCCAGTCTTCGCAAAAATTGGACAATGTAATTTACCTAAAGATGGGTAGTGCCCAATAGAAACAAAAGTATAGAAAATACCCCGCCTAAAAATGTCTTTTAAAGAAAGAACCCATCGCCGTCGCCCTTTGGACAGTTTTTAAACTTCTACAAAAATAAAAGGTAATATAAATTGAGGTTATTCGTTGAATATAAAACCTTGAAACCGCACAATTTGCAATTTTGCAATTAGCAGCGTACACTGAGAAAAATATACGTCTGAAATACCAGTAAATAAGGGTATTTTAGACGTAAAGACGGAAGCCACATGACACTAGTACTGTACGTCAGAATTGCCAGTACGTGTACGGGTGTTCCCGTACTGGTGGAGGGCCGTTACAATCAGTCTAAAGGACCAGGACTAGTACAGGTGAAATGCCCTGCTTTCCAAGGCACGGTAGATTGTTGCTCTGGTCTTACAGAAGGACGGTCAGGATCTTCCAGACTGCCTGTACAGAACCAACAGACGGACAGTCTAGGTATTCCTGACTGCCTGTACGGAACCAACTGATGGACAGTCTAGGTATTCCTGACTGCCTGTACGGAACCAAAAGACGGACAGTTAAGGCCCTTTTGACTGCCAGTACGGAACCAGCTGACGGACAGTTTAGGCCTTCCTGACTGCTTTAAATGCACCAATAGAATTATGTACTTACTTTACTAAGCGTCACGAAATCGCAATTTTCGAAATTGCATAAACAGCTGATTCCCTATATAATGAATATTGGAAATAAGCTGTTTAAGTAATTTTAACATGACAATTTCTTGACGCCTAGTAAAACAGCTGATTGTAGTTTAACTTGAGGTCTTCGTGATAATGAATATTTTAGCAAACTACCGGAATTAATGGACATGAATTTCTGGATCCAGAAGTAATTAATATTAAGTGAATTAAAAATAAATTCATGTTTCCCCAATGAAGTATTTACCAGTGTTTCCCCTTAGCCTACTTCAGATTTTGAAGTATGCTTGCAATATGATACTTAGTTTTGAAAAGAATGGGTCAGTTTTTATGTTTGTCAACAGTCAAACTAAATCTAAACTCGAATATAAAATTTGAATGTTTCGGAGTCGAAACACTCAAATTTTAAATATGAAGTCTGAAACTTGAATTTCAAACAAAAAACTTGAGTAGAATGTCACACTTATTTTCATAAGACGTATCCGTTTATCTGTGATAAAATGCAAGGATCCAGAGAGTATCAACTTTAAATCAGATGTTAAAACTCCTTTGAATTGGTATACATATATTAAACAGTTTTTTATTTCACTGATAAATTTAAAGTTTAAAAATGTAACTTCATTTAAAAATTGACATAAATAAAAAAATGAATTGTTCTGCACTTAAAAACCTTTTTTCCTTTGAGAACTCGGTGAACATTAATTATAATGAGTCAAAATTCTATTAATTGAAGAAAATATCTTATCGAACAATGAGTAAAATGTTTGTGTGCTACAAATTAACAAGGTTCACATGATGAAGCTTAGGATAAAATATTATATTTGCCCCATCAATATTAGAACAAAGTGCACTTCTGTTATAACTACAAATGATTCCTAGGCAAATATACACTAATTTGATTTTCTTCCTTGGAGAAATCTGTGAACATGATGTGGATGAGTCAAATTAATATTCAACTTAATTGAAAAGCAAATTCAAGATGAGTAAAATTTTTAGTGCGTTTAAAAAATAACAAGGTACATGGGATAACATATTATACTGTTTATATCCCATAAATATTTAAATAAAGTACACTTCTATCAAGCCTGCAAACATACAGTATAAATAGAAGGTAAATGCTCTCAACATTTTTACTGTTTTTTTAAGTGTTGTAAAGAATCAATATGTTTCACCACAAAATAAAACAAAATGTTCAGAGTTTATAAAATTTTATTTTTTTAATAGTATATTACAAAGATAATCAAAGTAATAAAACTTAATACAAGAACAATACAACTTAAAAGCAGTAGAGATGTTAGCTTTTATAAAATGACAAACATTTAGCGACTGGACACTTTTAACCATCTTTTTCCTTTAATGGTTTTGACCAAACATATTTTGAGGACTTATAAATAACATTCAACATATATTTATGACCATCATTCTATTTTCCATAATATTTCGTAATTAGTAAATATGCTGCTCATAAATCATTAACGTTCAGAGTAGTAATTTTCCTTTTTAAATTCCTAATTGGAGCATGAATTTCATTTATTTCAATAATCTGCTCTTTTTTATAAAAGTCATTTTTTAATAACTGGTTTCATGTCCTTGGTAATAATTTTCCTGAAATAGTTTTAAAAATTATACATTTTGGAGTAATTCTAAATAATCAATTTTTCGTTTGAACAATTTCTGGATTAATATTTGTTTTTTTTTTCTTACATTTTTTACAATGAATTAATTCTCCCATCTACATAAATATAAATGTTTCCGTAATAAATGAATTCATGTTATAAATGTCATAATAATGTTGATTTTACAATTATTAAAAAAATTGTTGGATTAAATATATAAAAGAATTATTTTTGAAACAAATACCAAGAAAACATAGTAAATAAACATTAACAATATTTTACGATACGAGAATTTAATGATTTTCAACCATATTTCACACAAAAATTAACCAGTGAAATAGTTTTTTTTTTTAAGTAATATCGAAAAAACACATAAAAATATAAAAAGAACTACAACAAATAAAAACATTACGAATTGGATATTTTACTATACGTTTTTTTTTAACTAATTCTATAATATTAATTTTTAATTAAGAAATTATGATGGAGCTAAAATTACATCTATCTTAAGTAAATATATAAATCATAAGAAAACTAACGTATTATATAAAAAATGTCACCAATGATTTTTTAATATTTAGATATGCATTTTTTGTATAAAACCAGAGAATGAAGATGATTTTTTAAATTTACAAACACATCTCATGCATATGTTGCACTAATACTCATACTGTAACTGAGCATTTTATGAAGTGCCCAACTCTGCCTGGTTACTTCAGTATGTCTGGGGAATGTAATTCGATTATTTCAATCAAAATTACAGCATGTGCCCAACGAAACTGGACACTTCATGAAGTGCCCAACGCTCATTGGGCATATGCTAAAAATATCGCGGCATGTTGGGCAGTTGCTATAAAATCTTTATCAAGGTTATTATTAAATCTCTTAAATATTTTTCGAATCTTAACAGTTTTAGTAACTTTATAGTCATTTTATTTACCCGCACCTTTTGATAATGTAAAAAGTTTACAATTTTTATATTTATAAGTTAAGTTCTGACTTAAATGTAGAGTCATCAATAACCTTGCTAGCAATCCCTTACCTTTGAATAACTTTTAACACTCTTTGGTTGAATTGTTTACATGCATTTTCAAACATATGTCTTTGTCCTAATATAAAGTTTGATTTTTTTTAAACTATTGGTGTCAGTAGGAATATAATAAACGATTAAAGTAGATTACAGAAAAGATGTTTAGAGAACCAAACACTCCATATACATTGTTAAACAAATACTAAAACGTTACAATTATAAGGCTACAATTATAAGGCTTGATCTTATGATTTTCTTTTTATTCATTTCTAAAAATATAAAAGAAAAATTTTAGCTTAAATTTACGCCATTCAAGTAAAACTGAAAAAGAAAAAAATTGTCTTTATGTTTTATATTTTGTTACTAGATGAGTAGGTATCTGTAGAATTGTTTTTGAATTTGTGCACGGAAGACTGCCATGGCACTTTCTGTAAATTGTTTATACCTTGCTGTATTTTGATTTATTGCTGTAAGTTTTATTGAGTGTGACTTAGTAAGTAGGTAATTATTAAAACATTGAAACATTTTTAAAAGGTACAAGATAATGTTAATGTTTTTTTGTTAAATTCCAATGTTTTTTTAGATATTTAATTATAAAATTTTAATTAGCTAAACTTTCTGGCTTAAAGATAGACCATTTACTGTCAATGTTTTATAATGCTCATTAAAAATGTTTAGTGTTACATTGTATATTTAAAATTAATACATAAATACTACAAACAGCGACGTATACTATGCAGTTTTGCGTTTTTACAGCAAGTGCCGAACATCTGATCTGGACACATGGTGTAAAAGCAATAATTACATGAAGTGCCCAACGAGTATGTTCACATACTGTAATTTTTTATGAAACCGGTCAATTACACAATGTGTCCAGAAGAGCTGGGTACTTCATGAAGTGCCCAATTACAGCATGTGGCTACGACATATACATCTCTCAAAGACTTGATTTTGGAGGGTTAAGTCTCTCTCCAAATAAATAAATGGGGGGTGAATCCCATATTATCACCTACTTATAGTGTCTTCCACAACAATCACAGACTTTGTAACTTTTCTGCAGTTAACAACTAAAATAATTTGTGGTTGAAAGTTTCGGCCGTGTAACTTACATTATTTACTGTTCTTTGACTGGATCATGTGCATAGTCTCGGTTTCTGATGACACGGAAGTAATGGCGGCTTTTAACTTCTTACACTGCTTCTAACTCTTTTTCCTTGAGACTTTCTGCGTTAGTCCAAGCTTCGATTTCAGATTAGGCGATTGTAGAAGGAAGGGCAGAAGGAGCAGCGTTGCACGTTGAGAGTTTTGTCCCACACTTCCTATAAAATAAAAGTAAATTTTAGGCTGCAGTTTATTGTTGACATAGAATCTAATATGAACCATTAAAAGTATAGTATAATTTTCCGGAAATTTATACAAGCTGGACACACATAAACGAACTGCAAAGAAATTTTCTGTTTATGTACACAAGCTGGATATTCATAAAGTACATTTGTCAAGCAATTTTCTATTATTTTATACAAGCTGGACATTTATAAGAAACCGTTGTCAGTCAATTTTTTGTTTGAATTGGGCTTTTTATGATTTTTATTTGGAGACATGGTTAAAAATTGGCTCGTCAATACAAAATGTCCAACCCAATTGAAAACGAAAATCAGAAAGCAAGGGACGAAAAACAACATAGGACAGTACAGATCAGACTTGTAAATAATTTCTCAAGATACAGTTTAAAAATAATTCATAATTATGAAATTATGAATTATTATTAATTTATTAATTGCAGAAATATATCACTTTGTTATTGAACCTCATTATAGTTTTTTTTATTAAATTTAATAAAAACACAATAATTCTAATAATTTTTGAATCAATAACTCAAATATAATAAAGGATTTAAAGTACATTACTGAAAAAAAGGTGTTAAGTAACTAAGGTGTTAAAGGTGTTAAGTAAGGTGCTAAGGCAAAATAAGCTTTTTAAATAAAGATTTAAATATTTTTCAGAAGGCCTGAACATATTCTTATTTTCTTCATCACTGTTGGATTCATCTGTGTTGAAGTTTGTATGATCGGCGCATAGACAACTTCACAACATTCTTCAGATTATATTCTTATTTTCAACGTATTAATACCGTAACAATAAGTAAACATAATATGTGTTACATGTATTAAATTGTAAATTATAAAGATGCATATTAAATATATTTTTATCACTTAAATACATTTCTGACCATGAAAGTTACATTACAAAACAATTAATATCAAACCTAAAAGTGTACTTAAATATTTTATTTTAAAAAGGGCGCCTAATTTAAAATTTAAAGCCTAAGCTGTGATTTAAGATTGAAGATAATAATTTGTTCACCAATCTTAAGCTATTTTGTTACCTACTTATAAAGGGGTAAGTAAGAATAGATAGCCTAGATTAGAAATAAATTCTCTAAAGGCTTACCTTCTGCTCTACTATGGAGGTAGGCATCCCCCAAACCGTTAGAAGAGTTCTTAATATTTTTAACAAATTTTAACTTTGAACTAAACAAACTAGACACACCGACTTCGGACAATCGACTGAATCAGTTGCCGGGAATGGCCCGGTACAGCGCTGCAGTTGCCGGTCTCGATCAGTCAGGAATACCCTTACTAAACTGGTCGGCGATATTTTAGACGTACAGGCCGTCAGTTTGCCCCGGTTAGAAACGGCAAATCAGAAATGCCCAGCTAAAATGGTCAACGAATTTTCATTTAGAAGTACAAAGCAGTCAGTTTTACCTGGACGGACTGAACAATCCTTCAAACTTGCCCTTACTCAAGGTAATCCAGAAGGAATACTGGCGTTACAGTTATGCCAGTTCGCGTAAAGGTCCTCCTGAAGGCTCACAAATTATTTGTCCGTCTGTTTCACCTGGATTACAGGTAGCACAGACGTATTTACGTCAGTTGGGCCAGTAGTCAAGGAATTACGAGATTGCCTTTACGGCAGGAAGAAATATTTTTCTCAGTGTACATATAATATCATTTTATACAATAACAATATTTCAGGCGTAATATTCAGTCAGTTATTTAAATTGATACATGATGTTTGTTAACGTGAGATATCTAGCGTGTAATCTTTTTATTAGCTGTTAACATATTTGCATCAACAGCTCAACAAGCCACAAGTCAATGACACTGAGATTTATACTGTAAACAACAGTAATGTTCTTACTATAAAATAATTCTTATAATTTTAATCAATATTTTTCTCAAATATATGCATTTCCAATATCAATATACAAAATATGTTGCTAAAGTAAATAGACACAAACCAAACATCTTTATATAATGAAAGTGATATGAAACCAATAAACATTAACCATCGACATCCTTCGTACATAATGTGCGCAATTTGTAAAACAAAACTATTGCATAAGCATATTTACACAAATGAAATAGTATACTATGTTATTATGCTGGAAGGTACTGTTTTACCGGATGAGCATGATTTTCATGCGAGTACGGAAAAACTTACCCCGTGAGGGGTTTTCACTATACTACTCAGAAAAAAATATCGTACGCCACTCGGCCGGTAAGTTTTACCGTACTCACATGAAAATCATGCTCGTCCGGTAAAACAGTGCCTTCCGGCCTAATAACGTAATATACTATATTATTCGTAGTGATACTACACTCACCTGAGAAGTCGTTTCAGTTTAGGCTTCATATCTAAAATTTTTACAACGAAACAGAATTTGGTTGAAAAGAAATATTAAAGATATGTATGATTAAGCAAACTAATTATTTACACATTTACGTTTGCTCAGTAAAATTAAAAGTTAAAAGAACGTATAGAAAAAGACATAAGATTGAAAAACAAACTTCGATCAAGAGTTATAGCATGGATTGTGTCGCCTATAAAAAGTTCTTTGGGTATTTTTAAAATTTAATTTAATGATAAAAGGGGTAAGTTTGTTCTGTTTAAATTAAGTCGCAACTTTCCTAAAAGGAGTCATCGTAAGTGCAGGTACTGCAGTAGTAAGTTATAAATGAAATTTTAATAATAAGTTAACAATCGGTTTATGTACTTTGCGACAGCAAGCGAAAATTACAACCTAAAACCTATTGTGAACAATCATAGTACATTGTATGAACTGCCATAAAAACTCACCTTGAACTCACACGACTAATATTAATATAACTCGAAAATATGTTTGTTCAGCTGGGGTTAGATTAGAGGACATTCAAAGGCAACAAAGTTTGTTTTGAAGGACTGGCAACAGCCAGAGTTATATTCTAGCCGGCTTTTGGCACTGCTTCACATGAATGACTTTAGTGCCCATCACTGATGTGTGATGGTCTCTGACAATCGACGTTCTACTACAAATAATACTTTATAGTGCCCTTGAGATGACGTGAATAATTTAGTAGAGTTTCCTAATTTAGTACAATAAACCAATTCGTGTAAGATAAACTTTTTGTTGGTAATTAAAAAAAAAAATCCGAAACTCGAAGTTGTGGGTGTTTTAACACCCATCAATCAGTCTTTGTCTTGGACCAAGACCAAGACCTTATGTTTCAGGTTC
This sequence comes from Flexamia atlantica, assembly GCA_035578135.1. NCBI lineage: Eukaryota > Metazoa > Arthropoda > Insecta > Hemiptera > Cicadellidae > Flexamia > Flexamia atlantica. The sequence goes on from JAQJVK010000001.1 coordinate 229,067,022, forward strand.
CTCTAACAGCAAGAAAAAAGTTATAGAAATAGAATTAATACTTTAATACTCTATGTGCGAAAACAATTTCGTATTCATATTTAAGTGTAAATTTGAAAAACAAAATAGTTTAATTTGCGTGTTAATGTAATTAAAAAATCCATGTTATCTTAGTGAAATTAATCAGAATAAATTATTCTCGCATAAGATTTATACTGAGTATGTCTAAAAATGTCTTATAAAGAAAGGACCCATCACCGTCGGCGTCGCCCTTTGGACAGTTTTTTAAACTTCTACAAAAATGAAAGGTAATATAAAATGAGGTTATTCGTTGAATATAAAACCTTGAAACCGCACAATTTGTCCTAAATGCTTCTCGTACAGCACAGAGGTAAATTGCAACCACGCAACACGGCAGACCTAAGAATTTTTTCAGTTGAAAATAACATAAACGACAAAATAAATAAAGACCCACTATTTTAGTTTTACGTTTTCGTTTGGTTAGTAGAAATACACATTCTTCCTTGATTCTCAATATAAAATTTTCTAAATTTTAAATTAAATACAGTCTCTGGTGCAGTTGACGGACGACTCACCTGGGGATAGATGGGGTCGGCGGGCGGCATGGTGCGGCGGTGTGGCGGCGGTGCGGTGTGTAGCCCGGACTATTTCTGCCGCGGTGTCGTGCCAGCAGATAACGCGGTGACGTCGCCACGACAGCACGCGTGTGACGTGTCACGGGGCTCCTCGACAGTCGGAGTCTGCAGTGTGCGGCGGTGACCGGGGAGCCCGGGGTTGATTGTGCTAACAGAGTGCATTGTGGCGGGAGGAACTATGCATTTATATAACAACAAGGAGGAAAATAATTGCAGTATTCTGAAGGAAATGGCGAACTTCATTTGTTTGCAGCAGAAATAATCCAGGAAAAGAGCTAACATTGTACATGGGTTAGTTTTGTACATAATTTCACATGTTGAGGAGTAAAAGATAGAGGCACTGAGTTTAGCTCAAAGAGCTCGACCATAGTCGTTTATTTGACTATAAATAAATAAAAATGCCTTTTATTTTCAAGCTTTCCTCAGTCACAGACTGCTTTTCAGTACAATTCACGTCAGACATATTAGAAAATACATAAAAACTTAACAAACAGACAGAAATCCATTCACTATCATTTCTATATATCTCTTTCAAATTGTCTCTAACACAAAAAACGGAACATGATTTGAGAGTCCCGGGGAGGTCATTATAATACCTTGGGCCAAAATATGAGAAACTTTTTCGCCCCAGCCACAGATGAAGAACCATACAGATTGGCAACCTAATGCATTTTTTGTGCCCGTTTTTCCTAACGGCGTCAAGTTTGTTGGGCTGTTATGCCACCCAAATTGCAGGTATCAAAGTTATTAATGGCTATATTTGTTCTTTGGGACCTGAAGATTTGATACTGACGAAATTATACTTAATACCAATGCAAGATGTGCAGCTAAATAACCTAACAAACTTGACGCCGCCCGAAAAAAAACGGGCATGCAAAAGTGCATTGGGTTACCAATCTGTATAGTTCTTCATCTGTGCCCTAGGTCAAGTTTCACTCTTGGGAAGTGAAGCCTCCAGTCTCGGTCGGTACGCTGTGAGGCTCTTCTCGGTCTTGCAGTTTCACACTCAGGTACTGAGGCTCCCGAGTGTGAGGATTTTGTGGGTCATGCAGTTTGCATAAGTCTCCCTTACAGAGCATGTTAACAGCATCACGATACACCGACACATGGTCGTAACGCCTCAGAGAGAAAACAAATCGCACAGCTGTGTTTTGCAGTTTCTGAATTCTCTGAGTGTCATGCTTCGCGATGCTGTTTCCATAGGGTGAGTAAAAGTCGCAAAACATTCAGTGCCGGTCTTAGGGGAGGGCAACAGGGGCCGTCGCCCAGGGCCTCGCGCTTCTGATAGGAGTTTACCTTTGTTTTAAAATTGAGACAAAAAATAATTAAATTACAATAAAATATCACAGAGATATCTTTTAGACCTTGAGAATGATTGCATGTAATATTAAAAGTATAATTTAAAAAAGGTGGCAAAATGGTATGCCAAATCGATCTTCACCTTTTAGATTATTGGATAAAGGTGAGCGGTTTGTGCAAGGCCTATAGAAAATAATAAGGTGTGAACTACTGGAAGTAAGTACTCAAAGTTAATTCAGTCCTCACTAGGTACCGAAGGGAAGTAGCAGTAAATTAATATACCTTTAGTTCATTCGTTCGATGCGGAAAGGTTATTGCCAGTGAATTACAAAATGTTTCCCAGTAGCGTTGGCTCACGACAATCACCCAGCTGTAGGGAGAGGAGACAACCTGGAGTTCTCAACTTATGACCGTGAATTTCCCAATTCTCCTACTTAAATTTTCAAATTAATAAATGTCTCGATTTAATAGTGTTCAACAGTTACTAAATTGGTAGATTCATAAAAAAAATTGAGATTTGTGGTCTAAAGAGTTGGGAATTTTGTTTTCTCTAAACTGTCACGGATGCACTGAAGTAGACAATGTAATGATGTTCAATCTTGGAATTAGAAACTGAGGAACTATTAGCTCTGCCAATGTGTAGTGTCCTTTGAAAATTTGTGTATTGGCCTTGTGGGAGAAAGAACTTTGAGGTTTTTCATCACTTACACCACCCTTCTATATAATTTACATGTGATTAAATATGTGTCTAAAAATTAAGAATGCATTCAGTAGGATAGGTGTGTGGGGGTTGGGATGGGGGGGCTTCGCAAACGTTTTCTTGCCACGGGCCTCGCACTCGCTAAGGCTGGCACTGAAAACATTGAGAGGTCCAAAGACTGCATGAGCTGAAGTTTCACTGATTCTGGCAACAAACTCCTGAACCTATACACACCCCTCAGCCTGCCGATGGCGCCCTGGATATTGTGAGTAACGTGGTCTGAAAAAGAGAGGTCACTGTCAAGGACGACTCCAAGAGTCTTACGCTCCATCACTCCATACTTATACATTGGTGCTTATTGCTTAAGTACTAAGACAATTAATATGTATCATTACTATCAGTCTAGTCAATTCGTGTCAAGATGTAAGTGAAAATGATCTGCAAAGTCTGAATTTGGGATATGTTGTTCCCAAAAAAGGACCAAAGGACCAAAAGGAAGGTTCACAGAATCGTGAAACTAAAACCAAAAAGTCATGACAATGTATGCATTTTTTAAACATTTGGTAAAACTTATAATTTTATATCCACCAAAGAGAAAAATGTCCAGGGGCCCCAATGGTGACGATTTATGCACAGAGGGATACAGGGAGTTTCTCCTCAAAATTTGTTCCCTACGTGTCTGAGGACAGTTTTTAGCTTGGGTAAGCATTCTTTTGGGGAGGTTTCTTTCAAAATTGCCGCCAAGATGTAAAAATAAATTTTAATGTTGTGAATATGGTTTGTCTTGCTGGTGTGGGACTTACTATTCTACCACTAGCCCATTGATAATTTGTCAAAATAAAATAATTAGGTTAATTAGCGGAGCTGGGAGGCGTGATTTGTGCTTTCCTCTTTACATTGCTCTTAAGGTTCTTCCTCTTAGGTATTTATACATATATCGTGTGCTCCGAATATATTTTTTAAGAGGAGGCCATCTGAGGGGTAACATAAATGTTTTTTCGAATAGACTGCAAAATTTGAATCGTGTGCCCATTCCATTGCCTAGAGTTAAGGCTTTTAAAAGATTTTATACTTTTTCTGCTCCAAAATTCTTCAATCTATTACCAATTTTAGTATCCTCTTCATTAACAATTAGTCCTTTCACCAAAAACTTGAAAAAATGGCTGTTTACCAACAACGATGTAGAAATATTTTTTGCTGACATCTTTATTGTTTTTTTTTGTTTGATTTGTTTACCTTCATCCTCATTGAAATGTGTAGGGTAAATTAATTGTCGGAACTTCAATATTTTTTAACTTTGCACATCTAAAATTCTTGTTTATTATTATGTTTTCCCCTACTTATTGAAGTTTTTGTTGCTAACTTTTTTCTTACACTCACTTCATGTCATTATTCAATTTGATGTGTTGTTAAATTTTTGTTAGTATATTTTTGTATGTGTTTCATTTTCTATGTTGATTAGTGGAAGTCATTGTAATTATATTTTTTCATATATAAACAAGGCATAATGTGTTAAAATAAATATGTTTTATTTTATATTATTTTAATTTTGTTTGAAGGGAGTTGCTGGCACATATTATGCACTGTGATAGCGAAACCACCTCTACACAGCAAATGCTAAAGAGGTGGTTATCCATAATGTACTTATAAGTTTTATTGAATACAATTGTGATTAGATTTAGCTTTATATGTATTCATTTGTTTGTACAATAAGCACTGTTAAAAAACTTCACAATGTAAAAAATTGTAATTGTTACTATGTGCATTATGGAAATAAAGAATTTATTTATTTATATTTATTTATTAATTGTAAAAATAAGTCTATATTTTAAAAATGCAGCTAGGTAATGACTTTTAACCATCACCAGCCATTTTAGAATCTTTTTTGCTTGATTTTGATGAATTTATGTGTCTTGGTTGCCATCTTGGATCTACACTTTTGAAATTAAATAAATTATTTTAATAGAAAGGTGAAGAGGTGAACCATCATTCCAAACTATCTTTCTTCTCTGAATACAATGTTCTAAACCGTTTTTAATATGACATTTCAATTTCAATATAACGTAATTTTTCTGTTCAGAAACAGTTAAAAATGAAACTATTCAAAGTCTGAGAGTTTAAACTGATGGGTCACAACACTATCTTCATATTGAAAAGTAATATTTTGTATTTAAATTTATGTACACAAATAGTGTATTAACGTTCTTTTTTTATATTTCAACACCAGTGGCATTTTTTAAATTTTGATTAGGAACGGTCCAAACCATGGTCTTGATACTATTTAACGGCAAAATTTTGTTAGATAGCATCATTAATCCATAGCCCAATGACAAATGGCAACTGTCGCACCAAAAAATTCTTGGGGGGGGGGGGGGGTCACCTGATTTTCCCAACTGTTGACCTTGAATTTCCCAACTAAAAGTATTCAATTCAAACACAAAATTATTGTAAAAATTATTGTTGATCACAACCCATTAAAGACCTTAAGATTGGGAAATTTGGTATTCCAAAATTGCCATGCATAATTACTGGATGCTTAAATTGTTATGAGTCTGTGCGTGATCTTCATACTTTGGAATTGAAGCTTAACCAAAAACTGAATAGTAGGACACAATATTACAGCACTTGAATGTTACTTATTTACACTAAAATTATATTTAATTTGACCAGTTGCACTGTAGGTTGATTTAACAAAAAGATAGTTGGGAATTCAAGAGCTAAGAGTAGTAAGAATAGAGAAATCGGATTATTGTCAAGGTAGGATTAAAATTAAATTTGGTTGTAAAATTATTGCAAAATATATAAATAAAGCATTAGTTTAAACTGAATTAATTGTGAAATTTACATTCTATTTCAGTTAAACTTTTTCAGCTAGCTGGCTGAAAATTCCCAACGAGGCAACGATGGACGACATGCACAGGAGGCACAATTTTTTACAATACAATGTGAGGTAAATCCATGTGTACTGACAACAATACAAATAAGGGATCAAAAAAGGTCTGAATCTCACTATTACAAAGGTACCAATTATAAATGTTTAGAGGGAGTTTACACCTTGTAAACACTGATAACCTAGAAGCTTATGTCCTGACATTTTTTAACCCTTGAGCGGGCGCTTCACCGGTAAAACGTGAGCGGGCGCATGCGGAGTTTTACTCCGCAACACTAGATTGCACAAATTTAACCCATTTTACTTGTTTTATAACGAAATATTGTATTTAAATGTTGACAAACTTCATTAGGAATCATATTTCATAGTCGATTCAATTAACTGTTCAACTTAATAGGTGTAATATTTCAATTAAAAATATTAAGTAATTTTCTAGTATAAAATGTGTATTAATTATTATTTACATTTTTGGACTTTTCCTTTCGCTTCTTTTTTTCGAAAGCAAAAGGAAAAGTCCAAAAATTAATAATTATTACAAATCCATTGCTATTATGAATTTTAAAAATAGGTATCAGTGTCTGTGTAACGGGAGAAGGCACTCCGCAAACTGAGATGGCATCTCTGAATTGCATATAACGAGGTACCAAGGGGGGGGTGGGGGGTATAAGTAGCTTTAAAAAATTCCTGGAATGAGGGGCATAAAGTACAGAGCCGGACACGACCGCCGACACCCATTATGTCTGTTTATTTTAACATAAAAAACACGTGCGGAGGAAAACTCCGCGTGCGCCCGCTCGAGGGTTAAGAGAAGCTGCCGCCATGGAATGCACTTGTAATGTTCCTATGATGATGTGTAAACTGCTTCTAAACCATTTATAATTGGTACCATAGTAATAATTGTGAGATTCAGACCTTTAATTTGATACCACATTTGTATTTTTGTAGTCTACTATATTTTTGTAAACAGCAGTTTGGGATTGATTTTCTTTTTATGCAGGCACCGCACGGATAAACTCTCCCACAATAACTATAGTCCAGGCAACGAATGCTCAAAAAAAGGTATAGAGGGAATTGCATGGAACACAATTTTTGACTTCGCAGCTTTGTTTGGACTAGTTAGGATGTGAACATATCAAAAGTCCCCGTCTGTAGCCCTTGACTGGGGGGAGGGAGGGGGGTCTGAAGGTCCCATTTTTTAGTTTTTCCTAAATATCTTGAAAACAATCAACTTTTAGTATTAACTTTTAAATTTGAAAATTTAAGAAAATTAAATTTCCTGTAAGAAAAGTATATAATATGTCTACATTGCTCCAACCACTTACAAGGTAAGCAATAATTTAATTGTTATTTAAATAAATATCCCTTCCATAAGAAAAATACATAAACTTGTGGGTAACATTCATGCCCAATGGGGCAACGCTTTTTTCACCTAAAGTAAAATGAAGAGCATTCAGGAAATATTGACAAAATTTCCAGTAATTTGACACCTCAATCATAAAAATTGGTCCAAAATAAAGTTGTTGGCGAGCTCACAAAAAACGTTATTTTTCAAGGAATTATTACAAATATGTGATAATTCCTTGAAAAAATAAATTTCTTGTGAGCTCGCCAACAACTTTGTTTCAGACCGATTTTTATGATTGAGGGGTCAAATTAGTGGAAATTTTGTCAATATTTCCTGAATGCTGTTCATTTTCCTTTGGGTGAAAAAGCGTAGCCCCATTGGGCATGTATGTTACCCACAAATTTACATGTATTTGTTATGGAAGGGATATTTTTTAGATATTAATAAAATTAGTGCTTATCTTATGAATGGTTGGACCAAAATAGACATATTATATACTTTTCTTACAGGAAATTTAATATTCTTTAATTTTCAAATTTTATAGGGAATACTAAAAGTTCATCGTTTTCAAGATATTTAGGAAAAACCTAAAAATGGTATCTTCAGACTCCCCTCCCTCTCCCCGCTTACAGACGGGGACTTTTGATATGTTCATCTTCTAACCAGTCCAAACAAAGCTGCAAAGTCAAAAAATGTGTTCCGAAAAATTTCCTCTATTTTCGTTGCCTGGACTACTAAGTTATTGACCAGACTACGGCAGCTATTGTTTTTTCAAAAAAATATGATTTAAAAAATTCAACTCTTTAGTAACAATTTCTACTGTTTTTTATTTTACCCGACTAAAAATTAAAAAAAAAAAGTAGCAGCCGACTACTTTTTTCATGTCATGTTTTAAAGTTGAATATAAACATGTGAATTTTTATAATTTTTTAAAAGAGAAAAAACTTATTTTGGAAATATGATTGATACTATTACTGTTCACAACTAAAGGGCTCTTCACGTGCAAAATTTCAACCTTAAGCTTCAATGCTAAATGGTATGAACTACAAGTTATTTGAAACATGAGCACTGTCAGATTTTGCTGTTTTAGGCGTCGTTTTATGTTTCTATACTGAAACAATATGGCGCCTTCTGCTTCATTTGCTACAATGCTATTAAGATAGGGATGCTCTGTCTATTTGTACTATGTGGTCGATGGTGTGGACTGACATCAGTTTCAAAATGAGGGGGTGTAATACTAACACGTTGTACAGTCTTGTTACACTCAATAGATATAATTATGCTGTTATGCTGGATATTAATTACATTGAGGGGCTACGTTCACAATCGCTATTTAGGCGATATTTTAATGACCTCGGATCATCTGGATTTTTTTCTGTTCAGATCGGTGTTCCGCCACATTAATCCGGATACTCCAAGGTGTACTGTACTCAGAACTAATTAAATCAATCGAGAGAAAAGGCTTAAGTAAAAAATACTCTAATAGTATTGCAACTAAAGCTTTATTGAAGATGAAAAAACATCAGAACTATTTCTAAAATATCTGCACCGGCTCACTAAACAACATAAATGTCCAACAGGTCTACGTTTTGAATGGGTATGCTCAACAAAGACATTTATCTATGGAAGTTAAAACTGAGCAGATATTCATATTATTGTCATCTTACAGACATATTTAAGTTCAAAAACAAATTCTGAGAATAACATAAATTATAAGTATATCAATACTGCAAAAAAAATTAATCTTCAAGAATTTTTTCAAAGTTTATTTTAACACAGTTTTTTAAGGTTAGCCAAAATAAACAGATTTGACATCATCTTAAATTAAATTTTAGTTATTAAACTTGAGACAATTTAAATAACGTCATAATCTTACAGCAGACTTAATAACACACAAAAATACTATGTTATTATAAATTAATTGGGTTAAGACCAAACTCATCTCTTTCATATAAGAAAAAAGCTACCTTTCTAAAAAAATATTTGAGCTTCAAGCATACTAGATAACATACAAACATGCCTATATCTCAAGAGGAACATGAAGAAGCATGGCTGTATACAAAGAAAAGCAGTTTTGAACTAAGTTTTTTGATTTTGGGAAGCATAAAATACATAAATTCGTTAAATTCTTGAAATTTCATTAAATGATGTAATTTCTTCATTTTTTGTCCTTCCAAACCAAAAAATACTGTTCAAACCTGATTTGTTTGTCTACACCAAACTCCATCTTAATCCTCGGAGAAATCTCATTTTTATAAAACATCTCAATAAAACTCTCTCACAACAACTCAATATATAGGAACAATAAACTCATTTTTTCAAACATCACGGGCCTTTGTGTGTGGCCTTAAAACTGATTAAATATTTAAGGCAGAATTGTCTGGATGATAATATTACTATTACTCAATATTTAAAATACACTGAAATCTATTAAATACTCACTAAAAATGAATATTTACAGTAAATAAAGTAAAGTAAAAACATTAGGTAGCAAACTACAAATATATTGAATGAGAACGGTTGATTAATTAAAAAAACACAATTATGCAGACATGACATCAAAAATATTACAGGCTATATTTACTGTTAATACACTTTAAAAATGTTGTAAAAAGTTTATGATGAAAAAGAACTGTATTTGATTGTCACTATAAAACCGTTGTTGGAGGTTTCAGAAAATGGCCCACATGATTTCTTTTAAACTCTTCCATCCAACATTGTTGCAAGATTGCTGTTCAAAAGCTATGTCCACACTCTTGTGTTTTCAGTTTCATTATTCGTTTCAATCTATCTTTATCTCAACTTACACTTCAACAAAATCTTAGTCTTTGTCTGAAGTTTGTAATTTTTTTCAAACTGCCAAAACACACAACATAATAATTCAATTAAAATTACAAGTTAAAACCTCATTGGACCAATTTATTAAGGGGCATTATGAAATATTACTAATTGATAAGGTTAGAGCGTGGATGATAAATTCTGAGTAGCTTGTAATTATTGCATTTTCAAAAGATTTTTTTTCATTTTAGTGAGGATATGTAAAAAACATGTTTTTAACTGCTCACTTTTTTATACTACTCGATCCTAACTAAAATAACATAAAATAACAAATTAACAATTTTATGAACTTAAAAAAAAGTTAAAGCAACAACTATACCATACTCTTTGTCATACAATTGCAAGCCTCAAAATAATCAACAGCTGGATACTTACGTCTATTTAATATGCAAGCAAATGGCTGTTCCTTTGCAACTTCGACTGATAGTCATTTTGAAACTTGTAATTGTATAATTCCCAGTAGGTATAGCTAACAATTTTTTTTGCATTGAAACTATTACAACCAAAGTTAATGCAGAGTAATAAAATAAAAACTTAATGGATAAAGAAAAAATATACAGTACTCATATAAAAATGTGAGTTTAATGGCAAGAAGAATATAAAACGTTTTGTCTTACAAGAGTTATGACTAAATTAAAAGCTTTATACCCTTAATCTATTTACAAACAAATTTTAATAATCTTTTCCAAACTAGGAAATTATTATTAATGAGAATTACTTCTAAAAAAGTTTGTGACTTCTGTACAAAGAGTTTTATTGCTATCAATATTGATATACAAAACCTAAAGATAAAATATCATCTTTAGTAAATATATATTTTATGGCAGTATGTAAAATAAAATTATTACAGTTAAATCAGCTTATAAACATTTTTATAAATTAAAAGTGATAAACAAAACAATTTATAAACATTTAATATGATCTCAATAAAATTAATGATTAAATATAAACAGATAAATAACTTAAAAAGATATATGAAATATATATTGTTACATTTATTTCTACACTATATATTGCATTGTTGTCTTCACTAACCTATAAAATGCTTTATAAACCTGAATTTTAGAGAGTAAAACTCCACACTCTAGCAAATATTATTCACAATTTAAATAAGTGGTAAATATAATTTTAATGGCACTTTGACGGTTAACAATTAATTATTTATTTACTTTGTTCCAGTTTCAATTTTGGTATATCAGCTTGTACCATCACTGAATTTCAAAAATGGAGTATCAAATTCCTCTAAACTTTAAAATTTTACTGTAAAAATTATTTTTCTCTAAGAATGTATTGTGTTTGAATCTGTAAGTTTAATGAAAGAATATTTATCTTGGGCCTCAGCTGAGTTTGTAGCTTCCATCCATGTCACACAGATAGTGGTGAGCCTACAAGCTGGTCTCTGTCTGGTTGAGGGTGTCGAGGGAGGTTGTGAGGGTTCCTGCCCGAACCTCATCCCTCAAATTGAGCAACACTCGACGGATGTCTCGGTTCTGTGGTGGCAACAGCAGGATTGCCTCCTGGACATCACACAATGCATCCTCGTACATTCTGCAATCAAATTATCTGGATGACAACTTTGTATTTTAATTTTACAAGTTTAACTCAACAAATACTTTCTGAGCCAATAAAGTGTTTCAAAGCTTAACATGATGAATAAATACTCAAGATTTAAGTATTTTACCTGAGGTCAATTCTGGCTTTTGCTCGTGCATAGTAAGCTTCATAAGAGTCTGGCTTTTGCTTCAACACCTGAGTTGCCAAATCAACTGCCTCTGCTGGTTCCTGCACAAAAAGAAAATATATATGAAACTCACTGATAATAGTGAAACAGTATTATTAGGCCTCATCTTAACCACCATTGTAGTAGAATTAAAGGAACTATAAAGCAGGAGAGGGAGAGAATTTACACTCATCGTTCGCCAGTAGCAGGTGTGTCCCGCACGAAAACACACAAAATTACAAAGTATAAATAATAAAATCCCTTCAAGTGTATTGGCTGGAGCCTTTTTCCGTCACAATCTCGTTTCCTATCAGATGAATAATTTTGTTTGTTGTTTATATCTTGTTCTAAAAGTTGGTTGGTTGTCCGATAGATAGAAACACTTAGACTTCAGACTTAGACATAGACTTCGGAATTTTCAGAGATTTTGAGATTCCTGGCATGTTTTCAACTGCCTTTGTGTAGGGATGAACTTCCCTGGCGAATGATAAGAACACAAATTACTCTCCTTCTTCCGCATCATAGGTAAATTAATTTTACAATATATGCATTGGCATAGGAACAGTGGTGTAGCTGCACTCTCTAGCGCTGGATGAAAACATTATTAAAAAACAAAAAACCAGATCTTTCTAAAATCTATGAATAACAAGAGCTAATCTTTAACCTTCTTATTGCCCATGTGGAATAATGTTTTTGTGCTAGGTTCTGGCCAGCAATGTAACAGTTATGATTAGTTCCGGCCAGTGCTGACAAGGTTCAGGGCCAGGCTCTGGGCCAGATTTTGGCGAGCAGTGCCGGATTATGGTCGGCGGGCCCTAGGTCTAGATCTGTATGCGGCCCCCCTAAGGCCCCTACGGCCTCGCAAAAAGTGGTGACCTATTTTTTTAGTCGCCAAATTTTATTTTTAAGCCCAACTGTCCTCTGATTCACTGCCTTATTTCCACCCTTGTGCAGCCCCTTATCGCCGCACGGCCCTAGGCCCGGGCCTTATGGCCTAGTGGTTAATCCGGCACTGCTGGCGAGTACTGCTGCCCATGTGGAATGTTTTCCACATGGGTGGCTTTTGTAAGATAACATTACTGATTACTAAATCAATTGAAGGGGTCCCCCATAAAACGTTCTAAGCGACAAAATTTCAAAATTGGAGATAGTGAAACAGGTTCTCCAGCACACGAGCTACACCGTGGTATATTTTGTTTTGAAGTTATTTGAGTTGGCAGCCCTGATTTTGTCTGTAAAAGTTGGCATGCTTAGCTGGACTGCACGGACTTTCTGGGGAATAACGTTCTACTCGCCAAAAGATAGACTCCCCGCCGGTCATTGGGTTGTCACCCAGCGACGAAAATCTTGTAAATAAAAATAAAACACGTGAAGAAAATATTGGAAATTGGAAGGGTAATTCCAGAAAGGAATATAGAAAAGTTGGATTACCCTATATTAAAAAAACTAAGAAGTCAAGGCCTGGAAAATTTCCCCCAAAAGAAATGAGTAGAATAACATTTTAATCACCACATTTAAATAACTTTTAGCAAAATGACGTACCACGTTATGTAACAAAATTACGTTTTTATACTTTTATATTAATAAATTTTTTTATATTCAATTTTATTTTCGTTTATGTTGGTATTCACACTCCTTGATGTTTTCTTCCAATATATAATCAGAGAACAGAAGCAGTCCATCAGAGAACGTTTTAAACGCCTATCATTTAGAACGTTATAACCCAAAAAAAACACGTAAAATGTTTTAAAATGCTTAATGGCAAGTAAAAATTTAATGTAAGACTACATTATGATGTTATAAATAGGGTATTAACAAATTATACATTATTGTAAGTTCTAACCTTGAAAAAAACTTAAATTTTAGAATTCAACGCTTGATTACTCGAAACTAGGTTTTTGTTGCTTAGAACGTTTTACCCCCGTTGATGAACCCCTTCAATTGGTTCATCATTGACTGACGATCAAGAAACAGACCAAGTGATAAGACCAAGAATTTTCTGACTGCGTCACAACTGAGAGAATTTCTGGCAACAGTACATCCGAGAAATTCGGCAGCAATACAACCCAAGATTTTCTGCTGCTGCTCTTAAAGAGAGAATAGCCAGTCACAATCCAGACAGGAAATACTTGAAAGAGCAATGAACAGTATCTTGAGAAAGGGAAGAGACCATTTTAACACATCAGTCCGGGGCTGAATGAAACAGATGACATTACCACGTTATGATCAAGTGAATTTTAATAAATTTGTGTCTAAGTTATGGTTGAAGAAACACCTCTCCCACCAAACTCTTTAGTTTGATAGAGCTGTTTTTTTAGAGCTGATTTTATATACCCTCGACATGCCACTTCCACTCTTGAACAAACTCCTTATTATTCTGGAATCAAATTGTACAATAGTCTGCTGAACTCCTTGAAATGTTTAAGGTCATTGAATTCATTCAAAAAAGAATTGTTCAACTACTTATGTGAAAAATGCTATTATAAGATTGAGGACTTTTACTCTTAAAATTATTGTATAACACACCATTGTTTGTAGTTATGACGCTATTTATGTATGTAATGTACTTTACAAATAAAGGATGTTTTGAATTGAATTGAATTGAATTGTTTTTGCACCCCCCTGAGTTTGACTCTGCCCGGGTGCATGATTATATGCACTTTTACAGTGCACTTGTACATAGTGTAAATTAAACTTTTTCTTACATTTAAGGAATTAATCTAGGCCTAAACTTTCACTATGTTAACACAAAGAATGGAAACCATAGATAGTGACACAGTACACTGAACACCATCAGGTCCAACGATATGATAATAAAAATTGATCACGATATTTTGTTCATACACTGAGTCTGCTGATGATTGACAAGTTGAGTTCAAATCACACACTAGTGGATAGTTTATCTACCACTTTTACATCATCCACAACCAGTGAATACTTCATAAGAATTAAATGTTTTCTGATAAGAATATGTAGGTACCAACGCTTTTCAACATCAAGCTAATACTTTATGAATACTCACATTGAGCTTGCGCTTGCACCGTGAGTTGTTGAGGAGGAAGTTGATGCGCAACTGGTGAAAAGTTGCGTCCAAGGTGTCCGCTGGGGGGAACTTGTTGAGAGCATAGCTGTAACGATGGGCCGCCTCCTTGAGCCTTCCCTTGCGGTATAGCACGTTCCCGTCCTCCAACAGCTTGTTTAAAAGCACTAACCTATAGACATAGATTTATGTATTAGTTTTCATAAATAGAAAACCACTTCAAAACAAACATTTTCCAAATTTATGAATACATTTTAATTTAAATGAAAAGTAAACAATTGTTTTAAATGGTACCAGAAGAAGGAAAATTTATCAGTGGTACTACAGTCGACTCTCTTCAACTCGAACCTCAATGACTAACTGCAAAGTCGAAGCAAAACAAAAATTACTTCTGTAACTCAAAGGTCAGTGGATAAGTTGAATTAAATTACCACTTTACCTCTACAAGTCAAAGTTTACCTCTACATCTCAAAGTTTATTAAACAGACCACTGTAAATCGAAACCCAAATGTACAGGTTGCGTCAATGAGTCAAATCCAGTTCAGCGTCTCTATTCTTTAACTCTTTAAATTGAATTAGTATTTGTTTTATCTCTACATCTTAAATTTAGCTAAAATTACCTCTCTACATTGAAATTAAGTAAAAGTTGCCTCTAAAACTCAAACTTGCCTAACTATGTATAAATTGAAGAAAAATCATAGTCCCGTGGCATTTACAGTGAGCAAGAGTCGATTGTAACTTATTTTCATTATTTTGTATCAAAAATCATGTTGTACTGAATATCCAAATCGAAATAAATAAGAAGAAAAGGCTCAAATTGAGGTACAATATTTACAGTTAATCATTAATCAAAATTCATAAACTCTAACTTAAACAGGTTATTAAATCTGAATCGCTCTCTGTCCCTTGAAAAAGGCGATATGCAGCTATCTTACCGTAAAAGTAAGGGAAGTGAGCATGTATAAAAATATCCCTGTTGCAGCAGACCTGCATACTCTGCGAATTTCAAATGCAAAAAAAATACTTCCATCCAATGTTGTGAGATATGACATGTTTTTGTAATCCCCATAAGAATAATATGGGGAATGAGTATGCAGGTTTGCTGCTACAGGCATGTTAAAACTGGGTGTTTTTATTTCAATATTTAGTAGATTTTATCTAAAAGAAACCATTTACCAAGTTTTATCAAGAAATGTTCAGAAATAATGGAGATATAGAATTTTTTTTATTGCCCATAAGGATAACATGGGGAATGAGTATGCAGGTTTGCTGCCACAAAAATGGAAATTTCGGTGATTTTAGACTGAAATACATTATATCTCATCTAGATGCTGCCACAAACCAAGTTTTATTAAGATATATTGAAAAATAAGTGGGATATAGAATTTTACTTGTTTCCCATAAGGTTAACTTTGGGACAATGTACTGTGTTTACCACATTCAATATCTCGGTAACCAATAGACATAGAGAAATGATAAAAAATACTAAATTGTTTGTTTTTTCGAGCTGAATTCAATGGTGCTTACCAAAATTTGATTTTTTAATTTTTCTATGTAAAAAACCCAAAAAACCCATTTTGGGGGGGTTTATCCCCCTTTACCCCCCTTCCAGTGGTCCGATCGGACTGGTTTTCGAACTCATCCAAATAATTACTACTTTACACATTTATGCCAAATTTCATTCCGATCGGACCATTTTTGCGACCGCTATCGTGCTTACAGACACATATATAGATAAATATTTATATCTAGAAATTTGAACGAATGGTGTTTTTTGCTTCTGGGGGCCCCAAAATGAGAAGTTATCATGGTCTTGGGCTTAATTAAGTCTTACCATGAGACCTACGGTAATAGCTTCTTCCCTATAGGGGAAATTCGTTAAAACACAAAGTACTTTTTTATTAAAAAAATACTTTTTTATTTTTATTTATTATTTAGTACTTTTTGCAGCCTTTTCAAAAGAGGCAGAAGAACATCTTACTGAATTAAAAAGTATACCTGGAGTTTGTAGAGGCAAGTTTTAATGAAATGATGTGTGAAATTATTAATGGTGACTCACTAATTTTTAGTTTCCTTGGATTGCCATTATTTAGTCACTAATGCAGCAAAATTCAATAAAATTACACTATACAACGATGATATTAATACTAAATTATCCGTAAAGTAAACAAATGAAATTGAAAGGACTGCCTTAAACGAATTACATCTGCTCACAAACATTTAGCTGAATCTAACCTTTTAATTAATCCAAATGCAGTGGGGATCTTGGAAAATTTGTACCTCAAGGGGTAACGATAACAAATTCAAATTATCCAAACAATTGATTTACATAGTTGGGTAGTTACTCTAAGTTTAAAACTGGTTGAAATATAACCTTAAACTTTTAATAAAAAATCTTCATTACAAACTACAGTGAGTGACTTGGTGTTGCACTGACATGATATCCATCTTGCCATGGGCCATGGTCCAGGTGGTGGGCCCCAGCTTGGCGCCGCGTCGCAGGAAGCACTGCACGACCGGCACGTTGCGACACACGATGGCTCGATCCAGCGGCCGCATCCCGCCCACGTCCACGTGCTCCAGCATCGCGCCTCGCTCCAGCAACATCTGAGTGGGGCATTACAGATGACTTGTCAAATATATGCTAGTAAGCTACTGCACCACCGGCACGTTGCGACACGCGATGGCTCGGTCCAGCGGCCGCATCCCGCCCACGTCCACGTGCTCCAGCATCGTGCCTCGCTCCAGCAGTATTTGAGTGGGGCATTACAGACGACTTGTCAAATATATACTAGTAAGCTACTGCACCACCGGCACGTTGCGACACGCGATGGCTCGGTCCAGCGGCCGCATCCCGCCCATGTCCACGTGCTCCAGCATCGCGCCTCGCTCCAGCAGTATCTGAGTGGGGCATTACAGACGACTTGTCAAATATATACTAGTAAGCTACTGCACCACCGGCACGTTGCGACACGCGATGGCTCGGTCCAGCGGCCGCATCCTGCCCACGTCCACATGCTCCAGCATCGCGCCTTACCCCAGCAGCATCTGAGAAGGGCATTAAATATATGATAGTAAGCTATACAAACTGAAATATTAAACAACTTTTTATATATGTTTAACACAAAATCAATATTCATCCAAACCTAGACAAACTAGTAGGGCAAAGGCTTATCCCTAAGTCATGAAAATATTCCTTTGATAACGTTTATATTTATTATTTTGTCACTCAAAGAACCCTTCTCAAAACTAAACTTTTGGTGTGCTTAAAATAAATATTTTACTGAGATAATCTACACATTAAAAAGTCTTATTTGGATATACCTTATTTGGAGCTCTTTAGCCTTAGGTGACTAAAGAGCTCACCTGATGTAAATATAGTTTGAACCATTTGGATCACAGTTAATCATGAATCATTGATCGTGAACCAACTGAGCGTCCTTAGTATTAGTGGATAGTGATAGTAATGGTGAATCAACTCAACTAAAAAATCACCTACTGTACTCAATGTATATAAACAAAACTTTACTTTACATTGAATAAATTATAAAGACAGGGGAAAATGCAAACAACCTTATGGTGGCTAAATTACTAAGGTTTTGCCACTAATGATTTTAAAATTAGCATTTGAATATTCTTAAGAAATCTTTAGCTTGACAACCCCTTAATTTCCACAGCATGTTTGTTACCTGCACCAGAGTGGGGTTGCCCTGTACAGCGGCAAGGTCCAGGGGTATGCGGCCAGTCTTGTCTGCCTTGTTGACCTCGGCCCCTCGGTCCAGCAGCACCTGAGCCGCCTGCCCGCGGCCGCGCAGACACGAGTGGCCCAGCGCTGTCAGGCCCTCCGCATCCTCCCGCGTCAGGTCCGCCCCCTACACACAGCACAGTAAGGTCAGAAAACACCGCTAATTTCAGGCCCAAACTCCGCTCGCGATTTCTGTACATTTTAAGTGATCTTAACTTTCGGTAAAATTAATCCTGTCCACACCACATGATCATCTTTTACGACGAATACTCCGGCTGGCTACACATGATCCTCTCCAACCGATTATACGTGATCGTCTTTTGCGGCAGTCTCCATCCGATTACATGCGATTGTCTCTTACGAGAAATTCTTCGATCAATTACACGCGATTGTCTTATACGGCAAAGTCTCTGGCCGATTATAAGCAATTGCATTTTGCGGCATATTATTTGTCCGATTGATTACACGCGATCGCTTCTTACAAAAAATAGTCTGGCCGACTACACACGATCGACTCTTGCGGTAGTAAGAGGTCCCAGAACGCCATTCTGCCGTGTTCCGCCGCAAATCAAGCGCGCTTTTACTTACATGAGTTGTGTTTTCAGATTCTTTAAATTCATCTGGCCCAATTGGGTGATGACTTATGGATCTACAACTGAAAAACGATGCTGCTATCTTGTGCAAAGAGTATGGTTAATTGATGGTTAATTCAATCAATGCGAACAATAACTGTAATTTAGGGCAGAGTTGTTGAATTGAAATTTAAATACAATATTCAATTACATCCAGATCTTTTCTTTTTTTACATATAGCATTTCAAATTCTAGGCCCACATTAAAGTAATTATGCCCTTCTTAAGCATTAAATGAACCCAATATCCTCGCCATGAAACAACAATTTCATTATTAATTCAACTTTACCTTGTCCAGCAACAGCTCGAGCAGGCCGACGTGGTTCTCGGCCGCAGCCATCATGAGCGCGGTGCGGCCCTGGCCGTCGGCCTGGTCCAGCGGCGCGTGGTGTTGCAGCAGTCTCTCGGCAACGGCCCAGTGGCCCTCCCGCACCGCCAGCACCAGCGCCGGCACTCCCTGCACAACACACACCACATGTCAGCTGGTAACTCCTGGTCTAGCGGCGCGTAGTGCTGCGGCAGTCTCTCGGCGACAGCCCAGTGGCCCTCCCGCACCGCCAGCACCAGCGCCGGCACTCCCTGCACAACACACACCACATGTCAGCTGATAACTCCTGGTCTAGTGACGCGTAGTGCTGCAGCACTCTCTCGACGGCCCAGTGGCCCTCCCGCACCGCCAGCACCAGCGCCGGCACGCCCTGCGCAACACACAGTACATGTCAGCTGGTAACTCCCGGTCTAGCGGCGCGTAGTGCTGCGGCAGTCTCTCGGCGACGGCCCAGTGGCCCTCCCGCACCGCCAGCACCAGTGCCGGCACGCCCTGCGCAACACACACTACATGTCAGCTGGTAACTCCTGGTCTAGCGGTGCATAGTGCTGCGGCAGTCTCTCGGCGACGGCCCAGTGGCCCTTCCGCACCGCCAGCACCAGCGCCGGCACACCCTGCACAACACACACCACATGTCAGCGAGCTTATCACTCCTGTCAAAAATTGTGTAGTTGTGAAATTTTAAAACTAAAGGAGAAACTCACTTATTTGAAATTCAAAAGATAGCCATTTTGGTTTGAATCATAGGAAGTTTGAAATATCGTGGGTTTGAATTATAGAGGTCATTGTGAGTGAAATTCAAATTATGGAGACTAGAGGTGTGCGGATATCCGAAAATTCGGATCGGATTCGGATCGGATCGGATATCCGAATCCGATCCGAGGGTTTTATAACTATCCGGTAAGACTGGCAAGATATCCGACTCTATCGGATAGACTGCATATTTTGGGGTAAATTTTAAAGAAGGAACAAATTTTAAAGTTTGGAAGGTCTTCAAACAAAACAAGTCACTGCCGACGAAAGAACAGTAGTGACAAGCAGATAACATCGCGAATCGCGGAGCAAAAACGACGCTTTGAAATTCGACGTTGCGATTGCGGCTTGGACTTGGACAGCGCCTCAATACGATGCGATTATGTAGTGGTATACATCAAGCGATGTATTTCGGTAGATGATATTGCGACTCGTGATTAGATCGAGATCGTTATATACGATCAGAGTATTGCGCAATACCCGACGCGATAACGATCATTTTCTTGAGATAAATTCTTCTATCGTAGCATTAATCAGTTAACAAATAATCGTACATCCTTTATTAGATCTGTCTCGATCAGTATCTGTTACCGACGAAACATCGATTGATACGAGAGAAAATCGCAATCAAGACATCAAGACGAATCCGAGTTCGCCAATGACCAACAGTGACCACGTGACCACAGTCGTCTTCAGTTACCAAAATGAAATATCCCGTAAATTCCCCATAAATAAATAGTCGTGTTGCTGTTTCGTACGACTATTTCAGGCCGTAAATATCTTAAACGGCCTGTTGATACGATGAAGTAAAAAGCCTACAATAATTTTGGGCTACCAAAGGGTTGGCGAACCTGATCACTGTTTGTCTTTATCCACATCAATGCCACATCTCACTTTGGTTTTGAATGTCGACGTCTGCCGTCTGCTTAAAAACTGAATTGACTTAAAGGACGTGTTTCTTTACATCACCGGATTATTTTATTTTACATTTAAGCAATTTCCTACCTAGAAATGAAAAGTTGAACGATCAAAAATAACTTTTTATCTTGTTGAAATAGTAATCTTTGACGAATGAAGCCGAGTCAAAGCCGACCGGCCTTATTTTCAATACGTGATTAAAATGGACATTCTTAGATAACAACAGTATAATGCTGAATTGACAACCTACGCCTTAGCCTTATGATAATAGTTAGTGAGTTTGCTTGTTGTTTACTATTTAAAACAAATAGACCTTTCATCTAAATTAAATGACCAAGTTTTAATACTGAAACCTACAACATTTGAAACTTATCTTGAAATTTAGGTTAAGTTTACTGCTCAGACTTATTACTTTACTGTATTATTTTGTAGTGGATCTAAATCTTGGTCGTCAGGCATTAATGCATAATTAAAAATGTAAAGCTTTCTTCAAATATGAAGTGATTGGTGAATCAAGTTTTATATTTAATTCTTTTGTCTAATCACCTAGGCCTAGTCACTGATCAAATAATTATTGATTTGTGAAAAGGAAAAGAACAAAAATACAGAGGTCTGAAAGTAAACAAATTAGGTTGCATTGAAAAAGGAGTTTTTAAGTAGCGTAATCTTGAAATTGATATAGGCATAATAACCTTATTCAATCAAATACTGCCTATGCTTAATGGAAATCAATAAATTTCTAAACTCTTAACAGATAATTAGTTGTACCTTTGCATACTTTAATAATTGACATTTGGCCTATATTAGAAACAATAAATCACAACAATCAACAACTCAAGCCTATCAAGGCAAACCTTACCTTACACATTAGGATAATATGGTAGTTCCTTGCAATTACCTTAGGCTTATGAGAAAACTTAAAAATCTGCTCATTATGCCGCACCGTAAATATCCGAATCCGGTATTATCCGATCCGAACCTGTTGTTATCCGATCCGAAACCGATCCGAACATAAGCTATCCGATCCGAATCCTATCCGATCCAAAAATTCACTATCCGCACACCTCTAATGGAGACACAATTTTATTTATCATAAATGCTAGTTTATGCTAAATTTAACATCAATTGCTAATGTCAAAGGAGAACGGCGGAAGTCGGACTGTTTATGTACGCATTCAACATTTCAAAACAGTTAAGGATAGAGAGATAGACAGAATACGCAATTGCTTATGTTTCAACAGGCTTGCTTTTGTTGCTCAATTCGAATTTCAGAGGCTTACAATGGTCTCAGTTTGAATTGTGGAGGTTAACGTCGAATTTTAGAGAATACATTGAATTACAGCAACAAAATTCGACTTCTAGAGGCTCAAGGCTCAAATTTTAGAGACTACATTTTGCGCCAAAAATATTTTGAATTATCAGTATATTTTTTTACGAATATTACAGGTTTTTTTCAAGAGAAAAGACAAAACATACAAATTATATAGGTTTTCGAACTATCAAGATTCGAATCAGTGAGGTTGCCCTGTATTTTGAACTAATTTCGTGATATTTACATGAACTTCATGTTTCATAGCAACTCCCGTCTATAGATTTGGATTATATGACAGAAAAAAACCCATATTGTTTTAGATGTTTAGTAAACAGGACAGTATTGATTTCCTGGACTCATCATACTGCGGAAATAAGCCTTTAGTTGAAACTCATCATAAATTTTTTTTGGTTGACTAGTAAAACGTAAAGTTTATAACGTTTACATTTCTGTTATTTACAAAAACACTTTTCACCTTGTGAACACCGATTTCTGCATACATAATTGAATGAAACAATAACCATATTTAAGGTTAGTGCACAAAAAAAATCACAGCTGACTTTTTCGTACTAAAAAGCGAGATTTTTTAAACAATATAGGGAACATAAAAACTGCAGCTTTTTGTACTGATTGTATAAAAAAATCAACAAATTTATCTTGCTGCTTTGTTTTACAGTGACGGCTGTAAAAGATTTTACATTTATCTTGGATGTTTACAGTGACGGCTGTAGTCACCTTCTGGTTGGGCACGGAGATGGAGGCGCCCCGGTTGAGCAGGGTGGCGCACACGGTGTGGCAGCCATTGCTCGCGGCCACCGTCAGCGCCGTCTCGCCCGTCAGCGAGTCCTGCCCGTCTGCCGCCACCTCCGACATGTCTAGCAGGTACTCCACGATCTGCAACAAGCCAGTGTCCTGCTGACAGAGCCCGGGCGAGTACAAAACACATAAGTTTCTAATTACAGGGCTGGAGGTTTTTTTTTAATTAAGTAAAAACAATGATATTCAAGAAAATATACACAGTTTAAGGAACGTAAAATTTTGAAGCCAAAACATGTTATAAAAATTTGCACATTATGGGAGGGAGTTTTGGTATTAAAGAAATTAAAAATACCTTTTTTATCCTCTCTTTTGCACTTTTAGTTTGGACGTTTTAACAATAAACTACTTTTTAACCCTATAGAATCAAATAGCTCGGTAAAAGAAAAAATGTTACTTTTCAGGGATACATAGCTTTAGCGTGAAATCACACTCCTGGTGCCATATCTACTGATAAATACTAAACAATTTTACAAGTGCTCAATTTCTGGCTCCAAAACGTCAATGGTAAAAGATTGAAATTTTCTTACACCAGGCATGTTGAGTGTCTGATAAAGAATTGTGGACAGAGAATGTAAACAAGTTGTGGTTAGGAGGCTGGCTTAAAACCTTGGTATTGTGAGCTCCAAAGTTGAACTTGTAACATTGTAAGTCAATAAAACAATAACCCCACATTCCCAACAGTACACCGACTGGTATTTTTCTCAGAAATATTTTTTAAGTATTTTGTTTACTCTTTGAGAGCAAACTAAGAGAAACTTTGAGTGCAGTCATTTTCCTTTTATCTGAATACCTTTTAACTGGAAATTGATTTAACCAGACTTCACTTCATGGAAGTGACATCTTTTTTATTCGGACGATTTTTATAAATTAATTGATTTACTAACAGATATGATCAATAAGAAATGGACAGTATTTCAATCGAAAATTCTTGTGGGAAAGATTTGATACCCACCAAAAATCTCAAGGCTGTTTCAGATTATTGGCTTACACAGTATTCGTTAGAGTTACAATTTTTCATGTTTTAGGGAACGTTGGTTTAACCAGATAACCCGTTATCCGGACATATCTCAGTCCCAAAGCGTCTGAGTAAGAGGGAGTCTACTGTACCAAAAATTCAAACTCCCTAACCAGGCAAAAATGACAAAACAAGTATTAATAGTGGTACACAATAATGGAAAAATGAACAAAATAGAAAACCAAGCGTTCAGACCACAGTGTAAGAATCACAACTGACCTCATTGTGCCCCTGAGCAGCAGCCGCCACCAGAGCCTGCTGAGCTGCTTCTCTCAGCTGGACCTCGTCGGCCCCCGGCCCCACGACCCAATCACAGGCGAGCAGGTGCGCCACCACGTCCAGATGACCGTTGCGAGCTGCATGTACCAGAGCACACCTACCAGCACATAAAAACCCCTTACAGCAATATTCTATTAAGTGCACATATTTACTTGACCATCTATTTCAAAGAGATACAATTCAATTGACAACTATGAAGAAATCGTTCCTGCTATAGGTTAGACAATATAACAAAATCCATCTCTCATCTATGAATAATCTAAAATCAATAGCTATTACAATAAGTGTCTATTGGATTTTTTGGAACAAATTATTTCAGTGGTCATTATTTTCACTTAAAATACATGATAATTACATACGTTACCAAGACTTAAATTTAAAAATATAGATGGTTTGATTTGAAAGTATTGTCATATGTTTATAAAAAAACATTTTTACTTCTGTTATTAGATTACTAAAATGTCCACATAAATTTAAAATGAAAAATTATACAGGTTTATTTTTAAACACAACCCATTTTTAAGATTGAATAATGCTCATAAAAATATGAAAAGAGTACTGTTTTTTTCAATCTTTACATTTTTACAACCTATTATTTATGTTTTATGACATTTACTTTACACTGTGTGTTCAAACAATCCGCCATTGATATTTGTACAAAGTTGTGCTCTCTCCATTAAAGTCCAGAACACGTGTTGCAAGGTACGTCTTAGAATTTCTTGTGTTAAATTTGTTATGTTTGTTTTGAGGTGCTGAATATCCTGTGAATTGTTTTCGTAGGCTTTACTTTTTATGTATGAAAAGTTCAAATCCGGAGATCTTGGGAGGGAATAATCCTTCACTGACAAAATAAAGTTTTGGGTTGTGTTTTAAAAAAAAACACCCTGTATAAAGGAACATTGGATTGTGTGGCGTACCTGCCGGCGGTGTCACTGCGGCCGAGGGAGGCGCCGGCGCTGACAAGCAGCCGCACGACGTCGATGTGTCCGCGGCCGGCGGCGAGGCCGAGCGGCGTGCAGCCCTGACTGTTGGGCCCGTCCACCGTCGCGCCGAACTCCAGCAGCAGCGCCACCATCTCCACCGCACCCTCATGGGCGAACAGACACAGCGCCGGCGCCTGGCCCAGGAACTCGGTGATGTGGTCCGCGTTGGCTCCAGACAGCAGCAGGAGGCGGGAGACCTGTGCAGGCGGAGGGTTAGAAACTGGTGTCAGGTTAATTACTACTCATGAAGGTAATGGAAGATGAAAGCGAAAGAAACAAATTTCTCTACAATATCTACAGTATTACACTCCGTTCCACAAGGACTATAAAGAATGGAATTCCCATGTAATCCATGCATTTTAAAGGACAGTTTAAGTTGTACTAGCTACATTTTAAGATTTTAATAATTACATGATATGGAACACCAACATCACACTATCACTATATTACGGTCACATGAAATAGCCTCTGTACTATGAAAATCACTAATTGTGGTATTTTGCCTCAGTGAATCACCTTAACTATTTGAGAGATTTAAAGCATTTAACAGAACTAGGTTATTCAGTTGCAGCTTTGCTTGCAAACACTGCAATGTGTGGTTTACCTGTAAAACAATTTCAAAGCATAACCCTACCAACTGTAAGCAACTGAGCTTAGTCAAATGTTGATGGATAGCGCCCCTGTTTTGAAACCTCAGCCCTTTACCATAATTTAGTGGTGCCTTTTTTAAATGTTCTCAGACCGACTGACAAATCTGCATAAAAATCCTTTCAATTTGATACCTCAAACGTTAAAACCCATCAAGCCATTATTGAAGTTTGACTGAAAAGAATACCATTTGCATATTAATATATAGATAACTTCTTGATCAGTTAAAATCTGAATTTTTCATGTCAGTAATTTTCTTTATTGTAATCATTTAAAATGTTATGATGATAAAAAGGTTTTGCAAAGTAAATACTGCACAATAAAGAAGAAACTGTAAAAAAATCTCTTCCCTAGGCTTAAGACTTAGTCACTGACCTTGACGTTGGGGCTGTAGATGTTCCTGAGCGTGCAGAGCGCCTCGGAGACGTCGGCCGACACGGAGGCTATCCAGTGCGCCTGCAGGTCGCGCGAGGAGTTCTTGTGCAGGGTCATGTTCTTGTAGAGGTGCGCCTTGAGGATGTGGTGGCCGAGCTCTAGTGTCCGCTCGGCGTCCAGCGGCACCTGCAGCCGTGACAGGCGCAGTGCAATGCCTGCGTGGCCCGACCTGCGCCACAGCGACACAGCGTTTATAGAGCTCATTTAAACTTTTGCAGTTACAATCATTATTTGAAATAGAATTCATTAATTCTCTTTCATATGAAAATAGCTGCTGTACCCATGTTGATTCTCAAATGAACATGAATACACCTACCATAGGTTACTACGGAACTTAGGTTTTTCTTGAAAATGTGTAACTTTAATTTTGTGTTATAAGCTGAAGGAAATTTAAGCGGTTTGGAATATAATTGTCAATAAAAAATTGAATAGTTTGTTTCCAAACGATTAAACTTTTCTTTAGTGTTGAGACAGACGTTAGAAGGTATATAAGTTGAGATATGCGCTATATCCATGTTATCTTTTATGGAAAGTTGTTGACCTTTGGAACAACAAAAAACGGAAACTTTCAGATTGTGGTTATTGAAAATGTAAAAAAAACTTGGGGCTCTGCTAAGGAGAAAGGGTATTTTCATAACTAAAATGTACACTTTTAAGACGGGAAATAAATATGGGGATATTTTGTTATCAAAAACTTAACCTCTGCACAGTAATGCCAGATTGTATCAGCCAAAAAATCTACCTTATGCCCATCTGGTAATATTTTGTGTCATTTGACATTTACAGACTCAAAAAATTGTAAAGAAAATGTCATGTTTGATTAGAGGATCAAATTACAAAACAATGAGATTAAACAAGGGTCCAACAGTATCTGCAGAGGTTAAAAATACAGTATGTGGCAAAAAAAGTATGTGGCAAAAACATTTTTTCGTTATACTGCTTCAAAAACAGATGTTTTTAATGCATGTTTTCCGGACCTAAATACACTCGTTTTATTCCTAGGAATTAAAAGCTGATGTACTCGATACCAACTGACTCTTTATAGTCCTAGGACTATAAAAGTCAAAAAGTGCCGAGTACATCGTAATAATCGAACAATATTCATTCGATTACAAATAATCGAAACATTCATCGTTATTATCGAAACATTCATTGTTGTCAGTTTAATCAATTTGTGAAACTCGCTCATTTCACCAATCGATTATTACATGCGTTCGATACGTCGATAGTTGTTCATTGTTGTCAGTCTACCCTAACACAAATGAAACAGACAAACAGCTGATTGCTTCAAATAGCAAGAACAAGACGGTGGCATCTTTTGAAGGCATCTTTAAAGGTAAACAAGCTGTAACATTTTGGTTTTCTTAAGTAGTTTACGTATTGTGCTGAGCAAAATAACGAAAAATATAGTTCATCACACGGACCTAAAGCTGCTTTTCATTACTCGGTCATTTTTAAACCTCGGCTTACAGCCTCGGTTGTAAAACTTGACCTTGTACGAAAAGCGTAACTTTAGGTCCTTGTAATGAAATATACTATTTTCTAGCAATTTTATCAGAATTTACAGATTAGAATAAATTTATAGCCAAACAGATTACAGATTTTACAAACCTTAAATCACAGATAAACTTGTTGCTCTCGCCATCGTCCCTGCGGATGAGCCACTCTCTGAAGGAAGGGTGGAAGAACATGTACGTGTTGTCGAGCCTCTTTACAAGAAGCCCTGACAGAAGCTGAAACACCACAATGAAGTTGCAATATAAAACTTTTCAATTTGATCAATTAACAAAATTTTAGAACCTCTGTGATGGTAAGTTGGAGGAAGTCTTTGTGGACACCCCTCCTCCCACTTCCGTGTATTATTGAAAATGTTTTTGAGTTTCAACGCTAGTGACAATTTTCACATTTTGATTTAAAACAGTCCAAAACCAGGCCTATATAATAGTGACTGTTTTTGGGTAGCAAAATTAACTGATTACAAGTGAATAGTGAAATGAAAATTTTAAAACCATGATGCGGTAAATGTAAAACATAAAGTAGTTTTTACTGAATGGTGGATTAGGAAGGGATGAAACATTTTTCATTTTCCAGCAATAATTCACTCTAAGTAGGAATGATTTACACGTTAGATGAAAAAAGTCTGCATCAAAACAACAATAAATCTAACAAATATTAGAGGAAATAAAATTTCTCATAAGCATAGTTCTTTAAACTCAAATTAAAGCTTACCTTAAAGCGTTGCAGGAATTCATCCCAAGAGAGGAACTCGTTGGCATAGAGGGCATTAACAGAGTAGTAAATTTCTAAAAGAGTAAGGGGATACAGGGCAGCTAGGCACACGCTCAAAATTGCTGATACCTGCAACAATCAAATTTAATAGTTAAAACAAATTTATTAGTTCAGGAAAGATGGTAAATCGAGAATGATTGTAGTAAAGTGAGAACAGAATTCATATTCGATTAAATTAACCTTGCACTAAGCAATATAAACTTAATCTACCAATTATAACCTATTATTTTGTCTCATAATTTAATCATAAAAATTATATTCTAATGAAAAATATTCTGCCAACCGGGATTTACATTTGATTGCATGGTTACCTAATTTATTTGCATATCCAGTTAACGTATTTTGATGGTGGTGAAATAATACTAGTTATGATATAGATTATTTATATATAAAGACCAAATTACCCAGAACTTTTGAGGAAACAAAAAATCTGACAAACCATAGACCTGAAACTTGAATAAAAGGTCTTGTAAGAAAATGTAAGGAAAAATATTTAGTTTTTTATAAAACTTTCCCTAAGGTAAAAATATAGAGAAAAGGACTTAACAGCTGTTCTATTTGTTTTTATTACAATTACTGTATTTGTTTATTTTTTATCTAACAAAGTGGGACATCATCATCGCCTAGTTTTAATACAATTAAAAAAGTTCCAACAGGAATAGCTCAAAGTAACAAACAAACCATATTTTGTCAACCGACCGACCTTCTCGAAAGACTTGACGGTTGGGAAGCGCAGGTTGAAGTGCAGCAGGTAGATCTGCGCGAGGGAGACGGGCAGCACCTTGTAGCTGGCGGACTTGGCGACGAGCTGGCCGCGCTCGAGCAGGTCGAGGGTCAGCTTGGCGAAGAGGAAGGAGCCGAGCGCGAGGCCCGCGAGGTGCTGACACAGGCGGAACTGCCCCGCGCTGCCCGGCACCACGTTGCTCTGGATGCTCGGGCTGTTGCTCACTCGGAAGTTAATGTAGTCCAACACGTCCTTCTGGACGTTCTCGCAGTTGCTGCTCGATATGTCCAAACTACAACAGGTTAAAATAAGTTTATGATCTTCAGTGAATCCTCAAAAATTTACAAAACGGACTTGAACAAGATTCATCGAAAACCATTTTGACTACAATTTTGAGACATTCTTTTGGAATTCTTCAAAATCCTTAATAAGCTCAAACGAGATCTAATTTTAAATTTTACTGTATAGGCCTATTCTAAAATTAAATTTTCTATAAAAAAAACTGCATGCAGAGAGAAATTGAATTAATAACCTTTAAATAAATGCAACTTTTATAGAAAAGAAGGCGTATGCTTATGTTACTACATTTTCTAGAGGTACATTATATCATTTACAAAATGTTTAAGAGAAATGCCATTAAATTACAAAACTATTTAACTACTTCATTTATAAACTTTATGTAAGTTGAACTCAGATGAAAGGAGCGAAGGATAAGTCTCAAATACAGCTTTATATCAATCTTACATGTGCTTTAACCTGATATTGTGTACCCTTGCACTTGATATTTATAGTACATGTTTTACTTATCAAATAGCCAAAAATTATAATTTTGCTAAGAAAACATGAGGCAATTAAAAGGTAAATATAGACAATTTTTTCTGAGCAACTTTCAGTTTCAAGAATAAAGGTTTAGGTTTTTGGCCTTTTTTTAAAAACTCACCTAATCCTATGGAATGGTAGTGGCGGCATGACTTCGTCGAGATGCGTGCGTACGGTCAGGATGAACTTGATCCAGGAGGGGAGGTTGGGGGCGTGGCGGGAAAGGAAGCCCGCGATGGTGTCGCCCGTGTCGGGCCGGTGGTACTCGGCCTCGCACAGCGCGTCGACGAGTATCAGCACGCGCGGACACGTCAGCTTGCCAACGCGCCGCAGGCTGCACAGCGGCTCCACGATGCCTCTCTGCCACGCGACGTCTGGCGAGGCGATACACTCCTTCAGCGACAGCGACACCTGCCAGCGAGAGATGACATTTTTAACTGCTCAAGCTCATTAAATTATGGATATCGAGAGAATGTTTGTTCAATGGCATAACTTTATAAAATTCTCACCCTAATAAGGTAACTCATATTGAAGTTAGCAGTAATTAAATTAAGGAGCAGGCTATACCTTTTCAAGTCTCGAGATGTTTACATTGAATACTGAAAATTCTTTTGGGCATTGAAAATAAAATACAGTATGAAATGGGACATTAAACCATTCATAAGAACTTAAGAATTTCTCTTCTTGTAAGCTGTACTAATACTATTAGAAGTAGTCATCCGGGAAATACGCTTGAAAGGTGTAAAACTACTAGGATGGTGAAATCTAGGTCTACGTAACTAACAGTCCTGGATAATGACCTAAAATCAGAAAGATATCGATTCATATCACATGAAAATAATCATACGAATGTCTATCAAACCTAAAAAGTTTGCAATAATGTGATTTTTTTGTTGAAGGTTTCGGTATTGAGTTGTGTACCGACCTGCAGATGAGGTTCACTCTGCAGATACTCCTTGTACGCTGACAGCTGAGGAGCTTGGCACAGCTGCGCTGCTAGTGAGTGGATGAAGTCAGGAACTAAGCACGTTGAGTTGTTATCCGCCTGGAAGCATATAAACATAATTAATTTGTTGTTAGAATTGTTTTTGGGGTTTTGATATTTTACTCTCAGGAATACACAGGCTGCAAGAACAGCCAAAATGTGGTCCTGCAGCAGCACAAATGATATGTAATGCACAAATGGGGCGATGCAACATCGGGCTGCATCTATTTCAAACTAAAGTCGCAATAAAAGTATTTTAAAATCAGGTTTAAAAATGTAAATTGGCTTAAAATTAACATTTTTCTATACATAAAATTTAATACCGAATGTACCAATAAAAACAAGACGTAAATTATAGGGTACCTGACAAAAGTGGTAAGCGACAACATGTGATGCGAGGTGCTTTATCCTCTCGGAGACTAGATTGATCTGGCAGTAGATGCTCTGTGGCGGGGTGGGAGATGTAGTTGGCCTGTCCTTGCCATTGTACATGTGTGCATCTAAAACAGAAAAACACATAAAAGTATATTTATTTATCACAGTGTTTGTCGTTTCAGGTGATTTCCATCTATTATGTGACACAGTAGTTTAGGTAAATGCAGCCTGTTTAGGTTTTTAGTATACACAGCTGTTTTACATTTACAACACCACTTTGATAAAACTAGCAACATGTATTATTAACTCCCAATCACATTTATCTGTTAAAAAAATAGTTTATTTAACTAAGTCCAGTTTAATAAATCAGCTTTCAAACAGCAGAATCTCTTCACATTCTATTTAGAGTGTACAAAATTAATTTTTTCTGGTATCTCCAAATATAGAGTCTGATTGTAAATGAGTTATATTCTATATTTAACACTTTTGACTTTCCAATCAATTTTAAAATTGTAATTTTGAACTCGGACTCCCTTCTGCATAAATTGTGACATCCAAATCTGCATAAATTGTGCTCTTCTGATGCAAAGTAGGTGGACAACAAAAGTGTCTCAGCAAATAGTCCGTACCCTGCTTGTACGTGGGCTCGCGTCGGCGGCCGAAGCAGCTGTAGTCTACCAGCTGCAGCAGCAGGGCTGTCTTGCCGGTGCCGGGGAGGCCCGAGAGCAGCGCCCCGGGGCCGGCCGCACCCACCGCCTCCTCCAGCGCCCGCACCGCCCAGTGGCGCCCCACGAACAGCGGGTCCGGTTCCTGCAGCGGCACCTCGAAAAACAGCGGCTTCAGTGTCAGCTGCTGCGCCCGATATTGGGCGAACCTCACTGCAACACACGGTAGAGATAAACTATGTGTTTAGTCAGGATATTGTGGTTAAAGCTTTAAATAAGAACAAGACAGAAATACCTTTAACGGTTTAAAATACTTTTATGACATAGTTTTTCACTATGAGAAAATGAAGTAAAATATAAATTCAAACTATCTTTGTTATCCTTGATTTATTTTTTAAAATTAAATCGTGGAGAAACCAATATTCCACCAATACACTTGTTCAAACAATAGGTTAAACAAAGAAATTTTTCAATAGCTCAATCTTTTTTTATCGACTTTAGCTTTGAGAGACACTTGCCTTTATTTTAAAAACAACAACTTTTAAAAAGTAAATATTCCAAAAATGACAAGAATTCGAAGGTGATGAATACCTTTGGGGTCAATAGGACCCTTGACAGATCCTGAGCGGGCTGATCGCCTGATGGATTGTCGTCGGTTCCGGAAGGCAGACAAGTCCTCTATCTGTCCTGGCTGCGTCGCTGTTTGTACATGCAGGGGTTAGAATATCACAAAACACACGCGCACATTACACACACAGTTATCATCCAAGAGAAGAATTAATTTTAGTTACGTAAATCAAGTAGGGTTAAACTTAGGAAGTAGGTACAATAATTTAAAAATATAAATACCATATCTAAAGTTAGAAAAATAAAAAAGTAGAGACAAAGATCATCAAATATTATGTTTAAACACAATGAATACAGAGCGGGATCAATTTGAAAAACAGAAGTGAAAAATGTTAAATCTGACATTATTAGTTGCAGAAGTGCAATGGCACACAGTGAAAAAAAATGTATGAAATAAAAAAAAAAGGTGATGCTTGACTAACTTGACAACCTTCAAAGATAATAAGTAACAGCATTTTCAAATAAATACTTTTTAGCAATAGTCTGTACACTCTTTTCTTAATTCCATTGGTTAATTGGTTGGTTACAGTCAACATAAGCGTAAAAATTAATTAGGACTGACTGATTACCAGCCTTTGACATCAAGGTACTCACTGGTGACTGAGTGCCTGCGACTTAAAGGGCTGGAGGAACAGTTGCTGTGGCCGGACATGGACATGAGGCTGCCGACACTGTCAGACGATGGCTCCTTCAGTGTCCGGTGAGCGTCCGCCTCCGACGACCCTGCCAACAATCAGACACTGGTAATATAGTATTGGAACAATTCTTTTCAAGTGTTACCCCTAAACTTTCCATAAATCATTAGAAAAAAAACCTGCAGTATAGTACGAAAACAATTTATTTATTTAAATTAGTTTCTTTTAAAAATTTGATTTTTAAGAAAATTAATTTTCTTATCAATTGATTCCGCACTAATATGTTCGGAAAATAAAATGAAAAATAAAATAAAAATGTGCACTCAACCCTAGAGAGCTCGCGCCTACCGCCGTAACGTGACAGCTCGCGGGGAGTAAATATTTACCCCATTATGTTTTATTGTATTTATTTAAAGCAACAATAAGCAATTAATTCAAAACATATTACAAACTTTAATGTCAACTATATTTAACTTATATACACTCCATCATGTAGAAAGTCTCAACAGAAAAGCATACTGTTCATACATAAAACAGTCAACACAAGTTTCTATTGTATGGTCCTTGCAGATGCTTTTACCGCAATTAGCATAGCACTTGGTAGTTTTTCGGTCCAAATTTCTAAATTTCTTGATCAGAAATCACATCTGGCATTTTTTCTAAATTAGTTGTTGCATTGGATCTTGTTGCGGTATTCCTAAAGCCAGCTTTATGCGCGTTTTTAGGTCACTTGGTAATGTTACAATTAATTTCAGTACGGCGTGGACTTAATACGAGATTTGCCATTACAAATTTGGCGTTACATCAACCTAGACTTACAGGTCAGCCACTAGACGAGTCGACTGGAAGGTACTGAGGGGGAGAAAACATTGGGGTGCGTCTTTGCATAGTTTTTCTTGTGTTAAAAATGTGCCTGGAGAAAATTTACCCCGCGCGAGCTCTCTAGGGTTAAATGTCAATCGATTTAACGCTCCCAATAGTGTGACGAGCATAAATACATGCATGAAAATACTTTTATTTTCCAAATTCTTCTCAGCACACAACTGTTTTCAGAACAACTTTCATCACTAGTGACTATTTGGAAAGTGTGAAGTTACCGGTGAGGGTGGAGACGGGGCTGGTGTTGGTGGAGGCCAGGGTGCCGGCGTCCAGGCTGGCCAGCGAGGAGATGGAGTCGTGGCTGCGGTTGCCGCGGTTGGCGCTCCTGCTGCGCCGCTGCTGCCGAGCGTTGTCCCCCAGCAGCAGCCCCAGCCGCATGTACAGGTCACTCTGCGAGCTCTTCTTGGCGACTCCGCACACCGGCTTGATGTTACCCCCTTCATCATCTGCCGGCAGCAAAATGTATTATAGTTAGGGCGAGGGATTTACCACATGGAACAAGGTATTGCATCTGAAGTCATTGCTTTGTTATTTAAAAAATTGAAAATTGAAATTTTAAGTTAAGATATCACTACCAGAAGGTTAAATACATATTTTTTTATCACTTTTTAATTTAATAACAATTTAACAGAAAATATCGATTCATTTTAGACTTTTTGGCAAATAATTTTAAATTTGTTTATTTAAAACAAAGATTTTTTTATATTGTTTAATTTGACTAAATGATCAGTATTTATAAGTTCAATGAAGTATGTGAAATATAAAATAATATTAACATGAAATAATTAAATTTATTAACAGGAGTCCATTTTGAAATAAATCTGAAGATGCTGTATATGATTGTGGTTACGTATCTAAGTCCTACAACTTAATACGTGAAACAAAAATGAAGGGGTCCCGCCAGTAACGTTGTAAGCGACATAGAGTAAATTTTTCAGGAAATGGAAAAAACATATACTTGGGAATGTAATGATGTAAACATGTTTTATTTGTTATATATAATTATAATATCATAAAACTAGCCAAACTATGAAGTTTTACAATATTATCACACGTAATAAAAAAGTTATTACAAAAAAAGTGATTTTAAAATTGCAATAACGTTGTAAATGACAGTCGTTTGCAACGTTGTTGCCGGCTTTGGCGCTTGCAACAACGTTTGCAATGTTTCTTTCGGTTCCTTCTTTTCATTTATGTACGGTTCCCCAGCATTTCTTCTCTGCTTACGTACATTTCTGGTTCAACCTTCGAACTTAACAGGGCGTTTTTTACTACGGACGGCGACAGAATGGTGCGCGGTGATGTTGTCATTTTTGGCGGTTACAACGTTGCTGCAACTGCAGGACCAACAGCGCTTGGTTTTTAACCTTTGGTAGTGCTGCCAACACAAGAGATATCGACGAAAAAATACCCTGCACTGATGCAGGATGTCGTTTACAACCTTACTGCATAGAAATCTCAATTTTGAAAAAGTTGTCGTTTACAACGTTACTGGCGGGACCTCTTCAAATGTCCTTGTATTGAAATTTATGACTGAAATATATTGAGACAGCTTTCTCTTGATTGGAACTATTGTCTAGAATACCACACATATTTATACAGCTTCATCACATGCAAAAGAGATTTTACATGCTCTGACAAACCACAAAACAAAATATAGATGAAATTAAATACAGTAAAGGCTTTTGTGCTAGGCTTGGTGATGTACAGTTCAAAGCAAATTGAAATGTTATTTTCACTCTAGATGCTAGTTGGGAAATCTTATTCAAGATTTGTCCAACAATAATTAACAATCATTCAGGTTTGACGTTGCTTTTAGTAATAGTGCATGTTTTTGAAGTGTAATAATAGATTTTAGCTTTTGTACTGTGACGAAAGAGGGAAAAATTGCATTTAGTTTGTTCATGATCTGGTTGAGGGCCCATTAGATACTGCATGCCTTTGACTTGGACAAATTGCTGCAATATCCTCGACAAGCTCTTCTTAACACAGGCAGTTTATTCAGCAACGGATATTGTATCCAAGTGGTGGTTGAACTGGCATTAAGAAATTAAGAATTAAAATTGATACATCCCTGATATTATTGAAGCATTCTTAATAATCATGCCGAAGACAGTTTTGGTAAAATTATGGTGTGATATAGACTAATTATAATTGTATTGTGAGTTTATACATTTAACGGCTAACAGTGTGCCTGACAAAATTGTTATTAGTTTAAGTTACAGTGTATCAAATTCAAGCCAAACTTCTACAAGAGACTATGCCACACACACACGCGGTATTGCCTGAGAGCTGGTTGAGGCCTGCCATCGCTGTCATCCCTCCGGTGAACCACAGAGATTTTATTTTTCCTAGGACAACAGAAGACCAGCGCCGATTGTCAGGCATCGCTGAAGATGTTGATGAGAACATCACTGCCACGTCAACATCCAGTTTACCACCCATTTTATTGTTATAATACTAATGCATATATAATAAAATCAGAGTAACTTAATACTCATAATGTCACAAAGATGTTGTCATTAACAAATATAAAATACCGTACCTATGTTTGTAATTTTGAGTGAGGTAAGAATCATTAAACTAAGTAAATAATACATAAATTCATGTACTTGTATGCTTGATAAAAAATTTAATCAAAAAAATTAGCCTTTGTAAAATGAGTTAAGGCTAAAGTTTCCAGCCACTTCCAGCTAGCTGTATTTCTTCATTCTATTACCAGAGGTTAATAATAATTCATTTTAGGTTAAAGTGTTAAATGTCATAATTTTTAATTTGAAATCTTGAAAAAATCCCAAAAGGCTAGAAATAATGTGATTAAGCATTAACAATGACATTAAATCAAATTACATTTAGGAATGTCTCTGGACACTAAAAGAATGATGAATTAAAAATATATATTATCATCCAGATTGTTAAGACGTACTCACCAGAGAGGGCGTTATCGGCAGGCGCTCGTGATGAACCTCGGAGTCCCCAGGAACTACGGATGGATTTTGGGCTTAGGAAGAACTTCTTTCTATTTTGTGGGGGTGTTGGACAACCTGAATCCAGAACAAGATAACAAATAAGTGTCAACATACATAAAAATTCAAAATGTTACTTATTTTGGAAGCCCATTAAAATTGTTTTTAAAAACAATATATATATTCCTTTTTTTTACAAAACTGAGTTTTAATCATTACATGAATAAATTATTTTTGTGTAAATTTGATATAAATGTGTATATAGACTATAATTTTGTTTATTTGCATTGGATGTAGTTGTATGCAACAGAAACAGATGTAAAAGTAAGTGCTGTATCCATGCTATATATATATATATATATATATATATATATATATATATATATATATTATATATGCTACTTTGCTACTTATGTGATGTATACAGCGATATATTTTAAATATCATACCTTACTACACATGTAAGTTTGTCATCACAAGAAGAGGGGGGATCACTTACTCTGTGTCATGGTGTTGTTGATGGGTCGGGGCAGTCGGCTCGGAGATGTGTAGTCCTGCGTGCTCTCATTTCTCGTCTGCTCAAAATCAAAATGTCAAGAAATTATTACTGATAATATTCCTTACTTGATACTAAAATAATTCTTAATAAATAAATCCTAGTTTATAGGTTAACTGATGCTGTTGTAAAATACTAAATACATTCAATTCTGAACTGTAAAAGTAAAAGGTGAGTGACTTTGGTTTTAAGGTAAAATTTCCCAAAATAATAATGGATTGCCTCAACTAAAGAAGCTTGGACTAGTCATGAGTACAGGTAGACCAAATGGTATTGGTGATTTCCAAACCATGTAACTGCCAAGAATATTAGAGTAATCTATCTACATGTGGAAAAATCAAGCTTCACTTCTTTTAGCTTGCTCATCATACAGAAGTAAGATCTTAGCTATTAAAATAATAATTAAAGAAATAAAATAATTTATTATAATTTGACTAATTAGTTTGATGCAATTCAGAACATGTATCGACAATATATTTGTAATGGAAATTCCTAACAACATCGTATGCTGCTATGTAAATAGGGCCTGTAATGCCTACAACCTTATCCACTAACATTATTGCAGGTGAATATAAATTACTTCTTACTTTGAGTAAATGGGGCACCTTGGAAATTTTACACAATTCATCACCCATTCTCTCCTTTTAGTGTGCTTTGTTTCTGAGCCTTGAACCTTTATGACCTCATTGTGAAAGCAGCTGTATAAATACTAAATCAATTTTATAATTGGTTCTGTATGATGATAGTTTTCTGTGTTGTAACGTTCATTCATTTCATTAAGTTTTTTTCTAAGGTTTATTTTGTTGTGTTTTGTAATTTATTAGCTGAGCATATTTTGGATTGAAGATCAAACTGAAGCATAATTTCTGTGGGTAGATGGCATAAGCTGATAAGTCATTTTTTATAAACTTTTCAGGAAAGCAATTTTAAAGTTTGGCACGCTTGGAAAAATCAGGTTTTACATGATTTATAACCATTTGTTTATTAAACTATACTGCTGTTATTTGGCTATATGTATACAAAATATCAAGGTTCTACATTTTTATTCAAATTTAATATTATTATTTTTCTAAAGTTGTGTCATTAGATATCATGTTTTGTCATCTGCCACATGACTCGATTTGTAACTTAACATAAGATGGCAAAATTAGATAAGTAATTATATCAGTTTTTGGTTACTTGTAAAAGTTTAATTTGTAACTTAACATAAGATGGCAAAAATTGATATGCGCTCTTATCAAGAATTCCTCCATTGTTTGGTGTCATATTCATAGTTTAAACAGATGGCAAAACATGATAAATTGATATTTTTTTCAAGTAACCAAAAATTGATATAAATACTTATCAAATTTTGCCAACTTGCCAGTGACGAATATTGTCGCCAATATTGTATGGACGACTACACATATTGTCGCCCGGGGCAAAATCGGCGTCTGGTGCCCCCCCCCCTGGCACCAAACACAAATATATAATATTTTTAATGTGTCTTTGATGTAATGGATAAGCAATTATCTCGTATATTATAATATGAATTTACGTTATGGCCGCAATACAACCAATGTTCGCACTATACAGACTAACCAAGAGCTGTTGTTGCCATAATACAACCGAAAAATTTGCCAGTCGCTGTTAAACCCAATGCAAGGTGTCTACCAGATCTCACATATGGAACTCCCGATTTTTTTTCTGACCTTTCCTGACTATTTCAAAACAGTATTCCCAAACTGTGAAATCAGTCATGTTGCCTCCTAAAACGAATACTTGAGCCTTGAGCCCAATCTATGAAAAGTAAAATACAATATTATTTTACAGCCGCAATACAACAGAGATTTAACGGCTGCGATATGTCAACAATATTTAACAGCTGAAATGAGACGAATAGATTTGCTGGCCAAAAAGACACAGAGCGATTTTCTGGCCGCAATATGATTGAGGCCGTGGTATAAACGACCGCAATTTGACAACTCAATACGACCGAAAAGTGTAACGACTATGGAAAGGGCCAGCACCGTCGCTTTGTCCGCAAAACGTTCGAGCGATTTTCTGACCATCAAACACCAAGAATTTGACTGCCATGAAAATAGAGATAGGCTTGACGGCCGCGATGCGAAAGAGATTTTACGGCAGCAATGCTACTGAAAGGTTTGCCGGCCACAAAACAAAAATTTGACTTTAAATTAAATTTTTCACTTTTTTTCTTAACCGGAGCCAGCCAGTGTTTGGCGCCGCTGGCGCCCCTAGGCCGCTGGCGCCCGGGGCAGGTGCCCCCGCTGCCCCCCCTTAGATCCGTCACTGCAACTTGCAATGATTGGATTTGAGTAAAAATTTAATGTTAAACCTACTTAACAGTTTTTAATATCTTTGCTATTGCAAAAAACCCACTTAACAGGTTTGGGCAAGGGCTATATTTTTTTATTAATTGAGTTTCAACTTATCTGATTTTACCATCTTATAGAGATTGATTTTCTGAACACGCCCATATGCATAACTCAATTTGGCCAAAAAAGTGACTTATCAGCTTATGCCTTCCACCCACAGATTTGAAGCAGTTAATTTCAAGTCAAAAGTATACGAAGATCAAAGTGATGCCGCATTACACTGGTTGAAAGAGAGGTTTACCTGCATGTAAGTGGTGAAGTGACCGTTGGTTTTGACTTGAGGCCTGGAAGCTGTGCCAGTCTTGATGTCAGGGCCATACAAAGCAGTATTCGATCCCAACAGGCCAGAGGCTTTCTTTGCTGGTAGTACTGACAACAAGAAAATTATATTATTTTTGCTAGACAAGTGAATGGTTTTTATTACAAAATTATATTTACAACTAAAAATATTTAACATTTCCATTGTTTTAAAATCATTATATAATTCCAGTCGGTGTTATGATCACAAGCAAACTAGCATAACACCTTTCATGTACAAATCCTTTCCCAAGTGATGTTATTGCTTGCAGGGGCTTCTGCAAGGAAAGCTTGAGGCCAATAAAGTGAATATAATTTATTACTGTTCACACGATCAGAAAAGTAGAATTCATTGTACAGTGTCTTCAGTGCAGTAGATATCAGAAAGAATTATTTGATAAGAATTCAGCAAAATAAGTGGTCATATTGGAATATGGCTTCTATGAAAAAAATCTTTTCTATCAGGGACTCTTCTAAACATCTTTCAGTAACATGTTGATTTCTAAGTAGAGTTTGAAACCAACTGATAAGTTACATTAGTATGAAGAGGTTTACCATCAGGATCGTTGGCGGTGCAGAGTGGACAGGCCTCGTTGCGGAACATGCAGGAGTAGCAGCGCTCGTGGCCGCAAGTGTCGATCAGCTTCCTCTTCTTGCCCTTGTCGAACGGCATGTTGCAGCTGGGGCAGAGGTCACTCTCTGAGTCTGATTCTAGGAGCTTACGGATAGCAGCTAGATCTGCAACGATAACATATGCTGGGGTTAGAAAAAATTGAGTAAGATTCTGACATAAAAACAGATCTAAAGAAAATCTTGATAAAATAAATATTGTCTTCTTCAACAATAAAAATAATTTGGAGTGAATTAAGAAAATATACTCAAATTTGCAAGCTTATTAAAAACTACTTAAAACATTTCAACATTAGCAATGAAAGCAACTTTGTAACATTTGGTTTCTTGAGTGCTTTTCAGGCTCACAAAAAGATAAACCAAACACATGTTGTAAAGCACTGTTGTGTACTTAGAACTGTATAAATCAATGTTCCATAGAGGTTTATATGTAGTCGGCGAGTCAATTTGTAGATTGATGATATATGTTACATGGTTCCATCTTCCTCACCTTTAGGTGTTCATAAAACCATAGTTATCAAAGCCCTGAAATTTTCTTAAAAAGGGCTGCCGGTTTTAGATAAAGGTTGTTAATTAATATGACCTTAACCCCTATGTCTATAACCCCTTACAAACATAGCTTCTTCATTTGCTTCATAAAATTGTATGATAAAATCATTACATAGAATGTATAGGCCTAATCCACTTTCAAATTTAGTATAGAAGAAAACTTGAAATCTGTGTAAAGATTATACTTTCATGAATCCTAGTTCATGCCCTCTATGATGAATTAAATAAGGCACAACCACAAATCGAGTATGTAAGATTTGACAGTGAAAGGTGTGGTTTAAAATCCGTATTTGTCTGGTGTCAAAATAAAAATAAGTGTTTTTTTAAAGGAAACTAGCTGAAGGCGCTCTGCTTCGCTGGGAAAAAGTAAAAAAATAAGTTAATTGTAAATGAAATAAATGCATTAGCTGTTCAGTCATTCTCTTTATATTTGTGCCCTTAGGAAATTTTCATCAAAAAACTTATATTTTTTCTGGGATTTTCTCACCGAGACCTTTTGTTCAAGTACAGGCTTGATATAGTACCCCTGTAAGACATAGTTTTTTCAAAAGTTACAGATAGTTTGGGCTTTATAGATTGGATTTAAATTGGGATGAAATAGGATTGTGATTGAGTTAGCCAATCTTCAAACTAGCCAAAGCAGTAAGAAAGATCCATATCCCATGCAGTAATTGGGCAATTAATTAATTATGATTAATTGTTGTAATACTAAGCCGACCAACGCGACAAGACAATGTTTATGTAATCATGCCGGACTGGAGCAGAACATGTAGTATCCAGATAATTAGTCAATTAGTGTGATACTTGTAGCCGGGCAGTTAACCCACTTCCTCTTGTCGGCTACAAGGTGTTACCAGTGACTCAGGCCGGTTGCACAACTACAGACCTTTGCCGAAGATTGGCTTGCAAGCTATCATCTCATGTGATTACTGGCTGTTAAGTCATCACTGGAGATTGGACACCGTCGCTTTTCGCCGATTTCTGCAGTGGTTACGACGCAAACTATCCATTGTCTGAGTCTGATTACTTTTCAGAACTAGTACTTTTTGATTGTTACAGAATTACATCTTAGCTTTTACAGATGTGGTAAAATGTTAAAGTTAAGTTTGTAAGTTAAAGTTCATAAATAAATAAGGAATATAGTTTGTCTTTTACATGCCGCAAGTTTGCAATTTGAATGAAGCAACTATATATTAGGAATAAGTTTAAAAATAGTATAAATGTGCATGTTACAAACTATGATGGTTATTCAGGTTACGGAGTATTCAGCCATTCACCGTCAAATCTACACAGCAAGTCCAAAATGTGTTTCTGATATTTCCTATTTTCCAACATGATGTCAGGTCTCATCAATTGATTAACTGTCCGTTTTTAAATGATGACGATGCCGTCTCCTCAGACTCAAGACTCTGTTCCATCGTGGGCTTCTAATTAATGATCCTTGCTAATGAATCAGCAACATCTCTTAGACAACCACCCATCCTACACTCATTCTCGTTGGCCAGGAAAGGAACCTGATGACTTATTACAGCCTGCGGGGATGACAGCTGCACTAACCTGATTCCCAAAATTGTATCTATACAGGGTGTCCCATAAGTAAAGTTCCAACCTTTGGGAAAACGTTATATGGGTCAATATAAAGATAAAACATGGAGTAAAATTTTTTCCAAAAACACTTTGTTTACCAGGTATCCGCCATTTTGTATTTTTTACAAAATATTTTTTCTCTCCCAAGTTTTTTAATAAATTTTTTTGAAACGCGGTATAACCCATATAACCTATTCCCGGAGTTTGGCACTTTACTTATGGGACACCCTGTATATTAATATGCTAGGGGGTTTATTTTCACTGTCTTAACTCGATAATGACGGGAAGGATTTCAGCGTTTGAGGAGTCAAACTAAAGGTATTACTTACTAGATTAATGCTGCAGAAGTTTAATCTAAATTC
Organism: Flexamia atlantica; assembly: GCA_035578135.1. Lineage (NCBI taxonomy): Eukaryota > Metazoa > Arthropoda > Insecta > Hemiptera > Cicadellidae > Flexamia > Flexamia atlantica. Next base: position 229,110,678 of record JAQJVK010000001.1, read on the forward strand.
TGAGGAAATTCTGCAAACCTACTGTTATTCCCTTTCATTTGACAAATAAATCTTGAAGATTGGTTCAGTAGTCACTGGGAGAACTCAGTCTTTCAATTGCGTATTAATATATAAGATATATTATAGAATATATATTAGAGGTTGGAAGTTTTGTAACAGTGGTGAATGGCGACTCCATTAACATTCGATCAAGTTCAATTCAATTAGATTATAAATTTACATATAAACACGATTTAAAACAGTTTTAAAGATAAGACACAGAATGCAGCGCTTTACAAATAAAATTATATAATTACTTGTACTTGCAAGCGAAGCTGTAACAGAGTTAAACGTGTAGAAATTTCAAAAAAATCTCGATTGGTTACGTTTTCGTTGATTGAGCTCAATGTGCAAAACCAATAGTCGCCATGGGAAATTCCATAAATCGCTCGTTCTCAGTGACACGCGCGGCAACGACACCGTTACATCGCTAAATCGCTACATCCTGCCATGTGTCACGCGTCGGGCGACCGAGGCGTGTGGGCAGACATGTAAATGTCAATATGTCATAAACGGTTACCGGAAGGAGCGGTGTGGGCGCGGTGACATCAGCTGTGCAGGTGCGGCCACCAAGGCCGCCTAGATCATACATGTACCGCGTGTATATGTATGATCATGTAAAGTGCGCTCCGTCGTGATATAGAGCGCTGGAAACACCTGCTCGACTGCCGACGTCAATTAATCGTTAATTGATCGTCCAGCATAACTAGGGATAAAAAACTGTAAAGGTCACTTTTGACGAATAAGAATACAATTAATTGATAAAACCACATAGCATTGTCGTTTTGTCATTTATTTTATATATATTTATTTTATTAAGCACATATATTTTATAATAATATTAAATTTATTTATTTAATTTTTATTTTAATGAGGAATACAAAACTACGTTCTATTCCTATGTCTGTACGAGAGCGCGGCCGTTTTCACAAACGACGTAAGAGTAGGGGGTATTGGTAGGTTCAACCCCAGCAGGGTGGTGGTGGTTGGTCTAAAAATAGAACCCCCCCCCCTCCCCCCCCCCTCCCCCCCCCCCCCCGATGGGACCACCCACGAAGCCTAGCAAGTTTTTTTTTTTATTGAGGTTATGTAACTTTTTTTTTTTTTTTTTTTTTTTTTTTTTTTTTTTTTTTTTTTTTGCTTACGTAATCTTTACCTAACCTAACTTAACTTAACCTAACGTTCACTTTTTGGTGACGTCATAGAGGTCAATGACCTTTCAACCTTAGCCCCCCCCCCCCGGCTAAAAATTGATTTCTAAAAATAGCTAACCTAACCTAACCTAACTTAACATAACTTAACCTAACATTGCTTCAGGACAATATTCCGTGCCAATTCGATGAACTTTTCTTCTTCAGGCCAAAAATGATGGAACGACATGAAGCAATACAATCAATATACCAAGCATATCCCGCTGCTGACTTAAATGAAATAGAAAGAGCTTTTGATGAGATGTACAAAAAGGAAGAGTACAACACTGAATATGTAGAATTATGGATATCATTCGGCGCTGATCAGTTGTGCCTGCATGAAATCAATAAATACTGGTCAACGAAATAATACTTACCTTGAATCCTCTCCCTCCTTCATCAGCAAAATGGCCTTTTTTAAAGCGCACCATAAACTTTTAGATTAATTAGAAATAAGGCGGAATATGGCGCTCGCTTGCGGCGTTGCTCTGACAGCCTTCTGCCAAGAAAAACTTCAGGTTGATGGCTTGTTACATCATAGTACTTAAGGGTAGGTGGCTTATCTAAATTAAAAAGTCCATGCCTAGCGAACACTACTTGCAACTAGGGAAAACAACCGGCAGAGTGTTGATTGATTCTGAGAGAAGGGTTTTCCAAAAGGGAAACTAGTAAGTCAACAAATAACTGTTTGTAAGAGAGAAAGTGACTAAAGATAAACATCGACAAATAGCTCGAGATAGGATGAGATAATCAGAGGGATTGGTTAGACTTTCCTTGTGTTAGAAATAGCAATAACCTTCCACTAACGTCACGTGACTCCCCCCCCCCCTGCGCAACATTAAGGAGTGGAGACAAAAAGGTGGTGGTGAAACGTAAAAGATTGGCTGAAACACCTGAGAGATGTGGAAAGTTACAAAATCAGAAATGAGGTTAACAAGACAAAATTAAACTGAGGACTGTATTTCCGAGCAATGGAATGTGGACAAGAATGTAATAGAAAGCTAGACTGATCGGGGAAAGTCCGGCGCCGCTCAGCTAACTGTGGAATGCGGTCAAGAAAGCTAGACTAATTAGGGAAAGTCTGGCTTAATGGTGAAAGTCTGACGCTGCATAGCTGCTGGGCAATGACCGTTTGGTCACGTAGACCTGCTTTCACCGTATACTGACCTCACTGTTTCTAGCTCAGTTTAGTTTGGGAGTTTGCGACGGTCAGTCAGCAAGTGTGCATGTGTTCTGTGCTGTGTACTCTTTGTGTCACAACACCCAGTGCTACATCATCTTTATTTCTTCAATCACTGCGTAAGTTATTATGTTATTTATTTTAATTTATTTTTTCTTTTATTATAAATTTTTAATTCTAAACTTTCAATGTGGCTTTTAAATGTGTGAATGATGATATTAATTTTTGATTAACTATCGATTAGCTTAATTTTACTTTCATATGTTTCACAAAGTAATTTGACTCAAATTGAAGAAAATTTTGAATTTTTGAAGAAAATTGAAGAGTTTTAAAATAAAATAAGAATTTATTTTATTTTTATTTATTTATTTTTTTTTTTATTTATATATTTTTTTTTTAAATCACTTTTAACTTAATTGAGTTTAAATGTTTCATAAATCACTTTTCAGTTTTAATGATAGTTGTCATAATGATTAAAAGAATTTATTAAAGGATTTAGTTGTAAAGTAGTAAATGACTTAGAGTTTATTGTTAGTTTGTTAAAAATGAATATTAATAATTTAATATTTTTGAAAAATCATGCTTAACTTTAAATGTTAGTTTGAAATAGAAAAAATATAAGTAAATGTAGAAAAATCACTTTAACTTAATTGAATTAAAGTGATTTAGTTGTGAATAAATGAATAACTTAAGATGCTAGGTTATAGTTAAAGATTCTATATTGCAAATTTGATAAAAAGTAGTTTGTTAAACAAAGGTTAACAATATAAAGTAGTAATAGTGTTAAGTTTCAATTGTAAGGAAAGGTCATTGACCTCCATGGTTATAATTAGTCTTGACTACCAAGAATGCTCCTCTCGAAAGCACGAGCGACTTTGAACAATTTGTTGAACTGTCCTTTGAAAAGCTCGTGCATGAGAAGGAGCAATGCGAAATGGTAGGCTCCGGTTGGACATACCTGCGCGTGATGAACTTGGAAGTGCGAATAAACGCGTATAGTCCATTGGGCGGTTGAGCGCGACACATTCCACTGCCCAAATCGCTCGCGGGTACGTGAAGTGTAGTGAATGTGATGAACAAGGACGACAAGTGCTTCGCCTACGCTATGCTAAGCAAGTTTGTTGTGTCACACCCCGAGCGGCCGGAGTCTTACTCGCAGGCCTTGTTTGCCCGCTACAATTTTGAAGGACTCTAGTTCCCCGTTGCACCCAAAGACAATGCATGGTTTGAACGAAACAATCTTAATGTTAGTGTGAATGTCTATGCACTTGAGGTTATGTATATAGAAGCGCTAGGGTGTTCCCGGTACACTGTGTATCCGCTGACACGACGTGAGCGAAAACTGTATCTATGTAAGCGGTGTTTCGATCACTTCATTTTGATCGCGAAAACATGGAGCAGCATCGACGGTACTGCGGAGTGGAGGTGCCGCTTCGCATAGACCTCGCTGCGAAGAAGACCATCCAGTTCAGCCACCCGGAGTTCAGCAGGAAGGACCGCTTCACCATCTATGCGGACTTCGAGTGTGCTCTGCAGCCTGCATCGGAGGTGTCCAACGTCGAGCGTCTCGCATCCATGTCCCGTATATATGCGTGTTTTAAAAAATAAATACCTCTAGTCATAGTCTAGTTTGTTATTCAATCAAATTGATTTGTAAATATGTATCTGTAAATATGTAATGTCAAATGTAAATATGTAATGTGAAATGTAAATATGTGTTAGTGTGGAAGAAGTTATGATTCTAATGTAAATACTAACCCGTCGTTTCGACGGGTGCAGATACCAACCCCGCCGTTTTGGCGGGGTTAAGCAGTTTGTACTGAAAGTCAGACCACTGTAAATATGTGTCATAATGAAATGTAAAAGCAGACCTGTGTAAATATTAGTCATATTGATTTGTATAAAGTCAGACCATTGTAATGTAAATACTAACCCCGTCGTTTTGGCGGGGTTAAGCGGTTTGTACTGAAAGTCAGACCATTGTAAATATTTGTCATAATGAAATGTAAAAGCAGACCTTATGTGTAAAAGCAGACCTTATGTGTAAATATTAGTCTTATTGATTTGTATAAAGTCAGACCATTGTAATTATTTATCATAATGAAATGTATTAAAAACCAATGTAAATATTAGACGTATTAAAATGTATAAAGTTAGTCCTTTTGTAAAATGGTTATAATTTGAAATGTGAAGTTTGTAATAATTGATTGAAAAAATTGATAAGTGTACATACTGATGAGTGTAAACACTAATGAATGTAAATAAATATACATTCTAAATATCCACAAATGGTTCTTACTTATTTACCCATGTTTATGTCTATAAGAAATACAATGTCCAGAGATTGATAAAGAGTAAATTTGATTAAATTATAACTTGACATGCAGTCATACTGTTTTTAAATGAGAAAGTATAAACTTTATAACAATGATTGCTTTTCTTTCTCCAGGATAGTACCATTTTGGTCTATCATTTCTGTTTAAAATATAAATGTAAACATCTACTTAAGTTAGGATAGGTTGATTATTTAAAGGAAGACTCATTTCAGTAATGGATTGTGATAAAAGTAACTAACTCTGGACTCTTAAGACTATAAAGAACAAGGTACAATGACAAGACAGTGGTTAATGATATACACATTTTTATTTTTCAAAAAACCTTATATCTAACAATAATGGTTATACAAAAATTAGATGTAGAATTCTGCGAAGAGCATCTGGACCAGCATATCGTTCTCAGCAGTGGAGTCACCGAAGAGTTGGACGAAATCATTCATCTTCATGTCGTAGTTGGTACGGTAGTACAGGTAGGTCAGACAGTAGTGACCGCAGACCGAAGTATCCAAGCCTTGCAGTCGGTACTTGTTGTAGGTGTAATGCAACATATGCCCATTGATGTTACGTCTCAGAAATTGTTGAAAATCACCATGATACGGAGGTCTGCCAAAACTATCAAAATATTCGACAGTATTAGTGTTGTTGTTGCTGTTATCTTGTCCTCCAGGTCTGTAGAATGCCACCCAATGTTCTCCACTATGTGTATGCGGTTGGGTGTTTACCACTAATGCAGATGACGGAGCAATATGTCTCGGTAGACGATCTGATGCAAACACTCCGACATGATGTACATTCGGTAATTGTAGTAAATATTTTCTTATAGTTGTGGTATTCATTCTTGTGAAACTGTATATTATAACACTGTCAGTGATGTACTGGCTGTAATGCACTAGTTGACTGTGCTTTATACATTTAGCCGGCATAGTCCACCGATACGTTACGATGTCGATCAATCTCAATGACATTGTCCAGTTCTGCATAGACAATAATGTTGACTGATTCGGTCAATGCTTCGCTGAATCCAATCTCGATGCGTAGATTTCCATTGCGTACCAGGTTCCAATGGCTGGACTCGTTAGCGCTCAAGTCAGGTGTTAAGTCAAACGCTAACAGACAATAACCTTTTTCGAAATCTTGTCTGCTGATATCATTACCGGTATTGTCAAAATGTATTCCGGTACCGCTGAACAGTGTGTGATACGATAGCGCATAGGCAACATCCGTATCATTACCAAACACTGGCTGTAATGCTTTCATCGGCACTTGTTCACCATCCAAGTACAGTGCGAAATAATTCATCTTGAAATGTTGGAAATTAAATGGATTTTTCTTGTAATCTCCGTTGAATGCTTGATTAGTAATCATGCCGACAATTACACGTTTTGGTAACTGACCCAAGTACACACTGTCCAATGTTTTGCTCAGTATGCCAGCGGGTAATGTGATTGATTTCACTTCAACACGTGTGATCGGATATTTGGCAGTACCACTCTCGAGTGTTTTACTATGTGCCAACAGTACGCTCGGATTGATTTTACAACGACGAACAAACAGATTTGTCTCTTTGATATGTACTTTATATGTTGTGTTATTGTCCGACATGATGGCAAATGCGTTCCTCGATCTGATCAAACGTAAACGCATCTCTACACCGTTTAACATGAACTTGTTCTGATTGCACAAGTCAATGTGTAGATGACCGTTCATGTCTGCATAGTGACTCTTTTCAGTAAATTTTCGTCGTTGTACTAGTCCTTCATTTTCTTCTTTACAATTATCCATGTTATTAGAGTCATCTTTGTAGAATAACACACTTGTCATGTGTGACTTTTTAGCATCATGTCCGTAGTTTAAAAGGTTTTCCAAATACGCACGATAGGCGTAGGTATTGTTTTGCGGTGACACTAGTTTATTATTCAAGTGTAAATCCACTTGGCTAAATAGCGAATGTAACCAGTTATTAACCGGACCAAATTCCTTAATCGCATCAGCAGCTGTAAATTTTGTTCCATCTTCTTTGACAATAGTGGCTTGTACGTGTAATAATGTTTGTGATAAGTCCGTATATTCATCACCATGTCCGGGTATGACAAATTCAATAGGTGAGTCATCCGTCAATGACGATATGGGTTTATATTGCACCCATTTACCACTGTCAATGCTGGTCTGTGTCGGTGGTAGCGAGAATAAGTCCAATTCCGTCTTTGTACATTCGCATGATTTCTGGTGAATAAATGACATCTTTGTTGCTTAAGAAAATATATCAATCTCTCTACTTCTAGTAATCTTCTTTTTATTTTGCACTTGTCGCTTGAGTTTTTGTTTTGTATTTTTACGTTTCTTTACTGCTGCTGTCTTACACTTCCTTGCAGGAGACGTTCGTGCTCGAAGGAGTTTCGCCAAAGACTGAGGTGTTACTCGTGTGATGCGCCTCTTCTTATAGCTTCCACTGCTGTCGCTACCGCCAATGCCAGTGGCGTGTCCGTATCCGCCAATGCCAGTGCCGTGTCCGTATCCGCCGCCATGTAGAATGCGATCCAGTTTGTCGTCAGCTCGACGTTTAAGTCCACCAGTAAATTGTTTAAGACGATCATTCGCTGCATTTCGTGGGTTCATAGTACCATCAGCTATATCACTGAGAAACCCAACACCTGAACGTAATGCCTCCTTGCCCACAGCAGTTGCACCTGACTTGATTAATGGCATGACTGAACGAACAAGTCCACCAAGAAAACTTCCAATCCCATGTCCACGTTGATACGGTGCACCTCTATACACTGATACAATACCACTACTACCGCCAAGTTGTTGATCACGGTAGTATTTGAGGTAGGGATCATTAAGATTCATTATACTGTTGTAACTGCTGGTACTCTGCGGAGGTGAAGTTTCATGTACGTAGTACCGAACTCGAATGGCAAGTGATGACCTTTGTCGTCCCTTAAATCAATTTCCACACTCTCGAACGAGCTCTTTATGACAGGCATGTAGTGCGGTGAAGTGAAATGCACAACCTTATGTGACCCGTATTTATAGTCAGTGGTGTCAATGTTGACTATTTTTAACAGTGGTGCTACAGTGTCACCCACTAATTGCGGTTCTACAAGGTCACAATAGACATAAATGTCTGCTGGAATGCCAGCCAATAAGTTTGGTGGTCTTATAGCTTTCCTATGTCTTTTCACATCCACATTATTTACATCATATCCTAACTGTAACGCTAAAGTAGGGCTAAGTTCAAGTTGTGTTAGTGTATCTGTCATTGTAATCAATTCAACCTTTTTTGTATCACTATCATACTCGAACTCAATACTGTTAAGTTTAAGTTTTGTATTCCCGTTAATTGCTGCTAGCAATTCATTAATATCTTTATAATTGCCAGACTCCACTTTAGCTACAGTCAAATTTGTATTAGTAACTTCATTATCTTCAATTTCAGCAGTTGGTTTTGTGTAAATATATATGTTAGCATCATTACCAACTGTTAAAAACGAGCATGGATAGTGTGCTTCAACTAGTGCTATTTCCCAATCTGCTCCGTCACCACCAGGCAAATGTATTGTTGATGGAAAATGTGTCACATAATGAGTCACTGTATTGTTCGGATAGTAGTCCATCGAACTATTGCTAGGCAGTGTCAAATAAAACTGATTATGTCTAGACAGTGACATGACGGTTAGGTTAGGTTAGATTAGGTTAGGTTAGGTTAGGTTATTTTTTTTCACTTCAGATGCAGGTATCCAAGAATTAAATTCGTCTCCGTAACCTACCCACTTGACGAGGTAACGCTTACTGCGACCTCTACCCTTAGTGTCAAGTATTTTATCAATTTGGTACAATCGATCCGGTCCTATTGTCACCTTTTGTAGCTCATGTTCATAGAAACGACCGACTAAGGGTTTACCATTCAAGTCCCTTATTATATACAATGGTAGTGGTTGTGATCCATATTCTCGATCAATAACAAAAAATTCTTTACTCCAATTGGTCTCGTAGCCTTTTGCAAATGTACCTTTCTCTTTAGCAATACGCACTGTATCACCCGGTTTGAACTTTGGTTTTTTACGTTTTGGTAATGAGCTGTCTTTGTACATATGACTCCATACTTGGTACACTGTACTTTTGTTTGCTTTCACAACGTCCATCGGACATAAACCATTACCCAAACTTCGGTGTGCACTGTTATTGTAAGCATCAACCAATTCATCCAACACATCGATATAACGAAATGTGTTTTTATATGTTAAATATCGCCACATACGTGTTTTCAGTGTGCGATTGACTCGTTCGACAACAGCCGCTTTAACATCGGGGTTTTGTGTAGTAACATATTTCACATGATAATCTCTATACACACGGTTCACTTTTGCACCTATAAACTCTGTTCCTTTGTCAGTTTGTAAACAACATGGTGGTACAGTGTAAGGACTGTTAAAAATTCGTTCGAATGCTGCTGCCACTTCTTCACCGCTCTTACGTTTTAATGGTTCCACATATAACCGCTTACTAAACACATCAATCACTGTTAGCAAGTAATTGTAGCCATCATTATATGAACTAAGTCCTCGCATATCATTCAGGTCGGCTTGCCATAATTCATTCGGTCCAAACACGACATATCTGTTACGTGGAAATCGTTTTCGAACAGGTTTGTGTAATGTATAGGTGTCTTGGGTGCGTAACCATTCGATAACTTGTCGTTTTGTTTTGTTCTTTTTTTTCTTCTTACTTCAACGTAATGCTCTGACAAGTGGGCTAATACCACCAAACGAGCCTGGGTTTGCAGGATCATAATACACTTTCTCTTCCATCACTGTTCATGACTATAGTGTAAATGACTATCACATACCAAGTACTCCTATACTTATACATTTTAATCTATAGTGAATGCATCCCACTGTAAAGGTTTTCCTCTTCGTGCTCCTGTCCTTGACCTTAATCTATGGGCTATTGGCGTTGGGCTCGGTGATGGCGGATAATATAACGAGTGGTGTGGTGGTGAAGGTGTAACCAAACCTTCTTCCAAATATGGTTCACGACCAATATACTGTCGAGCTTGTGCATTGCTTACGTACTCGGTCGGTACGTTCATATCATTTAATGCATCCAATACTTCATGCCAGCCTGTGGGTACATTTTCCAGTCTTCGCACTCGTACAATTGCATGTAACACATCAATAATGTTCGAACCAGGTATTCTAGTGTTATGAACAATAACCGTACCATCAGGGTCCCATGTGATTATCTGTTTGTTACGTTTTATAAATCTTAACAAGTTGCGTACATCCTTTTGATACGTGGCAGGAAATGTTTGTACAATATCCTCCTCATTATCCTCTTCTTGTATAATTGGTAAAATGATAGGATTGCGTTTTTGTGAACTAAAATATAAAAACCTCTGTAATACTTGTTGATACTGTTTCCACTTTTCACTGTCATCCAATGTTTTGTCTTGTAATATACGATGCATTTCAGCATCCAAACTATTAGTATTAACCGTTGATGATTGAGTTAGTTTTGATTGTGAAGCAGTAGCAGCAGGTGTTGGCTCACTATGTATTCGATCAAATAGCTCTTGCGGAACAACAACCATCTTCTTTGAATATTCCAAATTTGATCTATCCATTTTTCTAACTAATCGCACTATTAAGAACTGTTTGTAATACAGTACTTAATAACAGTGGTAATAGAAATCCACCACCGTGTTGTACAAGATATTTACGTTTCTTGCTCCAATTCTCACCACGTTTCACTAGACGTCTGAGCACCTTTTTATGTTTACGCAATTGTCGTTTTTGTTTGTCTGTTAACTGGATATTACCACGTAACAAGTTGTATGCGCACTCGCACACTGATCTGATACGACTGACGTCACAAGCCTTCAACAGTGCTTTACGTTCCTTCGGTGTAGCGTGTATCAGTGCCGTTAACAGAGCAGCGTCTTTCTTCACACACTGTGACATTACGACTGAGTGACTGGTCTCTAGTGTACCCCTTTTATTTATACTTTTTTGGTTGATAAACATACTGTTGTTTTTCATCAGGTAATATACCCGTACGTATACGCACCTCGTCTGGTGTGGACTGTTTTAAATCTAACAACAAATAACCATGCGGAGTACGTGTAGCATCAGCATACGCTTCTTCAATAAACCTTGTATTTTCCGGATACACTTGTCGGGCTAAATGTTTTATTTGAGCCCGGTCTCTTGGATTTTTAAAAAGCACTATATAATGAGCATTTAGTGAAATGTCTCTTTGTCCTCGCCCTTGGTGGAAAATGTTTTGTGTTATAAAAAATACACTCAAGTTCCTATGGTGAGAGCCCTTAGTAAACAAGTCCACTATTGTATTGGATCCTGAGGTGGCTGATGATTCACGCATCATATCATCAACAATTACCAAAGTGGGTGTACCATCAAAGTCCTCCATATTTGGTAACCCTTCCCTATATTGCACATTACCACTATCACTTACACCAGGATTTAAACCCGGGGAATGATGCCAGTAAATATTATTGAACTTTGTATCACACATAAAATCCAAATACTTAATAAATCTGGCTACAAAATATGATTTCCCCGATCCAGAAGGCCCGGCCACTATGGTTGAAAATGGATGTTGCCACCTCAAGTCCATTTTGTCAACTGAACACAACTACACACTTACCATCACTTTTATAAACTTTAAGCATAGTTTCTTAAACAGGGATTCAGGTTTAATAAATAAAAAGACAGTTTAATCTGTTGATGTATATTTGCTTACAAAAACTATCAGATTTACAATTCTTTAGTGAAGTCTTGAAGCTTCTTGCTTTACAATGTACATTATTTCCCTCCACATTTCTTATTAATTATATCTTCAATGATATTTACAAAGTTATGGCGAGTCAAGACTTGATTATATTTGGATTCATAATGCATACCAAATTTTCGCATCACTTCTTTAGCTTTATTCAAGATATTTATGCTATTAGGAACATTTTCCCTGAAGAAACATATTTCAAACCCTTTTTCTTTAGCTTTCTTCAATGCACATTTAAAGTTTCTTTTTTCAGTACGAATACATTTGTATTCGCTCAAACCATAGATATCTAAGAGGGTTTCCTTAAACAATACACAAAAGACATGTTTCAAGTCTTCATCTTGAGGTAATACAGCTACCTTCAATGACTGTTCAGACAGAGTCTTTCTCAATATGTCTGCAGTAGTTTCCAACCGCTTATTCACAAGAGTCAGCTGTTGGTTGGTTTCAAGTGACTTTGTAAGTGTTTGTAACAGTTCACTATTCTGCTGTTTTAGTTTGTACTCTCCATGTTTACGGATTGAAGGTAACACTTCTTTTGTGACCCATTTTCTAAAAGCATTAGCCTCAGGTTTTTTCGATGATAAAATCAATGAGTATAAACCACTTTCACTAATAAAAACAGACGATTTCTCATTTCCTTTTAACCCCGCCAAAACGGCAGGGTTTATATTTTCATATGTGAGCTTGTCATCATCATCAACATGATTTCTAACTGCTTTATTTGTATCTAAATAACCAAGTACTTCAGCAACTTCTTTCCCCTTGAACCAGGGGTTATTATCACTATCAATTAATATAGTGATTGGTTGATTTTTAAACACATAAGCAATAAGGATAGACATATTTCCTCAAATGTAAAAGTGAGGTTATGTTATACACCAAGCACAGCAGTACAGCTCTAGTTCAGACATCCGCACTAACTGAGCTCCAAGACTAGACTGATCAACAAAAAGCAGATTCATGTATATAAAAGCTGTGTCACCATACAGCAATCAGATGTTACAAACACACTCTTCAGCTTTGGTAATTTAAATTTTCCAGTACCATAATTTTTGGTAGAAATCCCGTACGCAATACGATAATATTGTACGGATACGATAATTATGTAAACAGTCTCATTAAGCATATCAATTAAGCTAATTTACATATTAATTTGCTCATTAACATATCAAAGTTCAATTCCTAACACCATAAGACTAAAAAAAAAGGTTGTTTTCCCTAGTTGCAAGTAGTGTTCACTAGGCATGGACTTTTTAATTTAGATAAGCCACCTACCCTTAAGTACTATGATGTAACAAGCCATCAACCTGAAGTTGTTCTTGGCAGAAGGCTGTCAGAGCGACCGCAAGCGAGCGCCATATTCCGCCTTATTTCTAATTAATCTAAAAGTTTATGGTGCCCTTTAAAAAAGGCCATTTTGCTGATGAAGGAGGGAGAGGATTCAAGGTAAGTATTATTTCGTTGACCAGTATTTATTGATTTCATGCAGGCACAACTGATCAGCGCCGAATGATATCCATAATTCTACATATTCAGTGTTGTACTCTTCCTTTTTGTACATCTCATCAAAAGCTCTTTCTATTTCATTTAAGTCAGCAGCGGGATATGCTTGGTATATTGATTGTATTGCTTCATGTCGTTCCATCATTTTTGGCCTGTAGAAGAAAAGTTCATCAAATTGGCACGGAATATTGTCCTGAAGCAATGTTAGGTTAAGTTATGTTAAGTTAGGTTAGGTTAGGTTAGCTATTTTTAGAAATCTATTTTTAGCCGGGGGGGGGGGCCTAAGGTTGAAAGGTCATTGACCTCTATGACGTCACCAAAAAGTGAACGTTAGGTTAAGTTAGGTTAGGTTAGGTAAAGATTACGTAAGCTCAAAAAAAAAAAAAAAAAAAAAAAAAAGGTTACATAACCTCAAAAAAAAAAAAAAAAAAAACTTGCTAGGCTTCGTGGGTGGTCCCATCGGGGGGGGGGGGGAGGGGGGGGAGGGGGGGGGGTTCTATTTTTAGACCAACCACCACCACCCTGCTGGGGTTGAACCTACCAATACCCCCTACTCGTAAGTCGCAAAACGGGTGATTCCCGTGCTCATTTGACTTTGCTTCCTAATTTATCTTTTCCTTCCTTTAGTGCGCTAAACACACCTCAATAAGAAGAGTATTTAAAAGAGCATACAAGTCACACGGAACTCACACACGGACTAACACACGTACATTAAAGCGTCCCAAAGTACTTCCCGACGCGACGTTTCGTGCCGCTGCGAATCTAATTAACGCCTCTCTTTATGTTCTTCATATTACTTTACACATTCTCAGTTTAATTTAGCGTACTCCAATTTTTAAAATAAAAAACGCAAAACAACGAAAAATATTATTAATTTTTAGTGTGCTAACGTTGTTTATGCATTAAGCTGACAACGGCGGATATAAACATATTATTTAGAGTCTATTGATGCCAAGTTTTCCATTCAATGATTTTTTTCACATGTACATGATTCCACAATATACGAAAAGTGTAAAAGTAATCAGCCTCTGAATTTACAAAATTGAATTTACCTAATTAACATCACGTAAAAATCATCTGCTGAAATTTAGGTGTGATTACTCTTTTGATTTTTTTAGAGTCATAGAAGCAAATGGCAATATTTTGTAGGGTTTTTTCTCCTCTTTAATCTATAAGTATAAAAGAGGATGTTGGTATATATATATATATATATATATATATATATATATATATATTTATATATTTATATATTTGGCACTGATAAACTCAGATACCGCTGGACCGATGACCACGAAACTTGGTAGATACATGTAGAATTTCATGGAGTACGTTTATACACAGTTTCGTGATAACTTTCAGGGCTTAGCCCTGGGACCGTCTTAAAGGTACCCATGTCAGGGATTTTGAAGGAAGTTGAGTTAGATTTGTTTACTAACAAAACATATGAAAGTAAAATTTAAAACAGGTGATGTAAATTAATGGTATTTCTTTCTGCTATTTAATTGTATTTGTTTACATGAAGATTTGTTACTTGGTGCCAGAAGGTTAATGAATTAGACTTTTGCATTTTTTCAAAGTGCAATACACTATATAAAATGTTGGTATGTAGTATAACATAAAATAAATAACTGATTACTGAAGGACTTCAGTGATCACTGATCACTTATACTTGAAGGACTTCTTTTTTATGACAACTAACTGCTATTTAAAGAGGAAGAGTGTGCTACTGTAAAGAATCAGTTTTATCTACAGCACTTTAAAAAAATTGCCGGGACGGCTCATTCAATCTTTTTGTTCAATATAGAGTCTAAAAACGTGTCAGCCCTTTTTAATAATTGCTGGATTGGCATTGTGATTTTTGTTCAAGGTAGACCCTAAAACCTTAAGAAAATGATCTTTTACAGTGAATAAAATTTCAAGCCATGTTCTATGGTTCCTCTAACACGTGTATGCCTTCATGAAGGAAAGAAATAGTAGAAATCCTATATCTTTCCTTCCTGAAGGCATACTCGTGAAGACCATGAACACACGCAGGTCCATGGACGTGACATACGCAGGTCTGCTGCGACGGGGGTGCATAATAAAGTTCTAATTAAGGGTAACATATGCGAGCAGATTCAAAGTGCTGTCGAAAAAGCCAAGGGTGCCGTTTTGTATAGACAGGCAACAGGAATAGAATACCCCCGTTGTAGCGGACCTGCTTACTAAGAGCGGATTTTTGTAAAAACTTTTTTTGCTTTATGGATGTACATTTGATATGTTCAAAGAAGTAGATTTTACAACAAGAAAAATAAATGGGAAAGCAAAATTATATAACTGATGGGTGATATTGTATGTTTAATTTTAATCGTGAGCGAAGCCACGGGTTCTTCTAGTTTTATATATAGCATTGTGATTTTTGATCGTAAATTATACTCGAACTGCGTTCTCGCACACAATGGCGTTGTCGTTATTTTCGCGGATTACAACATCGCGCAAAACCATATCCTGATGTTATTTTTTTCAATGTACGACAATAAGCTTCGTATCAAAATGAAAAGAAATTAATTCATCACAATATGCAGTTTTTCAATTTTTATTTTTCCGTTATTGTAAAAAATACAAGAGTAATTGGAGTTTGAGTTCAAATAATATTGTTTTAGCTAGTTGATAATTTGAGTTAAAATAACTCGGAATGTAAAAAGAAAATAAAAAATGTTCTTTACAACTTCACGAACGTAGTAGACCGGGAGCTGGGAGGTCAAAAATTACGTCATAAGGTACACATGTAAAAGCTATATCGTTTTGAAGAGGCATCCTGGGGGTATCAAAAATGGGTTTGTGAGCCCTCAATCTGGGGGCTTTCTCCAAGGTGGACAAACTTGAAAATAACCCATAAAAATGGGTTTTTTGAAATTTTCATGTAGAACAACTTGAATGATCAAATTTTAGTTCACACCATTGAATTCAGCTTAAAAAAACAATTCATTTGGTATGTTGAATCATTGCTCTATGTTCATTGGTTACCGAGATACTGAGGTTGATGAACTCAAAACGTCGCCCTATGTTAACCTTATGGGAAATAAATAAAATCGTATAACTCCCTTATGTCTCAACATATCTTAATGAAACTTGATATGTGGCTTCAAATAGTTAAGAACTATTGTATATTAGCCTGAAATCCTCCATTTATGCATTTCCGTGGCAGTAAACTTGCACACATTTTCCCCATGTTATTCTTATGGGAAGAAAATAAAAGTCTATGTCATCCTTATTTTTTAACATATAATGATTGGATATTGACTTAAAACCACCCGATTTGTACATACCTGTTGCAGCACACCTGCAAACTTTATCCCCATGTTATTCTTATGGAGAATACAAAAAAGTCACATTCAAGCTCGTCCACCTTGGAGAAAGCCCCCAGAATCAGGGCTCACAAACCCATTTTTGAAACCCCCCAGGATGCCCCTTCAAAACGGCACAGCTTTTATATGTGCACCTTATGACGTAATTTTTGACCTCCCAGCTCCCGGTCTATAGTGTTGAATTAATTTGCCTTCAAAGGGCAATAAAATTATTTTCTCTTAATTAAAATATGTTGCCGGAATGCCGACGACATTAATTGTACCACCCTCTGAAGCTATATTTTGGACATTAAAAGTAGAAAATAGTACTTTATATGTAGTTAAGACCATAATCTTAGAAAAACTGGTTATTTACTACGTCGCACTACCTTTTCTTATTATCATCGCGGATCGAGTAATGTTAGTACATATCACCCGCGAGGGCGACACCGAATTGCCTTTAGCCCCCTCTTAAGAATATCGTTGCTGTTCTGAGTTTTTCTTCCACGGGACGGGTTTTTATAATTTATAATATTAATACTCTGAGTAATTGTAAGAAGCTTGTAATTATTAGAAACATGAAGGGTCCATGGTAATTTTATATAACGGAATGAGATGCCTACTCAACAGTCTCGGTTGGTGTTTCTCTCTCGTTGTCGCCTCTCCTACCACAACTGTCAACTCTCCTCACGACCTTCTCTCCCTAATAATCTGATCGTGACTCATAGTCGGTTATAAACATGGAAAGCTGAAGTGAACCTACATTCACTCCTCCCTAATTGAGCAAAATATGGAGATAACTATTCTGTAGGAAGCGTGTCCTCTCTACTTTATACAAGTACTTGTATACTTTTTTTTACATTCAACATATTTTTTTTTATTACTTCGCTACAAGAAACTTTGTAATCGATGAGGATTTTTTCTTTAAGATTTACCCCCGCATCGTGTCTGTGTGTGCACAGGTGCAAACTGGCTTTAGATTTTTAATTCAGGCATTATAACTCGAAAAAGCGTATAGAAACTGATTTGGCAATTTGTTAAATTTTCAAATTTTTATGTTCGGTTTGATAGAATCGAAAATATAAACAAAATAACATACTAGCTGTTCAGGATTTCACCATGGTCTTGCTACGAGCAAGATTTTATACCTAAAACCTACTAAACGAGATCGGGTTGAACACAGCGAAAAGTAATATATATAGGTGTTATATTATTTTTACCTACAATAAAATAATAATTATTTAGTTAACAAAACAGAAATGTTACCCCAGCTTCAAGTTTGTATTGGTAATTTAAGTTATATAAGTATCATAGAATTTTTTAGTTGAGTTTTAACCTTAGTTATTACAAATTGTATAGCAAGCAGAGAGCTTACAAACGAATGACTGTATTATTCAAAATTGGTAAAAACAAACAAAATTATATTTACAACAAACCACCTCAGGAGAAAATACGATTGTTTACGATATCCTTAATTATTCATGCAAGCTTCTCGTTTTACTGGTTCACTTCGTTCTGTAATGAGTTGAACATCGTTCTTCTTATCATAATTTTCCTGCTTAACCCGTTTAAGTAAATGGGAATCCGATTCCGTAAATTAATTAACTGAAGGTTAACTGGAAGGTTGCGTCCAGTTTAAGACTTCCCCCAAGGAACTAATATACATGTATAAAATACCTCTGATATTTCTGTGCCTCTATAATTACAGTAGAACGTTTCTTTTGCATGCAGGTCAACAAAAAACTCTTTTTTTAATTGCGTAACTGAATATTAGATATATAAGTTATTCTTTATTACCAATAGAATATACATGTTACAATTGCATTGAAGAAATACGATCGAGTTTTTAATCACTTTACGTTAAATTTCTTTTTCGTTGGATTTGTGTAATAAGTGGTTGTCTAAAAAATGTGAGAAATATACGTAATTTGTTTGTTGTGAACTTTAAACAAATCGTCGGTGGAGGATATAACGCAAGCATGGTTGTCTACAATTAATTGTAGGCCATGTCGACGAGAATACAATTGGACTCTGCATCACCGCCTCTTGTCTAACTAACCTGTTACAAAGCGGTTTGTTAACAATCGTCGATGGGAGAGAGAAATGCGACTGAGATGGAGCCGCCGATAGCCTCTCACTCCTCCGATGTAATTAATGTCTCGAGGCTAGTTTTACTTGGAGCAACTTCATTTGTAAGAGGAGCTTTTAGTAGGACTACCTTTTCAGATGTTATCTATAACCGTGATGAGGCGATTATTGAACGCATTTAATTTGTCCGTGAGTTGAAAAGCCTTAAGACAAACTAAAAAAGCAGAAACAATAGTATATTTCGCAACAAGGGCCGAAAACCCTTTCGGCCGAAGTGCGTACGCTATTTTTCACCACACTACCCAATGTAATATACCCTAAGTAATAATAAAAAACGGATTATTATTTGACTCACTTGAAAACAAAACTTGAAGGTTATGAGTGACGATACAACTTCTTTATTATGACTCAAACAAACACAGTTATGAAAATCATATGATCGCAACTATCCTGTCTTTGGAACCTATTGAATGCCGTATTTATGTGATGTATTATGTGTGTGTATTTATGTATTATGTGATGTTCTGACGTTGTTTCAAGCAAATAAACGATCAGCTGACTTTCGGCCCTAGGGCCCCAAACGTTTTCGGTCCTGTGGCGGCAAACAGTGTGTTTCGGTCCGCGTTTGATGTTTGTAAAACAGGTGAAATCGTCGTAGTGTGGTGAAAAAGAGTTAACTCATAAGATTAATGAAATTGGAAGGTTGATTGTGCCAGAACTGTTTCTGACATACTTGTTGTTTCCTTGCTGACAATATTGTCAAACAATATTACGAAATGGTTACCCAGTCAAGGCACTGTCACTGTAATTTGACAATCGTTCTCGATATCCCACCGAGTCGTCAAATCGCATTGTATTGGGTGATCAATCAATGAAGAGTGCAACATAAGCAGGACTCCCTATGTAGCATTGTTATTGTCCGTGTCATTACGCTACTTTCCCCTCGGGAATCACTTTCACAACAGAGGGTTAACGATCCAATGTGATCTAAATTCGATTCGATTAGTACGGAGAGTTTTTTATGTTTTGTCTTCCATTCACCTCCTGCTGTAAATTTTATTTGCGAAGGTGAACTTATGACTGAACTAGATACTCTTTTAAGGATAACCTACTGAATTTACTGTCGGCCCGTTGGTTGTGATTCATGCCCTCTGGGATTAATATTAACTGGCGAGCCCCGTGAAGGACACGGTCGACCGTCCGCTCCCGGCGCGGCCCTGACCCGCGGTCTGTGCAATGGTCTGCTGCAGGTGCTTGTTACCGGTTAAATCTGAGTGCACGATTCACAGATAACTCAGGCCGCCGCATCAGGCCTCGACTGACTGCGGGTTGGGAAACTGTCGCCCTGAACTTTCACCGGGAACGCTTGGCTACCGGCGGCGGGCATGAAGATAAAGAGATTATTTATTGGCTTATTGAAAAATATTTTGAGATAGATATCTACGAGGATGTTGTAAACGGCGGGCGGCGTAAGTTTCGGATTGGAGGGCCCAGGAAAAGTAGAGTAAACCAAACCAGGAAATCACCGTGACGATGCACAATACTCAGAAGAAACAAGAACTTATAGAATAAAAACAGATATTTCAGATCGATAGTTTACTTATGTGCCAGCAAGTGCTAGAATAGAGAAGCTAAAGTTCATATGATTATACGTCGGGCTGGAGACACGGTCGCCGCTCCGTATAAGGCAACTTGTCCAGTTATCTTTGGAGGCTGCTTCCTCTGCTAGCGGGAATGTTGGAAGCGACCCGCATCTCAGCGAGAGTTGCAGATCTCAACTGTCTTACATGTACGATAATACGAGTTACAAACAGGCAATAAATTCCAATTGTAATAATTTGTTTAGCGGTTTGAATAATATTATGACCTGTGAACATGTTGAATATGTCTCGTTTACATACAATAATTAAAATTAATTAGACCATTACACAGGTTGCACCATTTAACGACGTTCGCTTCTTTAACTTTATTTTAACACTCAGATTGTAGGATTCGTGTATTACCCAATAATAATATATCAACTTCATACACAAGACATTACTTAAAATATATAATTTATGAATTGCATACATTTTGACGATGCTTAGCAATTTCCTGAAGACATAGAGCGAACGTAAGGTACCGTTTAATAACGAGAAACATTTTCTATTTCTATCTTCAACTGGATTAGCTAATCTTTGTTATTAATATTCAACTTTGAAAATTAATAACAACGAATCATAGACGACCAAACTTTTTTGCTCTAGTAAGACTAGTCGCACGAAGAATAATAATTATTAAAATATTATTTATTGTAGTATGTTTAAATAAATTCTAAGCTATGTTCCTCGTGAATAACTCTTAAAACGCTATAAAGGTGAAGAAAAGGTGAACGGTTACACTTGTATACATTAAAAGTAGGCGGGTCTACGCCACGTCATGACAGTGAGAATGAAATGCTAATGCTGGCTGACTGATGATGCAATTACGAGGCGAGGCCGAATGCCACCGATTCCCAGATCTGCCAAGTCGTGACTCGTCCAAGGCTGATGTATCGCACCATGCACTGCCTCCGCGTGTGCCGCAGTACAGGACCGGCGAGCACTGCGGCTGTGGCCGGTGGTCGGGGGGCCTTGGGCGGTGGCTGCGAACGAAACTGGTCGACAAGTAGAAGACCTTCGAAAGTCGCTTCCCACAACACCAGGGATCTCTATAATCTCTAGTGAAAACAAGATCAAGACGACAGTTTCTTTACATACATTCAGAATCATTTACAAGGGGTTTAGTCTCCTACTACTACTGGAGATTTTTCCTGACAGAGCGGTAGTTTAAATAAAATAATATTTAAGTAAGACGAATAAGCAGGTCTATAAGAATGATTAGTTCTAATGTTCATTCTTTGGACAAGTTTTAATTTTAAAAATATCTCTCTTCAAGTGCCTGGATTACTCAACTTTCTACGAATAGCCTCTTCAAATTAATCTGATGAGTGTCAAAAAAGACAAGTCACTTTCCTCTTAAAAAAAAATGTAATTCTTTTCCAAACTAAAATAGATAAAAGATACAGTTGGTTTTATGACGCCAAACCAAACGTGTTACATGGGTTCATTCTAATAAGCGCCGAGTGTAAGTCCTGAAAGAGATGTCCTGACACGTGTCAGCAGGAAGCCCCTGACAACAAAGGCTCGGCCGATCCTCCTGCTGTCTGCGCGCTCACGCCTGCCGGTGACGTCACTCCTACTGGAGGGTTTCATAACACACCCATCGTCATCACATCTGTTCTCTGTCCTCAAAGCGACACGTTCGTGTAGAAGTAGAATACATCAGGATGTTGTGTGCAATTGTGGGAGAGTGTCACGTGTGGAAACGACTGTCTGAGGGCAATAAAACAAGGGGCAGGTAGCAGACAAGAGCGGCCGCGGTCGGAGACAGGCAGGCTGGCGAGGGCGTGGGGAGACAGGTGCCTGTCTGGAGCGGCTGCTGCTGCGCCGCAGAGGCTCGGAGGGAACACCGCACTGCTAGAGCCGGTAACAATTTTGGCTATTTAAATTTATGTACCTCAAAATTCAAATAAATTGAATTTTTGTCACAGCCAATTAAACAGCGAGACTCGAGGATGTCGACGCACCGGACGTCTGTTCGCGGGCTTGTTACGTTCACACCTCTGTCCATGCATCATTCATGTGTCGCCTACCTGCCACCTGGCGGCTTGCGACACTCCGGGAATCCTACAAGATCCGAGATAACGGCGCGAGCCTGGCAAGTGGAACGGATCTGATCGGTGCAAGTTTAAACTTATCTTTTAGGTTTCGCAAAAAATACAAAATCTCTAACCTACAGCGGGATGAGCTACGATCGATCGGCCAGTGACCCGAAGACAACGGCCGGCCATGTACGAGTCATTTCGCTGATAGATAGGTGCTAACCTACGATAACCCCGTGGACCTGCGCATTACGGCCCGTTACTTGACAGAAGCTCTGTTCTCACGCGGCCGCCGAAATGTGGCCTCGGACCGTGCTGGCCCCCACTGAGCCCGGCGTTGTCGTGACAGGTACCCGTGCTGCGTTACAACACGTCCTTCACCAAAGCTTACAAAATGGAATCCTTTGATTAAATTTTGAATTTAATTATTGTTTGTGCGATTTATATTTTGAGTAAATTACTATATTTCCAAGTCATAAAAATATTAGAAAATAATTACTTTTTAGAAAAGAAGCATCGATTTGCAGACGTACCTCAAATTTTGATCATTAAGTAATGGGTACATTGTTTATAAACTGTGATTTTTCTCTCGATTCATATTTTTACCTTTTCCGGTTTCTGGACTCGTTATAAATAATCGCATAACGGGCTTCGTGAACTTTTTAATGCATGGGCTACTTGTTTGATATATTGAATTGTGTAATTATTAATAATTTTTCATTTTTATCATATTGGTATGTGTTCAGTTGGATGTATGCAGCAAGGGAGAAAGTAGTTCACTTAATTTCCATTATTTGAGGCAGCAACACAACTTATTAAACGATTTGTATTACCTTTCCTACCAAAGAATATGCACAAAGTAGAACATGACTCGTGGGGACGGGGACGTCAAGGTAAAAAAAAATATTTCTAATTCACCAAGAAACAAGTGCTTTCTGTCCATGGTAAATAAACACATCACCAGTCTGAGACCGAAAAACGGTGCATCTCACGCATCTCTCAGCTCTGCAGACACCTGCGATCTGAGCACAAAGAGTAGGCTAATTGGTTCGGCGACAGCCGCACAAACTCGCCCCCTCTCGCACGCGCTCTCTGCGTAAACTGTTAGCTCATTGTTTAGTACGCGACACGATTTTAAACGATTATGATACAGTAGGCCTTCTGCATTGTTTATTGAAACTTCTGAGATTGATAAACCCACGGGAATAAACGTAAATAGCAACATTTGTGTAACTGATCTTAATAAACCTGTAAAATTTTTAATTTTCAGATTTGGGGAAAATTTGATTTTTAGTTAGGACACAGATAATTTTATTTTGGATTATAGAAATAATTTGAAATAATGCTCCCCATTAAAAACATTATTTTTATATTTGCGAAAATCTTATATTTTTAGTCATATTTCAACACGTTGATAGTTTTATTTTGGACTATAATGCTGTACGGACCCGTACCACCCAGGTTCCAATCCTATAAAATAAGTACACATTTGTAATACTGTAGTTTTAAGTTTCTAGTCTCTAAAAGAATATAATAATGACGGATTTAGGTTATCTTTGAGTGAATCAACCAGGCTTAGAGTAAGGTACAACGTCGCATAATTTGTCCATTAATTGATGATGAATGTAAGATAACCTAGTTGCAGTCCTATGTCAAGCGACAGTGAGAATATGGGTTAATGGAGAATGTACTGTACGTTGCGTTACCCTAGAGGAAAGTTAGCTTCCAATGAGGGTTCCACATGAGTAGTTCATTATCCATAAATTTCAAGCCATACAATTTAACAAGTCTGATTCCAGTAAATCAATAGCATGTTACAGATAGAGCCAAACGACGTGGTCCAGTCCTAAGACTATTGATAATTCTGGCACTGGGTTTACAAACGGCTGGCCCACGTTATTTGACTCAACCGGTTCTACTACTAGCTGATAAATCCATACCTTCTATATTCTATAGAACCACCTATTTAATACGTAAGGTTGTTTTTATCTAGACTCCTTATACGTTCCTGAACTAATTTTGATACTCGTGAAAATTGCAAAGATACTCTGTGACATTGCAAAGAGGTCGCGTTTGGCATCTATACATTATAATTATATAGTAAAATTTTAAGTGGATCCACTTCGTAAATTTTGTAATTTATCCATGAAATCTATCATCATAATATAAAATGACAGTTAAAAAAAATACTTAGTTATTACTGAACCCAGGCATGGAATGAATGGATACAGGCCAGAATCGGCGACCTGTCCTAGAGCAGTACTACTAGATGCTAGCTGCTGGCTTGTAGTCCCCATGAATGGACACAGCCTGTAGACAGATCGTCTACGACTGCCGGGTCGGCGACCTGTCCTAGAGCAGTACTACTAGATGCTAGCTGCTAGCCAGAAGTCCCCATGAATGGACACAGCCTGTAGACAGATCGTCTACGACTGCAGGGTCGGCGACCTGTCCTAGAGCCGTACTACTAGATGCTGGCTGCTAGCCTGTAGTCCCCATGAATGGACACAGCCTGTAGACAGATCGTCTACGACTGCCGGGTCGGCGACCTGTCCTAGAGCAGTACTACTAGATGCTGGCTGCTAGCTTGTAGTCCCCATGAATGGACACAGCCTGTAGACAGATCGTCTACGACAGCCGGGTCGGCAACCAGTCCTAGAGCAGTACTACTAGATGCTAGCTGCTAGCTTGTAGTCCCCATGAATGAACACAGCCTGTAGACAGATCGTCTACGACAGCCGGATCGGCGACCAGTCCTAGAGCAGTACTACTAGATGCTAGCTGCTAGCTTGTAGTCCCCATGAATGAACACAGCCTGTAGACAGATCGTCTACGACAGCCGGGTCGGCGACCTGTCCTAGAGCCGTACTACTAGATGCTTGCTGCTAGCTTGTAGTTCCCATGAATGGACACAGCCTGTAGACAGATCGCCTACGACTGCCGGGTCGGTGACCTGTCCTAGAGCAGTACTACTAGATGCTAGCTGCTAGCCTGTAGTCCCCATGAATGGACACAGCCTGTAGACAGATCGTCTACGACAGCCGGGTCGGCGACCTGTCCTAGAGCAGTACTACTAGATGCTGGCTGCTAGTTTGTAGTCCCCATGAATGGACACAGCCTGTAGACAGATCGTCTACGACTGCCGGGTCGGCGACCTGTTCTAGAGCAGTACTACTAAATGCTGGCTGCTAGCTTGTAGTCCCCATGAATGGACACAGCCTGTAGACAGATCGTCTACGACTGCCGGGTCGGCGACCTGTCCTAGAGCAGTACTACTAGATGCTGGCTGCTAGCTTGTAGTCCCCATGAATGGACACAGCCTGTAGACAGATCGTCTACGACTGCCGGGGTCGGCGACCTGTCCTAGAGCAGTACTACTAGATGCTGGCTGCTAGCTTGTAGTCCCCATGAATGGACACAGCCTGTAGACAGATCGTCTACGACAGCCGGGTCGGCGACCTGTCCTAGAGCAGTACTACTAGATGCTGGCTGCTAGCTTGTAGTCCCCATGAATGGACACAGCCTGTAGACAGATCGTCTACGACAGCCGGGTCGGCGACCTGTCCTAGAGCAGTACTACTAGATGCTGGCTGCTAGCTTGTAGTCCCCATGAATGGACACAGCCTGTAGACAGATCGTCTACGACAGCCGGGTCGGCGACCTGTCCTAGAGCATTACTACTAGATGCTGGCTGCTAGCTTGTAGTCCCCATGAATGGACACAGCCTGTAGACAGATCGTCTACGACTGCCGGGTCGGCGACCAGTCCTAGAGCCGTACTACTAGATGCTAGCTGCTAGCCTGTAGTCCCCATGAATGGACACAGCCTGTAGACAGATCGTCTACGACTGCCGGGTCGGCGACCTGTCCTAGAGCAGTACTACTAGATGCTAGCTGCTAGCCTGTAGTCCCCATGAATGGACACAGCCTGTAGACAGATCGTCTACGACTGCCGGGTCGGCGACCTGTCCTAGAGCAGTACTACTAGATGCTGGCTGCTAGCCCGTAGTCCCCATGAATGGACACAGCCTGTAGACAGATCGTCTACGACTGCCGGGTCGGCGACCAGTCCTAGAGCAGTACTACTAGATGCTAGCTGCTAGCTTGTAGTCCCCATGAATGGACACAGCCTGTAGACAGATCGTCTACGACAGCCGGGTCGGCGACCAGTCCTAGAGCAGTACTACTAGATGCTAGCTGCTAGCTTGTAGTCCCCATGAATGGACACAGCCTGTAGACAGATCGTCTACGACTGCCTGGTCGGCGACCAGTCCTAGAGCAGTACTACTAGATGCTAGCTGCTAGCTTGTAGTCCCCTTGAATGGACACAGCCTGTAGACAGATCGTCTACGACTGCCGGGTCGGCGACCAGTCCTAGAGCAGTCCTACTAGATGCTAGCTGCTAACCTGTAGTCCCCATGAATGGACACACGCCAGTAGACAGACCGTCTACGACTGCCCGGTCGGCGACCTGTCCTAGAGCCGTACTACTAGATGCTAGCTGCTAGCTTGTAGTCCCCTTGAATGGACACACGCCAGTAGACAGACCGTCTACGACTGCCCGGTCGTCGACCTGTCCTAGAGCAGTACTACTAGATGATAGCTGCTAGCCTGTAGTCCCCATGAATGGACACACGCCAGTAGACAGACCGTCTACGACTGCCCGGTGGTCGACCAGTCCTAGAGCAGTACTACTAGATGCTAGCTGCTAGCCTGTAGTCCCCATGAATGGACACAGCCTGTAGACAGATCGTCTACGACTGCCGGGTCGGCGACCTGTCCTAGAGCAGTACTACTAGATGCTAGCTGCTAGCCTGTAGTCCCCATGAATGGACACAGCCTGTAGACAGATCGTCTACGACTGCCGGGTCGGCGACCTGTCCTAGAGCAGTACTACTAGATGCTGGCTGCTAGCCCGTAGTCCCCATGAATGGACACAGCCTGTAGACAGATCGCCTACGACTGCCGGGTCGGCAACCAGTCCTAGAGCAGTACTACTAGATGCTGGCTGCTAGTTTGTAGTCCCCATGAATGGACACAGCCTGTAGACAGATCGTCTACGACTGCCGGGTCGGCGACCTGCCCTAGAGCAGTACTACTAGATGCTGGCTGCTAGCTTGTAGTCCCCATGAATGGACACAGCCTGTAGACAGATCGTCTACGACTGCCGGGTCGGCGACCTGTCCTAGAGCAGTACTACTAGATGCTAGCTGCTAGCCTGTAGTCCCCATGAATGGACACAGCCTGTAGACAGATCGTCTACGACTGCCGGGTCGGCGACCTGTCCTAGAGCAGTACTAATAGATGCTAGCTGCTAGCCCGTAGTCCCCATGAATGGACACAGCCTGTAGACAGATCGTCTACGACTGCCGGGTCGGCGACCTGTCCTAGAGCAGTACTACTAGATGCTGGCTGCTAGCCCGTAGTCCCTATGAATGGACACAGCCTGTAGACAGATCGTCTACGACTGCCGGGTCGGCGACCAGTCCTAGAGCAGTACTACTAGATGCTAGCTGCTAGCCTGTAGTCCCCATGAATGGACACAGCCTGTAGACAGATCGTCTACGACTGCCGGGTCGGCGACCTGTCCTAGAGCAGTACTACTAGATGCTAGCTGCTAGCTTGTAGTCCCCATGAATGGACACAGCCTGTAGACAGATCGTCTACGACTGCCGGGTCGGCGACCAGTCCTAGAGCAGTCCTACTAGATGCTAGCTGCTAACCTGTAGTCCCCATGAATGGACACACGCCAGTAGACAGACCGTCTACGACTGCCCGGTCGGCGACCTGTCCTAGAGCCGTACTACTAGATGCTAGCTGCTAGCTTGTAGTCCCCTTGAATGGACACACGCCAGTAGACAGACCGTCTACGACTGCCCGGTCGTCGACCTGTCCTAGAGCAGTACTACTAGATGATAGCTGCTAGCCTGTAGTCCCCATGAATGGACACAGCCTGTAGACAGATCGTCTACGACTGCCGGGTCGGCGACCTGTCCTAGAGCAGTACTAATAGATGCTAGCTGCTAGCCCGTAGTCCCCATGAATGGACACAGCCTGTAGACAGATCGTCTACGACTGCCGGGTCGGCGACCTGTCCTAGAGCAGTACTACTAGATGCTGGCTGCTAGCCCGTAGTCCCTATGAATGGACACAGCCTGTAGACAGATCGTCTACGACTGCCGGGTCGGCGACCAGTCCTAGAGCAGTACTACTAGATGCTAGCTGCTAGCCTGTAGTCCCCATGAATGGACACAGCCTGTAGACAGATCGTCTACGACTGCCGGGTCGGCGACCTGTCCTAGAGCAGTACTACTAGATGCTAGCGGCTAGCCTGTAGTCCCCATGAATGGACACAGCCTGTAGACAGATCGTCTACGACTGCCGGGTCGGCGACCAGTCCTAGAGCAGTACTACTAGATGCTAGCGGCTAGCCTGTAGTCCCCATGAATGGACACAGCCTGTAGACAGATCGTCTTCGACTGCCGGGTCGGCGACCTGTCCCAGAGCAGTACTACTAGATGCTAGCTGTTAGCCTGTAGTCCCCATGAATGGACACAGCCTGTAGACAGATCGTCTACGACTGCCGGGTCGGCGACCAGTCCTAGAGCAGTACTACTAGATGCTAGCTGCTAGCCTGTAGTCCCCATGAATGGACACAGCCTGTAGACAGATCGTCTACGACTGCCGGGTCGGCGCGTCCGTGGGCGTCTCAGCGGAGGCCGCCCGGTCCGTAGGCGTACAACCTCCTACTCGTTCATTCACGACCAGTTCATTCATTTCTCCTCTGCTATCTCCCATATCCGCTAACCACTCTCCGACATCGGTACATGCAGTGCACAACTCGTTCGTTAGAGCTACATTGCTTGATGTTTATTACCGTCCGCCCGATAATGAGCAAATGAAATAAATTACCAAGTGGCCGGCTCGTACATTATCTTAATGTCAAGGAATGCGTATATCATAAGGTAAATAACTGCAGACATGCAGCGCCTAAGTAATGGAAATTAGAAAGCAAGTGAACACAACTTCCAACCATTCGATTTTTAATTGAATCAAGATTACCTTTGTTTGTTAGCATTAAATAACAGAACAAACTAATTTTATTTAAGTGTATGGTTTAGCGAGTTAATCATCAGGTTAATCTTCAATCGTCGAATAAGTAATGGAAATTAGAGAGCAAAACAATACAACTTCTAACTTTAAAATTTTAGATAGAATCAGGATTACTTAAGTAAATTAGCAGTAACTGCAAGCGGTTAAACTGATTTGAATTCTGCTTTCAATACCTTTTATGCTAAAGCGCCACCGCCACCGCAGCTGCTTCAAGATATGAGATCGCCTCTGGAGAGCTGCTCTGACGGCGGTCGTGACGTAGTGCAGAGTCGTTGCTCCCAGGGCCGCGAACGTTTGAAATTAAAATAATTCCACGAGATGGAGATTTTCATTTCGTATTTTTATTACTTGATGCTATGTTTAAGGTGAGAGGGAGGCGGAGAGAGAGACTTGTACCGTAGTTTGATTTTACGGTGCAATAGTTAAGCACTTCCTGACGTCAACTTTTGCTTTAAACCCAAAGATAGTTACTACTTAATAGGCATGATAAATTGATGTAATAAATTAAAAGTGATTCGCTTTTACTGACTTCCTGGTGGGGGATTTCGCTGACGCATCGAGTTTTTTGGCGTTCAGTTTCGCCGATAAATACAGACCACCTGTATTCATTGGTTTCCCTGAACAATCATACTTCGTGTTGGTGTTTACTCATTATAAAAATTCAAACATTGAAAGGGTTCGACAAAAACAGGGTGGAAAAAAACTTTAAAAGGGTCGGTGTAGGAGAACCACAAAGGGCCATGAAATTGAACAAATTGAACAGTTGAGTGACCGCCAAAGGATATCGGAGAAATCTCCATCAAAACGCCAAACAAAAAATAGACATCCAGAGGAAGTCGG
Organism: Flexamia atlantica; assembly: GCA_035578135.1. Classification (NCBI taxonomy): domain Eukaryota; kingdom Metazoa; phylum Arthropoda; class Insecta; order Hemiptera; family Cicadellidae; genus Flexamia; species Flexamia atlantica. The sequence goes on from JAQJVK010000001.1 coordinate 229,140,781, forward strand.
ATATTATAGTCAGCAACCATATATAAAAATTTAGAATGTAACTTTTTTGAAGCAAAGTTAGCGTGCCTAATTAAAACGTAACGGAAAATGAGGACTTACTTCACACTGTTCGTTCAGGTCACCAATCCTGGCTCTCAAACTTCTCGGACACGACTTAAAAGCTAGCTAAAATCGAGTGTTTTGGCTCAGAGTACGCGTGATAAACAATGTACGATAACATTTTGAGGAAATCATTACAGATTCATCATCGGCTCTGAGTATGAGCTGCTACGGACGTTCAACTGTCCAGCCAGGAGGCAATTAGGAACGATACACGAGATTGTTGAACTTAGAGGAGCCAAACAATGGTTAAGAGACAGGACCAGGAATGGAGTGCAGATCAAGGCCATAGTCATACAGTGCGGCGGCGCAGCCTGAGTCACTGGCGCTGGTGCCTCGCTGGAGGTCACTCTAGTGTGCAGTTTTTCACGCGAAAAACATATTTCATAAAAAATTATTAATGACAAAAAGTGTTATTTTTAACTAGTAATGTCTTATGTAACATTGCGACATGCCATGAAAAAATGGCGAAGGTTATGGTTGAAATCTAGACAACTAATCAAATGAAATAAATGGATGACCACATAACACATATGCTCCTACATTACACAGCTTAAACATTTAATTGATTCGAATCCTATAATTAACTTATTACAATATAAGTATCAATATAATTTTTTTTTCAATTCTCAAAATGTAAAATTTTAATCTATTTGATTTTACTTCGGAAACAAATTACGACGTATCCTGTTAACATTTCCGATTTAAAATTGACTTAAACCAAGCACATTAGCCCTACAGGTAGCCACAATGATGTCCATATTATTTTAGTTCATTTGTATTGCAACTTAGTGCAGTATTCAATTATTTTATGGAAAATATATTTGCCAACTAATGAGATGAAATAAATGTGATGCGATGAAAGTCGTGTTAGATTTCATCAAAGTAATCGGCAAAATACTGTTCATAAAACAATTATTTTTTGCACAATAAGTTGTATTAACAATTAATCAATATAATAATGAATTAACAATAAAGTATTTGCACTAATTTCCTATCCATTTTGAGAGACTTCACTAACGTCCCAGCGTTAAAGTCTCTGGAACAGCAAACAAGATTTATTGAAAACTGTTTTGTTACTATATAACTCCCAAAACCAAGATTTTTTAAAAACCAAAATAGTAAAAATATGTTGGTTGAACATAGTTTAATTATTTAATAACAAAAATGCTCTAAATATTTAGAGCCACCTTTTTGTCGTGCAAACTAAACTCATGAAAATTTTTAACAAGTGACGCATCATTTATCAGATTTACGGACAAGTAAATACAGTATTTTCTCACGCGTTTTCAAGAAACATTTTCCAATAATTTCTCAATCAAAACTCCAATCCGTTTCTTACGGCCCCAAGGAAAACCCAAAAATCGAAACGAAACTCATCACCTTAGTCTAATGGGCAGTTCCTGACTCAGAAGTTTTATCCCTTTCCCATAAAGACATAATGACTTTCAAACTACGATTACTTCTTCCTAATTTTAATCATTTGTTCGATCTAGTCATAACATTATTACAAAGGTGATCGTTTTTACTTTTGAATGGTAATCTCTGTAACGGCTACAGCGAGGCCCCTCGCCTGACCGCCGGTAGACGCGGGCCCACGCAGCAGCGGGGCGTGTGGGCAGCGGCGTGTGGGTCGCTCAGCGGGGCGGCGCAAGGTCACCCGCCAAATACGACCGCTCAATGAACTCTGACGTCATCAACGGCGACAACGACAAACACGCCTGTCGATCAGCGGACAACGACAACGACAACGACAAACACTGCTTCTGCGTCTTTGACTTGAGGGCTGTGACAGTCAACCTTGCCAACTACGTCCACTCAACGACCTCTGACGTCACTGACAACGACAGCGACGACAGCCAACGAGATTACCACCGTGAACTGTGACTACAAGACCAATGAGAAAATACCTATGGCGGAGACAGTCAACACTTGCTGACAATTACCACTCAATGCACTACCAATGGCGCTGTAGCTCCACCAACTAACCATGCTGAACAACAAAAACGGCACAATGAGTTTGTAACAGGAACTGGTAGTGACTCATACACTTCTTACTTATTTTCTTGTATATATTAGACGCGGTGATGATGTTGCATGGTAGTAACTGAGTAATGGGGAAGGGAATCAGAGAATAATATGCATATTTGTAAAGTTTTGAAGGAAAAATATATCCCGCAACTAAAACTGCTCTGGAGCTGAACAGCATCCATGATTTATATGCGTGTGGCCAACCTTTAGTGGTGGACTATTAAGTAACACGTTCCTGACGTGGACTCAATTCCTGACGTTCACAGCTATGAAGATCCTATGTCTGTGGTTATTTAATAATGGGATTACGATAACTTCTCCGCTTATGAACAACTTGCGAAGTTTTGTTTGGAAGGTTAATGAATACGACCAATTATCAATCAAATCATGCAGGTTCTTACTAGTTTACCATGTATTAGAGGAGAACACGTTCAACCAAATTCACTTAACAATAATAATAACTATAATTAACAGAGACTAATTATAGTTAACTCTAATGGTTAACTATAATTAAGTTAACATTCATCAACTAAATGAAATTTTCATTGTAAACAACTTTGGTTCACAAAGAAAGAGCAAGAGACAGCTATTAAACATGGAAAGTTCTACATTGTGACATTAAAATAGAGTAACGCATAAGGTAGTTCGCCGCATTCCAGGGGAGGGAACAATGGGGACAATGTCAGGGTTTCAATGGACAGCCAATTACTGTCCGGGCGCAGAGTCAGACGGACAGCCGGACACCAAACAAGGCGAAGCTGCCTATACCAGCCTCCTGTCTCACCTCCGACCTACTGTCTGGTGTCCATCTCTTTGGCTGTGCACAAAGTAAAGGAGAAGCGTGTAGAGACACTTCTTAGATGCGCTCTTGGTTAACAGGAGTTTTGCTGTGGGTTAAAAGCTTCTTAAAATTGGTATAATACTGATAGAAAACTTGTTTATACATGTTATAAAATCAACTTATTGTTTATGTTATAAAATCAACTTATTGTTTATGTTATAAAATCAACACATTCCGTACAAAAAAAAACAAAGTAAATGCACGAAGATTGCATTTTCACGTAGAGTCGTTTCAATAACATGGGAGGGTTTGTATGAAATCTTGACAACAATTCAGGGGGAGAATGTCAGGTTATTAAGAAGATATATTGGCAAACTACGTTCAAATATATCTCTTTACAATTATTTCTATGCTTCCACGAAAATACTGGAGCGCGTCTTGCAGAAATAGTTCCAAGAAATCTCATGCAACAATTGCCAAAACCGATTATAAACCCCATTGCAAATGTTTCAAGGGATTATGATGGAACACCGCAAGATTACTCCTGACTCCGTCCCTGTCGCAAGACTGCTCCTGATCCCTTTTCATCAGTAAAACAATCTAAAGACGACAGGTGGCAAGATTTGATCGTGTAACGGCATAATAATGGGTTCATTATCATAATAAAGCCGGAAGCAATTTTTGGTGTTCAACGAGAAAGCTCACAAGCGGTGTTGTTTATTCATTGACACCCGCCCAGCACGGAGACTAACAGCAGGTGATAAAAGTTGTCGTAGGCCCACAAGACAGCGGGGGAGGGGGAGGGGGAGGGGGGGGGGTGATGACGTAACGGTAGTGTAACGGCCTCATTACCGTAATGAGAGAGGAGTGCTGAGTGTTGCTGGGTTGGAGCTGCGCTGCCGCTGCACCTGCGACTGTTGCTGCAACTGCTACGTCTCGTCTCTCGTGGGCCAACCGACAACCCAAACATTCTCACCCACCGGGTGTCTATGCGTGATTTGATAGGCATTCGGTAAATTTGAGTTAGTTTTATTATTAAATAATCACTTGTATTTAGGCAATTACATTAAATCAATAGTTGTCTGAAACCAAAACCAGCTGAGGCAAAAGAGATGGGAAACAAGTCAATTAGACAGACAGGCCTCTGAAATCGAAAAAAACGGAAGTAAAAAAAGAGGAAAACAGTTAAATTAACTCTCCAACTTCACTGATTGTCTTGAAATTTCCCGGTGACATTGCATTTTTGTGAGCGGACGGCATGTATAGACAGAGCTCAAATACTTAAACACTTACAACTTGTAATTCTGCAGCGCTTCCACCTGTAGACTTCGCATCGTTGTTTCACAAATTGTGAAGCAAAATTGGGCTCGTATAATTTACGAAACTGAACCGTCGTGCCCGAATTTCGCAGGATGTCAGGTTAATCCTCTCCAGATGCGCGGACTCTCCGCGATCCCCGGCCACTTTACCAAGTTTGGCAACCTGTCCCACGGCTCCAGTTGACATGGATACCGCTTTCAGGTTTACTTCATGTTTGGAAAAAGTTAATTCGATAACGGGAATCTGACAACTTTACGTTTCTCCTTATGACCTTTAGTCACTGCCGATGTAATGTTGTAAGATCGGTTGTGCGGAATGCAATGTTCTCTAGATACAATGGGCTACATTTACCTGTAGCGAACCGTACATGGCGGTCGATAGCCAAACCAGTGGTAGTGCTGTACTGTCCGCGACAAATATAGCAGTTACACCATTGGAATAGACAGTAATATTTTATATGAATTGCTTTCCTTTTTGAATCAGTGAATTGGATGGCTTTAAATACTGTTATACTGAATTTGCTAGATATAACAACTAAATTTGAGCGAGCAACGCACTTGAAGTTGACATGTTACTTTTGAAAAGGATAAATGAAACTGAGTGAGTGAAAAAGGAGTTAGTAAACTGAACTAGAGACCTGTACAAGCTAAAACAACAACAAAACACGAATATATTCAGAATTTGACCTTACTGCCCAGCTACATTAGGGCAACTGCCGGAGTTTTAAAGGCAGACACCCAATCCACGACGATAGCGACTCGGTAACAAAATACAGTAGACATTTTGGTTGGCTACTCACCCAAGACACTGACACTCAGCCCGCTGCCGGGGCGGCCCCTGCTGAGCGCGCGCACCGTCGACATGGTGACATTTCCGCACTCGTCAAAGTGTTCTTTCACAAGCCAGAGTCACTCGCGATCACCACTTACTATGCACGAATGTTCACCGTCCTCCTCTCACCTTAGGTGTGTCCTGGCATAAAGCATTCTTAGAACTGTGCTCTAGTTATATACATGGTTATATATTCGGAATTTGAAATGCGTGGACAACAAACGATTTTTGAAACTTTCATCTAGAATTTCATCAGGATGTCGTCCAATGACAATTTATATTTTTTTTAATAACTGTAATATTATTTATTTGTTTATTTAATTTCATCTTTTAAATAGGTACCAATATTTTTCAATTTCACGACAATTTTAATTGCATTCACTAATTAAATTCTGAAATAAACTAAACAAGGGATGTGGGGACAACAATCGATTGCAGTAGGCCAGCGAAGGTTAATTGTGTTATAGCCTGGTGATACCGCCTTGTGAGGCCACCCGGGGATGGAAGGATCGCCTGTGGCATGTGGCGGACATCAATGGGTGTAATTGACGACGACCGACATCTATTGTCGTCCACTCAGCTTGATCTGCTCTACTTCCTTTCTATTTGACTCATTTCTTTGGGCTATATCTCATACGATCAATAGATCCGACAATTGTCCTACTCATGTTTTAAATGCTTCAAAGGGCGGTACAGTTTCATACTGATCGTCGCCCCCCATCGATAGGGGCGGCGAAACGTTGCTTGGACTGTGGAAGATTCAATAAAATGTTTGAGATAACTATTTAAGTTTAGCTGCAAAACATTTTAAAATCTGAGGTCAAATAATATTTTAATATTTAAAGAAGGTTGAATGGTACTGCACTTAGAAAAAGAGAGAAATCTAATTCCAAAGGAGAAAACACCAATCACATTAGAATTTAATGAAGTTATAGCCTTATTATAAAACAAGCCGAAATCTGCATGTGTTAATTTTACATTTTAATCTGTTTCAAGAATAAAAACAAAGAATAAGTACTCGATAATTTATTCAATAGAACCATGTTCCATGAACTCTAAGAATACCGGTATAAGGAAAACTGGCAATGTCAACAACAGCTCGAATGAGTATTTATAAATTTTAAGACAAGAAATAGTTAAACACCTTTAAAATTACAATTGGATGATGATATTCCAGCAAAAGAGCAGATAGCTATGAGGGTATAACGCCATGAACAAACACCAGAGCACAGTTGGGTACCTTGCAGTGAGCACCTGCCGCGAGAGACGAGGGCACCGCACACAGGGAGACACGCGGACTGAGTGGTCCGCACATCCACGCCGCGCCCCCACACTGCCCCCACTCGCACTACACTCGCCGCACTTGTTTACATTCCGGCATTACATCACAGCCCGTGCTAATCCTTGCGAAGGGCAAAGTCTCAACACATCAAAAGCTAAAGCCGTGTTCAGCGGTCAGAAGAGTTTAATGTATGATATGAAATATTTCAACAGGCGAAATATTTGGACTGAGGAAAAAAATAATGATGGTAGAATAATCCTAAAAATCCTAAGATCATTTTACACGATTCAGTTTTGATAGACTTGAATAATTATTCCTCCACAGGACTTCCTTTGACTTAATGGATTACGTCACTCTAGTGACGTAAGATTACTGTGGTGTTAACAATGCATATTATTCCGAGTATTTCTGGCAATACGACTATTTTTAATACATTTTTCTTTCGCCTTAAAGACAGTGGGGAGTAGTTGGTATTGCAGCAGACGAGTACTTCCTGAGTAGGCGCCACCACCCCTAAGGAAGTGAGGCCAGGTGGAGCCACAGAGGCAGGGACTGTTCCCATGATCGTGCCTCCGCCTCCGCCACCACCTGAGCCACCCCGCCGTTCTCACCCTCAGGGGCAAGACAAATCACCCCGCACTACAGGTGGCTCATAAAGCGCTTCAGGTAACCCATATTATAGTGAGAAATCTCACCTACAAAAGTCGAACCTTTGTGGATCTTTGATTGATCGTCTGGGGCAAACAATGAAAAAAGCCAGTGTTACTTAAATAAAGTTGTAAGGAGATGAATTTGAATTTGCACGGTGACGAATTAGGGGAAATTTGTTCAGTATGGCTACGCCTACCTTAGAGTAGTACTGGAGTGACGTTATTCAGGAGCATCTATACCTGGAAAACAAAAACAACAAAATTAGTTTTATTTTTATATAAATTTCAGTCATTAAGTTTTTTTACCTCGATTTCCTTTCTAAAAATAAATAAACGTTATCAGCAAACTGACACATACTTTCTGCCTTAAAGGCGTTTAATGCAAGAAAATCTACAATAAAATAAATAAAATTACTGTTATCACACAAATACATAACCACATTTAATCAAAATCGGTTAGTAATTAACAGAAATAACGGTTTTTGAATATTTGCCATAAGAATAATGCCATTCAACGTACCGTGTTTACTGACCAATGAAAATATCAATTATCTCCACAAGCAGTTGGCGTAGACTAATAATGAAAAATAAAAATACTGTAATAAATTATTTATTTCTGCAAGCCAGATTTAATGGTTGCAAGTACATTTTGATTACTTATCATAATCTTGCGTAAATTTGAAATTTTTTAATTTTTTAACACTTAAGGCCCCTTTTACACAAGGACACTGTCCCGTAACTGTGTCCGGCAACTGTTTCTCGGCAACTCACAAGGCATTGCCGCTTATAAATAACCATAAATCTTGAACCTGAATTTGTAATGCATGTGGGAGGTTTCCATTTTTTTGTTGACATCAGCACTAAAACCATCCCCAATGGTTCAAATTTATAAAAAGGATGTTTTATTTCAAATAAATACTCCACACAAGTGATTTTAATAACCAATTGTTGGGTTTATAATAATTCAAAAAGTGAGACATACAGTATTTTTTGTCAAAAGAATTTGAGTCTAAAATGTATAAAACGTTTCTTTTAGCTCTCTTCAGCCTTTACACAGTTGCCCAACAGAGCTTGATCTTTTCTCTCGTCCCATAACTCCCAACGTTTATAATGTATAACAAAGGACTGCTATGTTGTGAGGGTTTTGACACTGATGCAGTGATAGCCTGGTGTCTGCAGACGCCGGTAGAGCACGTAGAAGATTAGATACGATCGCATCCTCCGTCACGTCCAAACTGGAGCTCGCACTACGTGCCGTGACTTCTTTATTGCCTAGTTTTTTAGGAGTAGAGATTGTTTTATAGACGAAGTGTAGTGCGTGTTGCTGCTCTGCCCCATTAATCCACCCCATACCAATAAGGGATTTCCTCTCCCACTGCAATTTATCACAATAATCGCTGGAAGGAGATCAATTCTCCCCGTACCACCTTGCTCCCGACATCCTCCTCCTCGGTCACGGGATTAGACGAGTAGTCAGAACGATACAACACTGCTTAAATCCAACAACTGGCCAGATCCAGACAACTCTCGTCATAGCCAACTCAACTGTCGTCATCTCAACTGCCATCAACTCGTCAGTCATCTCAACTGTGGTGAGATTTGTACAACTGTGGGCAGATCTATAAGACAATGCTCAAATATATATATAACTCCTGCCGAATCCATACAATTAATTCTAATCAGATACATTAAGCTGTGGCCTCATTAAGATCTAGAAAGTCCTAAGGCCAGGCCTCGTTCGTAATTTGTAGCTGCGACGTCCGGGAAGAGTTGCGATCGTTATCGCACAAGAAGTATCACCCGCTGAGCTTTCGACTCGTATTTAAATTTTATTTTTATTGCAATTTCCGGTTTTATGATGCTCGCATAACTGTGATACTAGCTGCAATGACTGCATTTCTTAACATCTATGCAGCTTGTTTCCTCTGTTGATGGCCGAAGAGCTAGTTTATTTTCTTGTTTTATGCCCTGGTTTTACATTTTCTATGCCCTGGTTTTCCATATTCTCAGACAGTCCTCAGAAGATGCTGGAATTCAGCTCCTTTACTATCTTCCTCAAGTTATGATGAACTCTGCACATCCTCACTGTTCGTTATGGAATATGGAATTTTTCTGAGGGATTTTTCACTAAGCCTTGCTTGACGGTAGGGCATGTGGTTATGTTGGGCCAGATATACATTGGCTCCAAACGTATATACACTATCCGTTACATCCATTATACTTGCCGTGCCTTTATACTGTATGTATAGTTCGGTTCATTATTGCTATTCTTATCACTGGAGGTCAAGAGCCTCTTCAAACGTCTCTCCAAACATCATATTACATGACAGGGGCCAACTTGATAACTGTGATTTATGCCGTGTTCCAGTCACCGTCGTGGGAGGTTACATGTACAGTATTGTTTAGAAAACTAATCTCAAGGTGAAACGTCAGTAATTATGTTTTGTTCTACTCTAATGGTTTAATACTATTGGATGAAACTACAGTAATTGAATTTTTTAGTGCGAGCGGGTATTTCTGCGTGCATATATAAAATTGTATGGTAAAACAACTCCAAATCTCTACGTATAGGATTTAATTTTAAGTTTTAACTAAAATGTTCTCATGTATTAATTAATTTATTGTATGGTCAAAGCTGTAATTCAAATCTAGTTTCACATAGGCTTCTTCTGATTTAAACATATCCAAGAGAAAGTGAGATGTACATTTCTCCTAAAATCAACTGTACTATGACTTCAGACGACATCATACCTCAATTTTTCTCTAATGTGGTTTTGTACTGTGTAAAACTTTGCATTTATTTTTAAGTAATTAGAGATTAACCAGGCTTACTCACGAAGAAATAAAAAAATCCCGTAAAACTTGGTATCCAAGTACATAAAGGATGATTAGGAAAATGCCTGTAATGGTGTACGTATTTGTTTATATAATGTTACCTTACTGAGACAGTGTGTGTCATAAACTCTTCATGAAATCCTCGTTACTCCCATCGGTCTCCTGGGCTTTCTCGGCCTAACGACATCCGTTAGGAGTGTTTAACAAATCTCCGGATTAGGGAAAGCATCGCAGTAATATAGCATCAATTGGGGGGTTGTCTCACGGCTGGTAATCCTATGACACCTATTCACAACCTCACCGATGATTTTGTGACGGATAAGGTAGTGTCTCGCTATAATATAAACAATGCATAAACCATTCTACCAGAGAAGTTCTTTCCACCCTGTATATGCTTTGCCCCTGTATGTGCTGTATGTGGACAAGCCTCGAGTGATAACTAGTTGAAACGTTGAAATCTTACCGACTGCACCACTAGATAACGCACAGACTAATAATCCGATACTACTGTTGGAGTTGGATATGTTAAACATTTGATTATTGCTCTGTTCTTTGCTAAAACAATTTGATTATTGCTCCTCGATTCCTGCACTTTTAATTCTAAATTATTCTTAATGACCGATCCAGATCCTTATTACCTTAGGAATACAGGCTAAGCCTTCAGATAACCTTATAAATCAGGTATAAGTCGTTGGAGTGTGTTGCAAGTCAAGTCGAGTAAGTGAGACAGCGAGTCTGCGGACCCCGGTCCAGCCAGGTTTATAGCCTGCCATTACGGTCCGTACAGCTAAACATGCGTTTTACGCTTCATGAAATTAGAAAATGGCTCTAACCCGGGTGAAGTAGATTATTCCACCGTAAAGTGCAGGTTTATAGCATCATGTCGGACTGAGCGGTCGCAGACAGCGGCGAAGTAGTGTGGCACCAGACGGCGCGGCCCGCAGTGTGGCTGCGTCCTGTTGCATACTGTCTCTAGCATGGTCTGCTGTCTGTAGTCTGATACACAGACTGAAAAGATTGCAGACTACAGTATACTGAACAATAAAGGTTTTTCGTGTGGTAGCATTATTTTTAATCACATTTTATGAGGTTTTCTACATGCGTTTTCTATAAAACTCTTAAAACAATGGAATTGAATTTTTTGTGATCAGATTTGATAAAATTATAGATTTATTGCTTTACCCGAGTTATTAAAACTTATTTAAGAAAGGAATGCGCGCTGATGGCTGAGTTTTTAACCGGAATATGTTATAAGAAGGAAAATGTACACAATATCTTTGTTGTTGACAAAGGAAAGTTAAAACGTATAGGTAGTTAAAACGTCCATTCAAATGAGACCATTTACCTATGTAGATAACTCCCAACTATAGAAAACAGACACAATGTGTCTAAAGCGTCATAGAAATTCTTAGCAGTAAATCAAGGACCTGAAGACTCGTCGTTGGGGCCTCCTTGACGACTCGGCAGCAAATAAAATGACCCAAAGAGAAAGAAAGAATGGAAGATGGGGTGAATTATGGGCGACTAAAGTGAGTGAGAGAAGTGGTGCATCAATCAGTCGGTAACGCCGGCCAGTGGCTGTATATCTGTCTCCCTCAGACACACGGCACACCACCTCTCTCTCTCTCTCTCTCTCTCTCTCTCTCTCTCTCTCTCTCTCTCTTTCTCTCTCTCTCTCTCTCTCTCTCTCTCTCTCTCTCTCTCTCTCTCTCCCTCTCTCTCTCCTCTCTCTCTCTCTCCCTCTCTCTCCCTCTCTCTCCCTCTCTCTCCCTCTCTCTCCCTCTCTCTCCCTCTCTCTCCCTCTCTCTCCCTCTCTCTCCCTCTCTCTCCCTCTCTCTCCCTCTCTCTCCCTCTCTCTCTCTCTCTCTCTCTCTCTCTCTCTCTCTCTCTCTCTCTCTCTCTCTCTCTCTCTCTCTCTCTCTCTCTCTCTCTCTCTCTCTCTCTCTCTCTCTCTCTCTCTCTCTCTCTCTCTCTCTCTCTTTCTCTCTCTCTTCCGGCCTGGCGAGGTGGCGAACGCATGGCCCGGCTCTGTCCCTGACAGGGTCGCAATAGCCCAAACCCTATCACCCTTAAGGAGATAGGGCTGTATTGGACAAGCCAATTTTCTGGGACTGTGGATGGTTTTGTATTCTCAACCATAGATTGTTGATAACTAGGCTTGCATCCCGGGGTGTTCCCGAACTTGCTAAGCACAAAAAAGAAAAAAAAAAGAAAAAAAAAAGAAAAAAAAAACAAGGGTGATAGTAAATGAATGTTGGTGGATAGGTCTGGAAGTAAAAGGTTGAAGGATGATCGATGAAAAAAAAAAAAATCACAGGATGATAGTAAATGGATGTTGATGAGTCTGTGTGTGAAAGATTGAAGAATGATTGTTGGAAAAAAACGTGCTTGGCAAGGAGTCCTATGTCCTCTCCTTGCAGAAAGTGCCTGCCTGCCCCTGCTAAGGAGACGGATGCACATTTGTTGGATGGGCATTCAAGCGGCGGTCTGTATAAAAGAGGTAGCGTGTGAACTGGTCTTTGAAAAACACGGAGGCGGATTGGGGATCCGGGTACGCTTCGGCTAGTCCGTTGCAAATGGCCCCTTTTCGATGCTGGCTAGTCCAGACCTCCCCCTTCACTCTGGTCGGGGTGCTGGGGGACGCTTAGTGGGGACCTCTCACATGTGATCTCCGGACCTATGCTTGTTGGCAGCCACTGTTGTGAAATTGACATCAGTGGGTGGCCGCCGTTAGTAAGCACCCCCGCCACGCTGAAGACGGTGTTCAAAATTGTCAGAAACTGGCTCAGGAACCATGGGCATATTCTTGTGCATGCGACTGTGCTAGGCATGTACGGTGTCCGAGGAGGTTTGACCTGATTGGTGAAATGTAGGGTCTCGGCCGGTGGATGACGTTGGAGTCATTGGCAAGAGACTCCCATGAACCGGGGAATTCAAAAACCCAACACATGATTTGTATTGTATTGTTTCAGGTTGCATCCTGACCTAGAAATCGAGTTAACAGTGAAAGTTGATTCGTTATTAGTTAATAGTTACCAGTTTTTGTGAATTTCAAATTGAAAAAATCAACATGGCGGGTAAAAGTACAAAGGTAAGTGAGCCTTCTTTGAGCGAAGAGAAGAGGAGCGTAGGAAAGAGGAAGACAGGATTGCTGCGGAGAAGGAGCTTATTGCAAAGTTCCAGAGTGAGAGAAGACTAAGCACCACCAGGTCGCTGTCGCAGGGACCTGGGTTCAGTTCTGCGAATAGCAGCGCGCAGGAGTCTGAATCGGAGGCAGAACGGAAACGGAAATTAAGAAGCCCCGAGGACAAGGAAAAAGAGAAGAAAAGGACCAAAACAAAGAAAATGGACGATGGAGATGAGGAAGGAGAAGAGACTGAAGATGAGAATGAAGTGGATCCTCTTGTGAGTCTAGGAAGGGTGCTGGAGAAGATGAGAGGGTGGTTTAGGCAGCCAACAATAATGAAGATGGTCACGAAGCCGCAGACCGAGAAGTTTCAACGGCACTTCGTGAGGTTTCAGGAGGAACTCATAAGGGCCAGAGAGGAGAGGGCTAGGTTAGAAACCCGAATTGAGGAAAGAGCGGAGTTTGTGAAGATTGTTCGGGATGAACTGAGAAAGGGACCAGAACCGGAGGTGACGAGGAAACCGACTGGGTACGCTGCAGCAGTGGCAAGAGATGCCCCGCAGATTCCGAAGGTGACAGGTGTGAAAGGCCCTGTGCTGCCACCACCAAAGTTGGTCACGGTGAGACACGATACTAAGGAGAGTGAAGAGGTAAAGACCATTCTGAAGAACCTAGTGAAGCCACAAGAGATCGGGTTAAAGGTCAGGAGGCTTGTGAACATCAGGCATGGAGTAATCGTAGAAGCGGAGAACGAAGAAGGAATAGAGGCCCTGATGAAACAGAAATCCCTGGGAGAGGCCGGTCTGAAAGTTGAGAAGCCAACGAAGAAAAGGCCTGTGATAATGATATACGACGTGAATGCAAAGTTGAGTGACGAAGACGTGAAAGATGAAGTATACCGGAGGAACATGCGTGACAGCGGCGTTGACGAAGGTGATTTTCAACAAGAATTTGAGGTCAGACACAAATATAACGATCAGAGATCGAATGGTCAGAAGAAACACATGGTGGTCGAGTGTTCAGTTAGGGTAAGGAACTGGTTGCGTAGGCAAGAGAAGATATACGTGGAGTGGCAATGCTGCAGAGTAAAAGATTATGTGGATGTAGCAAGATGCTACAAGTGCCAGAGATTTGGTCATGTTGCCAAGCACTGCACTGCGGGAAAGCCGACCTGCTCGTATTGCGCGGGCGAGCACGACTTCAAGGACTGTGCAAACAAAAAGAAGAAAGAGGCAGTCTGCTGTGCAAACTGTAAAAGGGATGGTCGTGGAGACCACAAACATGAAGCTGGTTCAAGAAGGTGCCCAGCGTACGAGAAGGCCGTGAAGAGGCAAAACGAAAAGACCGATTATGGACTGTAGGATCGCTCAGTGGAACTTGGGGAGAGGGAAAACTGCCACAAATGAAGCTTACAGAAGATGTCTGCAAGAGAAAGTCGATGTCCTTTTGGTGCAAGAGCCGTACACAGTGAATAGGAAGCTGAAAATGCCTGGTTGCAGAGTGTTCTATGACAGGAGTGGAAGAGAAGATATCTGGAGTGCTGTGTGTGTACTGAATGATAAGATCGGAGCAATCATGGATGTCAGGGACACTAACGGAATGTGTGTCAGCGTCAGGCTAGAGGTTGAAGGAAAGTCGCTGCAGGTGATCAGCCTGTATTGCAGGCCATCAGAGCCCATCGATGGATTCCTCGCAGAACTGTCAGATATTGTCAGGAAGAGAGGCAACAAGGGAGTCGTCTGTGGTGCGGATCTCAACGCAAAATCGGGATTGTGGCTCAGTGGTTGTACGGACGAGAGAGGCTCGAAGGTGGAGGAAGTCCTGTTTGCATGGGACTTGCAGACCCTCAATAGATTCAGTAGATGGACAACATTTGAGAATACGCAGGGCGGGAAGTCGAACATTGATGTCACTATCGCCACGAGGGACGCGGCAAGTAGGATATCAGGTTGGGAAGTACATGAGGAAACGCTGAGTGACCACAGAATGATAACATTTAGGTATCAAGAAGAGCAAGGAAGGAGAGGAAGACTTAATGAACAAAGAGAGGGATCCTACTGTTTGAGGAAAGTGAACTGGGTGTCATTTGACCGCGAGCTGCAACGGAGCATTCAAGGTTTAGACATAGGAACGACGGAAGCGGGAGAACACGCGGAGAGAATCACAGAAATGATCTGCAGGCTAATGGAAGAGCAATTCCCGAGAGCAAAGAAAGGAATGAAGAAGGTTTACTGGTGGACGGAAGAACTCGATGAACTAAGGATTACTATGCGAAGAAAGAATAGGATCTGGAGAAGAACCAGTCTTGAGGCCGACAGGAGAAGCTTTGTGCAATCAAGAACAAATTACATATGGGCGATCAGGAAACAAAAGAAGAAGATGTGGGAGAAGCTCATCGTAGACGAAGAAGGAAACCCGTGGGGTAAGGTCTACAAGATAGTCATGGAAAAGATGAAGAGTGAAGTCCAACTAGCAAGCCTCGAGAAGGAAGACGGAACGATGACGAAGACTCTAAACGAGACTCTGCAAAGGATGATTGAAGGGTTGCTGCCGGATGATAGGGTAGAAGAGGACACCGACGAACAGCGAGAGATAAGGAGAGGTATGATGGAAGAAAGTACAGGACCTAATGAAGAGGACTTTACAGAGGAAGAGCTAATTGCAAGCATCACGCAAATGAGGGATAAGAAAGCACCGGGATACGACGGAATCAAGGGCGAAGTCGTCAAGAGAATGTGCGGTAGAATCAAGGGGACGTTGCTGGACATGTACAACAAGATGTTGAGAGAGGGTAGGTTCCCCGATATTTGGAAAACAGGCATCGTGAAAGTGTTTTTGAAAAGCGAAGACAAAGACCCTAGCAAGGTAAAGTCGTACAGGCCAGTGACCCTCCTTCCTGTTCTGGGTAAGATAGGTGAAAGGTTGATCGTAAAGAGGTTGAAACAGTGGATGGAGAGAGAAGATCGAACGAATACAGGTCAGTACGGATTCACAGAAGGTGTAGGAACGGTGGATGCGCTGTTGGACATGAGAAGAGAAGTAGAGGAGACGGAAGAGAAGTACGTCGTTGGATTGTTCTTGGACATCTCCGGGGCGTTCGACTCTGCCTGGTGGCCAGAGATCCTGAGAGTTCTGAGGGAATGGCGGTGCCCAAACAACATCTACCGACTGGTCAGGGACTACTTCCGAGGCAGGACAGTGACTTTGAAAGCTGGCAACGGAGAAGTGAGCAAGACCATCACAAAAGGTTGTCCACAAGGATCCGTTGTAGGCCCTCTGCTGTGGAACGTCCTTTTCGACGGGTTTCTGCGGCTGCAGTTCGGCAACGGCATCTCTGCCAGAGCCTACGCGGATGACGGACTGCTCCTGGTGAAGGCAAATTCAAGTCCTGAGCTGATGAGGAAGGCGTCAATAGCCTTGGATCTGGTCACCAGGTGGGGAGAAGAGAGGAAGATGACGTTCTCGAAGGAGAAGACAGTGATGGTGCTACTCAAGGGAAAGTTGGTCGAAAGATTCATCAGAGTGAACATGGGTGAAGTCACGGTACGCTGCTCAGAGAAAACGAGGTACCTAGGGGTAGTGGTTAAAAGTGGAATGAAGTTCGCAGGACACTACGAGTATGTGGTCGAGAAGACGATGAAGGTATTCGGAAAGCTGAAAGGACTGGCGAAGGCAAACAACGGGATGAAATGTGAAAACTTGAGAAGGCTGTACATAGGGGCGTTGGAGCCGATGGTGCTGTACGGATGTGAAATGTGGGGACAAAGAATGAGAGGTCGAGGAGAGAAGACGAAGCTGATGAGCCTACAGAGGAAACTGTTGTTAGGAGTGATCAAGGGATACAGCACTATTTCCCACGAAGCCGTGAGAGTGATCGCTGGAGTGATCCCTCTGGATTTGATGGTGGAAGAAAGGCTGAAAAGAAGAAGAGATAAAGAGGAAGGAATCGACAGCAGGGAAAGCAAGCGAACCCGAAGAGAGGAAACACTCGTCGAATGGCAAAGAAGATGGGAAACCAGCACCAAAGGAAGAGAAACCTTCGAGTTTGTTCCGGATGTTCGACAGAGAAAGAAGGTGAAATGGGAGACCGACCACTACACAACACAGTTCGTGAGCGGCCATGGAAACTTCAAGGCGAAGCTGAGGGGATTCAACCTAGTGGAAGATGACAGATGCACACACTGTGGACAGTTGGAGACCTCGACACATGTTCTGATGGTGTGTCCTTTCTACGAGGAAGAAAGAAATGAAATGAGGGAATTCCTCCGAGGTAAGAATTGGAATTGGGAGAAGCGAAACTTTCTACGGTGCAAGAAAGCAGCTGAGGTGTTCTCAAGAATGTGCAGGAGAATCGGAAGTAGGAAACACGAGTTTGAAAATGTAAGAGGATAGACTGAAACTTGAAACACTGGAAAAAAAAGGTAAGTAGGAGGGGAAAAAAGAAGAAAGAAGAAAAACAAAAATCCGATGATCCTAGTGCTATGGTGCTAGGGGAGGGGACAGGTGTGTTGGGTGGGCACTAGAAGAGTGCCCGGTTAGGATAAGAAGACAGAAGAGGACTGAAGAAAGAAGTCTATTTCAGGAAAGAGGCCTGGCGAATAAGTCTCCGACTTAAGCCAGGGGTGGAGGAGGGATCGCGGGCTTCGGCCAACCACCTCTCTCTCTCTCTCTCTCTCTCTCTCTCTCTCTCTCTCTCTCTCTCTCTCTCTCTCTCTCTCTCTCTCTCTCTCTCGGTCATTACTGCTGGACCCAGGTCGCCGTCTTTGTGTAGAATGACTAGAGAGACCTTTACACTTCTCTTTAATTCGTTGTGAGTGTTAGGTTGGATTAACCATCTGAGGGGTGGAATGTTGAGCAAAATGCAAAAAAATAAAATTATAGCGTAAGCAATTTTATATTTTAGAAACATTTTTATTTAATTCAATATTCTATATGCGAAAAAAGTTTATTTCATGTATTTTCAAATGTACCACTTTCAGATGATTTGAGTGGCGTTATCTTATCATCTAAGACCCTAAGGGACCACCCCTCCATCAGGCCTGAATGCAGAAAATAAACAACTACCTAGAAACAATACGTTTACAAACTAATTAAATGAACGAAAAAAGATCTGGAAGAGTGAACAGAGACAAAGGCGAGTCGCGGATTGCAGCCCTGAGGCGAGGCTGTAATTAAATCTACACCCTAATTAGTGTGTAATGTGTTGAGTGTTTTATCTTGCTGCATTGTGCACGATCTTTCCGTTCAAAAGTCGACAGACCTTGATCCGGACAATGCTTGATGAAATATTAATTATCATCAGTGTGAATCGTTGATATAGTTCAATGTAGCAAAGAATCTATTGTATGTGTAAATTTAATCAGTGCAGTCTAAAGAATGTTTATAAAAACAACCAGGTGTGCGATGAAGCTAAGACACGATAATAACCTGTATTTAGAGGCGAGTAAGCTTTTATTCGATAAGTCGTCCGTAAATCGTCTAGTATAATATCAATATCAATATCTTTATAAACAATAAATTTTTGGATTTGAATTTACACAGGTGATATTTTTCATTCAGATTCTTATGAAATATAAACTAGAAAATACCCATGGTGTAAAGAAAAAATAAAGATGTGTGCACAGTCAGCTGGCATGACGTAGTTGGCCTCGAAAAACTAGCGGACCTAGTGGTTTGACTACAGACCTAAGACCCTACGAATATATTCTGATTGAGTTGTATTAACTGGTTTGTATTGTAGTTGTCGTAAGCGCTAGTTGCGTGAGCCCAACTACGTCATATCAGCTGACCCTGCACTTTCTTTTTTCTTTTTTCCTTACACCATGAAAAATACCACCTCTTTGATCAAAACTTTTGTCAATAAACTTTGAAACCTGTTAGTATATAAAATAAATTCAAGACAGAGAACACGCCTCTAATGAACCATATTTTAGTAATGTACATTCTAGGAAATAAAAGTACGTATGTCAATTAAAAGTCTAATTATGCCCTATGAGAAAAACGAAAGGAATAAACAAAAGCAAAAGCCCGTAATTTCAGGCAATATTTAAACCGTAAACCGAGTAATGAGCTGAAAGCCGTTCACATTGAGCAACTGGTTTTACGGAACGCTCTAGTGGAGACAATAAAATCCGAATTTGCCATCACGACCGTGGCGGTTATGAATAAGAAGATCGATTTTAGAGCTACTGTGGGCGAACATGAATAATTTATCTCGAGTATAGCCGCAGCCCACTCGTGTATTATGCAAAGCCGCGTTAATTAGAACGAGGCGACGCGCTGTCTTTACCATAAACTGAGGGGTTTATACCGAGCAGGACCGGAGAGGAACGAGTAAGGGGTTTATGGCCGCGGACTGCGATGCGACGTGGCGGACGAGGTACGAAGGTTCGGTGGGTTGACACCGAGCAGGACCGGAGTGGAGCGAGTGAGGGGTTTACGGCCGCGGACTGCGACGTGGCGGACGAGGGACGAAGGTTCGGTGGGTTGACACCGAGCAGGACCGGAGTGAATCGAGTGAGGGGTTTACGGCCGCGGACTGCGGCGTAGCGGACGAGGTACGAAGGTTCGGTGGGTTGACACCGAGCCGGACCGGAGTGGAGCGAGTGAGGGGTTTACGGCTGCGGACTGCGACGTGGCGGACGAGGGACGAAGGTTCGGTGGGTTGACACCGAGCCGGACCGGAGTGGAGCGAGTGAGGGGTTTACGGCCGCGGACTGCGACGTGGCGGACGAGGTACGAAGGTTCGGTGGGTTGACACCGAGCCGGACCGGAGTGGAGCGAGTGAGGGGTTTACGGCCGCGGACTGCGACGTGGCGGACGAGGTACGAAGGTTCGGTGGGTTGACACCGAGCCGGACCGGAGTGGAGCGAGTGAGGAGTTTACGGCCGCGGACTGCGATGCGACGTGGCGGACGAGGTACGAAGGTTCGGTGGGTTGACACCGAGCAGGACCGGAGTGGAGCGAGTGAGGGGTTTACGGCCGCGGCTGCGACGTGGCGGACGAGGTACGAAGGTTCGGTGGGTTGACACCGAGCAGGACTGGAGTGGAGCGAGTGAGGGGTTTACGGCCGCGGCTGCGACGTGGTGGACGAGGTACGAAGGTTCGGTGGGTTGACACCAAGCAGGACCGGAGTGGAGCGAGTGAGGGGTTTACGGCCGCGGACTGCGACGTGGCGGACGAGGTACGAAGGTTCGGTGGGTTGACACCGAGCCGGACCGGAGTGGAGCGAGTGAGGGGTTTACGGCCGCGGACTGCGATGCGACGTGGCGGACGAGGTACGAAGGTTCGGTGGGTTGACACCGAGCAGGACCGGAGTGGAGCGAGTGAGGGGTTTACGGCCGCGGACTGCGACGTGGCGGACGAGGTACGAAGGTTCGGTGGGTTGACACCGAGCCGGATCGAAGTGAAGCGAGTGAGGGGTTTACGGCCGCGGACTGCGACATGGCGGACAAGGTACGAAGGTTCGGTGGGTTGACACCGAGCCGGACCGGAGTGAAGCGAGTGAGGGGTTTACGGCCGCGGACTTCGACATGGCGGACGAGGTACGAAGGTTCGGTGGGTTGACACCGAGCAGGGCCGTAGTGGAGCGAGGGGTTTACGGCCGCGGACTGCGACGTGGCGGACGAGGGACGAAGGTTCGGTGGGTTGACACCGAGCAGGACCGTAGTGGAGCGAGTGAGGGGTTTACGGCCGCGGACTGCGACGTGGCGGACGAGGTACGAAGGTTCGGTAGGTTGACACATGTAGCGCAGTGTAGGCCAGCATGTGTGTCAGGGCAGTCCGAGACCGTAGGAGTTGTTTTACTACGGCATTGGCGGATTTTAATGTTCTGTGACATTTCGACAGATCTCGGAGGCTGAGGTTGGTTCTTTATGAATATGTGTTGGAGTGGGTAACAGTGGGTGAAAAACAAGATGTGGCTTGATATATAAACTTAAAATGACCAACTTGGTAAAAACCACCTATGTGACTAAGTCTATGAAATTTTATGATAAAACTAAAATACAAACACTTCTTGATACTCTTCACCATATAGAACACTAGTCATCGTTTTAGTACCAACTTCATTAAACCTCGGTAACACTGAAAAGTTATAACATAGAATTGGAAACTTTAATAGATCATTTTTACCGACGATTTCTTAGCTTTGTGTAACGACAAAAATAAATATTTGAGTAAGAGATCTCAGGAACTAGATTAAGGATCTAGTTCCTGGATGATATGAAAATAGGATCTTTGCATTAAGTATTTGAAAATAAGAGATCAGAAAAACATTCATTGACACTGTCAAATCAGTGCTGATGGCACCTGATTACTCGCCCTATCGAGGGGGAAAGTCCAATTCCCAGCGGTGATCAGCATTAGCATGGCGGAACATGACCACCGCAGGACGTCGTTACCGCGGCAGCAACCACGGCTGGTCAGGAGCAATTGTGGAGATCACGCCAACAGGGGAACGGCCGAGGTTCGTTAGACGGTTAAATACATGATAGGAAAACATTTGGAATAAAAAGTTACAGTCGGTCCCATTAATATGTCATCTTAAAATACTACTGTTCTAACAGTTTGTTTGGTTGAGGTTGTGTGACGAAATGCGCGTCGCAATTAATGCAAATCCATCCATTTGAATCCAGATCCACTTGAATTATAATTGATAACTTTTAATGTACATAATACAAAAATTACAACAAACTCTCGATTTAAAAAACTGATACTCTAATAGAGCAAAAAAGTGATCTCGTGGCATTCACTCAGTCTGCACTGAGAAAAATATCTTAGCGGAAAAGCAGAGTTTTACCCCCAAGACTAGAATCTGTACTCGCAATACGTAAATAAGGACTTGGCTTACGTACAGGAGTGTTGTGTCTGGGCCCAGCTCAATGACTCGGCAGAGTTTTGGGCAATAGTACAGACGCAGGACTCGCAGTCCTTTAAGAACTTTTTCTCTGCAATTACGCTCGAACTGCCGTATTTGCAAATAATCAGGGAATTTAACGTGATTTTAAGGAAAAAACATTAAAGTGACGTCATAGATGGTTTGTATACGTCACAAAACACGTCATAAGTTCATCCATGATTACTTTCTGCCTGCAGCCCATTGCATTTACGATAGGCGTATGGATAAGAACTTCAAATTATTTCCATGTGGTTTGGTAAAAGCAGTTAGTCTTTACCTTGTTTTAGTTCGCACTATCATCAAATATTTTATTTCAATCGAATAAATATTTTTTACCAAATCTGGATTGATTTTAAGTCCGTTGTGTTAGTTTTATATTTGGGATTGAAAATTTAAAAATGAGATATAAGTTTGAATATAACAACATTTGGTTTCTATAATACAAATTGTATTAATGTTTTTACAGATTTACTTACTGTAGTACCATTGATAGTAAATACATGTAAAGTAAATGAGAGTGAAACGTCTAAAAGAATATCAAATTTCCAATTTTTCAGAAAAAAGCTTAGATTTTTGAAGAAAATCAAAACGTTTTATTTGTCAGCAGTTACTTATGTTAAATATTGTTTTATTTTTAAAAGTTGCAAGGACGCATTGATCAGTTTTAGACCTAACATTAATTTTATCTGCCCAAAGTTTACACGAGCAAATTACCAAAAAAAGTAATTGCACTGTTTGAATCCTGCTTCGATTTTAATAACTCAGGGATTTTTAGCAAAGTCTTAAACAAGATGAATAGTTAGAAATAGAATGCAGGTCGAGTATAACCTTGCATTGATTTGCTGCCACTTTTAAATGTATCAAATAAATATGTCAGGGCAATAAATTGTAACTATTAATGGTATAAATACCTTGTACTGTCAAAGTTATCCTTTGTAGTCTCATATTATGGGCTACGACAGTTACAATCTCAGAGAGATCTTCCTCGGGCGATGGAAATCACATTTAATTCCAGTGGAAGTCGTCAAGAAGCATTAAAAACCATCATGACACATACCCACGTAACGCAAACGTATAGACGCACACAACGAACAAACATTACTTTTTATACAAATTCCGGTACCGGGAAACACGCACGACACGTACGGAGGGCTAGTCTAGACTAAATTACGCAATAAATTGTCACTGTAGAGAAGTACCATTAGGCGTAAACTGCACTTATAACTTCTTCAGATACTATTCAACAACTACATTTGTCAACAGAGAGCCGTAACGCAATGGATATAGCAGTCTTCACCTGAACATTCAAGTCAAGAAACATCGGGCGCGGTTAGGGCTTGGATGGGTGACCGCTAGAAGGACCCAGACAATTTTTACTGATTTACAGTAAAAAATACAAGTAAATGCAGAGACTAGGCAAGGCAGTGCATAGAAATCGGTTGTATTTTACGAGAATAGGAATGTATATTCTGTGATAAACTGTGGTGAAGGCAAAATGAATCGCAGGATATTCTGAGAAAAGTCTCTGCAATTACGAGAGCCAACTCTGATCGGCAGGACTTACAACCGACAGTAATGACGTCATAGCCAGTGACGTCATAACTATGTAGACAAACTAAGTCCTGATTTTCCGTGTGGCGGCCTCACTGCCGGAGCATTGAGCCGGGTCCAGATTGCAGTGGGTAACCCGCACACCCTTATTTACGTGTATTTTCCACGTATTTCAGGACTAATTTTTTCTCAGTGTGTAATACGTTAATAGCAAGCCATACTGCATCTGCATCAGTTTTAATCATAGTAACAATAGCCAGTATCATAACTGGAGGCGATAAACGGATACATAATAACAATAAACAAGCATTTATGTAATAAGTAATGGGTTTACAGTGCGCCATTGCGCCACGCCGCGCCGCATTCTCACGTAGTACGGATTAAACAACGAAGGCCGGGAACTGGGTGATGAATAATATCAGCGGCTCGCCTTGGCGGGCGAGCGGACACAACTCTGGGGCAGCGTGGCGCAACGGAGATCGCTATCATCCGATCTATCGGCCGTAATCCGAGATCTGAATTAAGTAATTACTTTGTCGGTTGAAAAGTAAATTCGGGGTTGCGCGGACTGGTTCTGCGGCAGCAAGGTCTAGGCCAAGTTGTGCAAGAGTAACTCCCTCCTTGCAGCTTTGCCCGGGCCATTCATCAGGCGAAGGAGTCCCACTGTGACCGCGGGCAAACCGTGCCCAAATTCATAATAGCTCTTATTATATAAAGGCCGTAAAATCCAAACAAGTGCTTTTTATCTGAGATTTATGATCGTAGAAAGACTTAAGATAACGCCCGGCCTTATTGAATAGAGCCGGTGGTCCTAGGAACAATGATATGTTGCTCGGAGCTAGAAAAGGGTTGCGCAAACCGAACAGTGCGACCCGGTGACCCAGTTGAGGGAGCACTATGGATAATCGCGGTGGGGCATTGTGGAAGGTCGACGGAATATAAGGTCGACTGCTCGCCGGCTACGTGTTACAACACCCTGAGAACTCGGGAGATGGTGATTATAGAGCTGGCATGTGGATATGCTAACGGTAAGAGAGTAGAGTTTATCAAATAACTCGCGTGATGAAAGACAATTCGAATATAACATGCATTTAATATGTTGAAGAAAACGCGATCATGTTTATCGCGACGACGACATAACGTAAGAAGACGACTGCGTAAAGATAACGTGATTGAGGTACTAGGCTGGAGATTAGATAAGATGAATGTTTATGGCTGAAGGGAAGTTATGGTTTTATAGCGCACAAGTAAGTAAAGGCTAAACTAAGTAAACTTTAATTGAAGGACCAAATAACATACAAGATAAACATTTTAAACAGTAAGCCATACTTAAATTTTCATTAATGAAACATAGAGGGTGTATACGTGTACAGTGCGTTTTTGAGTTAGCGGACAGTCCAACAGCTCGTAGTCTTGAAGGTAACAGATTCGTTCAATATAGCGAATTTGAGTGCATTAGACTGTGTACTGTGTATGAATGTGTTTTGTTGTGTAGAAACAATCTTCATAAATAAGGTAGTTAAGAAAATTAAGAAATTTTTCTTAATTATCTTAGTTAAGAAATTAAGATAAAATGGCATGGCAAAATATTGAAGCTATAGTTAAGATCAATAATAAACAGCGGGTTCGCTGTAGGCGTTGCCACTGGATGAAGGAAGCGCGCGGACCTGAGACTGCGAGGAACAGCTGACAGGAGGACAGTTAATTTGAGTAATCAGCTGTTATTAATGAATAGGTCACGTGACGCTCCGGGAGGCTAATTGCGTGAACTGCGAAACCCGATCCTTCGCGTAATTAATTAGAATCAACCAGGCCCGATACCGGTTCCTCCTCTTCCACGTCGGCCTAGACCAGCGCCTGGGAGGAAATATCTCATGGAGTAATGGTAATGTGACATTATTATGTAGCAGAGAAATAGAAATGAGTCGTACCTAAAGCAAATCGTATACCAAAAAGATTAAACAATGAATAAAATTGCCAATGCACTTGTATTTAACTGTGATGTTAACCGTATCGTCATTAACCGAGATAAGGTTGTAAGTTTTTGGAAATCATTTGATGCTCTTTATGTGTAGTTTACAATGTCGAACTTTTTTTATAAACTTTTGTTTTTAAAACATGTTGAAAAAAATTTTATTTTTGAAATTTGGCCAAACATGTTGTATTACAAAAGTTCATAAAACACAAATTACCGTTGGTCTTTTCAACACGGCTCAGGAAACCTGCAACATCCTTTAAAACACAATTTTTGGTTTTAAACGCGCTTTTATGTATAACTTTGTTTAATAATTCTCATTGCATTCTTAAACGTGTTCAAACCTATGGCACAACAAAATATTATAAAACAGGTTGTATAAACACAGCTTTAGAGGATTTAATACAAATTAAAATGCACCTATCGTACAATAGGTATGGAAAGTACAAGCTTGTTAACTTGTTTTAGGAGCTTTCGTCTGATTCGACCTAATTTTATTGTTGGCAGGTCCATGTTGATCAATCTAGAATTATCAACAACAACGATTGTTTCGGGATCAAAAATATCGGGAGCAATGGTCAAAAATATTTTTGCGGAGCATTACTGTACATCTAAAAGACAAAGGTGTATGTGTACTTTCCGCCAAAGTAACAATAACTGACAATAAATCCAGAATTCAAAGATATGCCTAACGGAGGTTGATCTGAAAACACATCTTCTTATAACAAAATTTTCTGTTAACAAATTGAGAAAAATTAATCTTTTTTGTGTTAGATTTTAATTTTATTAAAGTTTACATTAATCCGAAGACCAGGAAAAGTTCATACGTGGATACAAATTTTTTTAATTTTCTTGAAAGAAATATAAAATGAAATGCTTAGATTTTGTGAGGACACCAATCTGATGATAGAGCAGACTGAATTTAGAAACTCCTTGAATTTAGAATGGAAGTCTTAAGAAGTAACTGCATCACTAGTAAGAAATTGTAAATATACTGTGTGAGAATCACAACAAATTCATAGTTTCTTAATCCAGTCTGATGGCACAGAGAAAGGATATAGACGCTCCTTACTCTGTGCTGATGGTCTATAGTATGTAATACGTTTAAGGATATAGCCTCTGGATCGTTATTGAACATTGTTATATCTAAGGCTTACCTTACGATCCAATTGTTTTTAAATGGGAGACTTAGGTTTCAACGCCGTAGCGTTATCATCAGTCCTTTCCTCCTAGGTTAAGCTAAACATTATTTTTCTCATTTCTTGCTTGAGATTTGGTCAAGTTGTATAAAACCACACATGTTTCACAGTGACACAAATATATACAACACTGATAAAGAAAACTGAGATACATGGCCATGATCGTGACTAGTACACCTAACCTCCAACGTTGGGGAGAGTGATGACATGACTAGTATGGTTTAACATGATAACATGACAACAATAGACAACAACCTAGAAATATTATGTAAAGCCCCAAAAAGTAACAAGTTAAACACAATAGAACATTTTCATATACATAAAACTACAAAAACCAACCCATCCCTCATCCTAAATGAACAAAAACGTTTCGCTGCAAACTTCATGTTTGATTCATTGATCCAGATCCAGAATAATAAAAAAGTAATAAAATGATATCAAACACCTGACTTGCAAAAATTTGAAACTCTATGGAGTGATAACGACCGACCATGCTAGTCATGTCATCACTCTCCCCAACGTTCAGATCATGTCCATGTATCTCAGTTTTCTTTATCAGTGTTGTTGTATATATTTGTGTCATTGTGAAGTATGTGTGGTTTTATACAACTTGACCAAATCTCAAGCAAGAGATGAGAAAAATAATGTTTAGCTTAACCTAGGAGGAAAGGACTGATGATAATGCTACGGCGTTGAAACCTAGGTCTCCCATTTAAAAACAATTGGATCGTAAGGTAAGCCTTAGATATAACAATATGTAATACGAGTTAAATAAAGAATGCTGTATTTGTTATAATAAGAATAAGCCTTTCTTCAAATTATATCACCTCTCTTTCGATGTGCTTCGCCAGATCACCTACAATACCCATTACTGTACAAAAAATGTCTCACAATCTTCGGAGCTAATCGAAGTTTAATAATTGTGAATTTATCATCCAGCCACACCCAGAATTCTGAGAGCAATCTGTCTCCGTTCAAGAGAACAGCAGGTCTCGCGATGCAATCATGAGGAAAACAAAACAAAATCAAATGAAGCAGCATTGCTGGTAGTGCGCCTCTGTAAACCTACAGCCGGCCAGCAGCATTGCTGGTAGTGCACCTCTGTAAACCTACAGCCGGCCAACAGCATTGTTGGTAGTGCGCCTCCGTAGACCTACAGCCGGCCAGCAGCATTGCCGGTGGTGCGCCTCCGTAGACATACAGCCGGCCAGCAGCATTGCCGGTGGTGCGCCTCCGTAGACCTACAGCCGGCCAGCAGCATTGCCGGTGGTGCGCCTCCGTAGACATACAGCCGGCCAGCAGCATTGCCGGTGGTGCGCCTCCGTGGACCTACAGCCGGCCAGCAGCATTGCTGGTAGTGCGCCTCCGTAGACCCACAGCCGACCAGCAGCATTGCCGGTGGTGCGCCTCCGTAGACCTACAGCCGGCCAGCAGCATTGCCGGTGGTGCGCCTCCGTAGACCTACAGCCGGCCAGCAGCATTGCCGGTGGTGCGCCTCCGTAGACCTACAGCCGGCCAGCAGCATTGCCGGTGGTGCGCCTCCGTAGACCTACAGCCAGCCAGCAGCATTGCCGGTGGTGCGCCTCCGTAGACCTACAGCCGGCCAGCAGCATTGCCGGTGGTGCGCCTCCGTAGACCTACAGCCGGCCAGCAGCATTGCTGGTAGTGCGCCTCCGTAGACCCACAGCCGACCAGCAGCATTGCCGGTGGTGCGCCTCCGTAGACCTACAGCCGGCCAGCAGCATTGCCGGTGGTGCGCCTCCGTAGACCTACAGCCGGCCAGCAGCATTGCCGGTGATGCGCCTCCGTAGACCCACAGCCGACCAGCAGCATTGCCGGTGGTGCGCCTCCGTAGACCTACAGCCGGCCAGCAGCATTGCCGGTGACCTACAGCCGGCCAGCAGCATTGCCGGTGGTGCGCCTCCGTGGACCTACAGCCAGCCAGCAGCATTGCCGGTGACCTATAGCCGGCCAGCAGCATTGCCGGTGACCTACAGCCGGCCAGCAGCATTGCCGGTGACCTATAGCCGGCCAGCAGCATTGCCGGTGGTGCGCCTCCGTGGACCTACAGCCGGCCAGCAGCATTGCCGGTGGTGCGCCTCCGTAGACCTACAGCCGGCCAGCAGCATTGCCGGTGACCTATAGCCGGCCAGCAGCATTGCCGGTGACCTATAGCCGGCCAGCAGCATTGCCGGTGACCTACAGCCGGCCAGCAGCATTGCCGGTGACCTATAGCCGGCCAGCAGCATTGCCGGTGGTGCGCCTCCGTGGACCTACAGCCGGCCAGCAGCATTGCCGGTGGTGCGCCTCCGTGGACCTACAGCCGGCCAGCAGCATTGCCGGTGGTGCGCCTCCGTGGACCTACAGCCGGCCAGCAGCATTGCCGGTGGTGCGCCTCCGTGGACCTACAGCCGGCCAGCAGCATTGCCGGTGGTGCGCCTCCGTAGACCTACAGCCGGCCAGCAGCATTGCCGGTGGTGCGCCTCCGTAGACCTACAGCCGGCCAGCAGCATTGCCGGTGGTGCGCCTCCGTAGACCTACAGCCGGCCAGCAGCATTGCCGGTGGTGCGCCTCCGTAGACCTACAGCCGGCCAGCAGCATTGCCGGTGGTGCGCCTCCGTAGACCTACAGCCGGCCAGCAGCATTGCCGGTGGTGCGCCTCCGTAGACCTACAGCCGGCCAGCAGCATTGCCGGTGGTGCGCCTCCGTAGACCTACAGCCGGCCAGCGCCGCGCCGTAATGACGGGGTAGTGACTCGAGACCGCGGTGAGTCGAGCTTCCACCGTCCGCTTCTATGGAAATTGTGCGGCTAATGATACGTCGCTATTGAGCGCATCCCGTCCCGATAATGGGAAGAGGTATGGACAATATGCAATGGGAATTATTCATTACGATTCACGCTTGTTCATAGTGATTCATTACACACTTATTCAAGTTTAATGAGCTGTATTATATTAGGGCATATTCAAGTACTGTATTGTAGCAGTTACGATCCCGTTGGGAATATAATGTGTTGTCAGTTTAATAAACGCTTATATGCTTAAGGGGAAAGGCAAAAAACTGTTAAAGCAAAAGTTGACAAAGTATCTTAAACAGCCTACCAATTAATTTTCCTTTTATCCAATCGGATATGTAGTTTCCCTCAACAGGTTAAAACCATACAACCATTTAACATTGATATATACTTGTTATATTCCAAGTAAGAAAACGTCATACTCCTAAACGCCCTAAACAAAAACTCCTAAAAACATTCCTCCAAAATAGCTAAATATTATCAATCCAGGATGCAAACCATTAATAAAAAACTGATATACTGTGGCTCAAAGATTTTAACAGAACAGGTTTGAAGAAGTGTTATTTTTTGGTGCTATGAAGAAGTGTTATGTTAGACACAATGTTCACTCACTGTAATGATTGAAATTTTATGTTGATAAAATTAATATACATTGTGACTTATATAATATTGCTTTGCGTTCTTTAAAATGCAAAATTCTCTAAACAAATTTTTTTTATATATGGTGTTTCCATACATTTTTGACCTGCAGTTGTTTTAAAGACGGTAATTGCCTTCATTATTTAACGGATTGCTCTCCTCAATGAATCCGATACAATTAAACCTTAACATGACCCCACTGATTGTGCAATCGACCCATTAAATCACCACCTTCAACTAGAAAGTAAGACAAGTAGATCCCGCCGGGACACGGAGGGTCTGCCCACATCCCACTCGGCTCCTCATCCGGTCTGTCGCAACGTCCTCACACCAACACGCCGACCCGCTGACCGGCCCCGTCCATACTGAGCCGTTCTTGTACGTCACAGTATGTTTCCGCGCTGTCTGACTTTTTTATTGAATGCCGTAAGTTATATCTGCATATGGACATTGCTAAAAATAACTAAAGAATTCCAAAACTATGTCGAAAGATACTTGTTTTAACTAGCATACCTTGGTCCCCAAATGGTCAACGGTGACACCAACACTTTTGGAATTGTTAGGTCTAATTAAAATGAACTAGTATCAAAACACAATTCAAGCAACTCGAAGCGAAGCTGTTTTACTTTACCAAGTAGATGATTTATTGGAGACACAAATACATTTATATGAGATTCTATTATTACTATACAAAATAAATCATCTCTTATTTGTATTGCTTAGTGAAACTATCACATAAATGATGAAAAATTAAGATTTTGACTAGAAAAACTTAGATCTGAAACTCTATTGGCTTGAGAAGCAAAAGCCCCGAAGAATAAGGATGAAAACACATATTGCAATCCATCAAAATAACAAACACTCAATTTAAATAACTCCATAAGTCAGTCAGATCGACTGTAATTTTTACCGCTAAGCCCTTGATCTTTGATATGTGGAGCAATCGCCTCGGCCCGAGGCGTCGCGAACCAAGGCCCAGGGGATCGTATATCCCCGAGAGGAAACACTCGTGAGAACAACAATGGTGTGACGTCAGTTCCGCCAATCGACAATTGGGTTAATTCTTGAGCTGACCTTCGCCGGGGCTGCGGCTGCGACGACGCCCCCCGTGCTTGTGTGCGTCGCGTCGGCGCCGGCGCTTCATCATGCGGGCTCAGCGGCATTGTTGAACGTAGTGAAGAACTTTTATATTTCAGTTAACAAAGTTTCTATATACAAGTTATTATGTTTTTCACATATATGAAACTCAGCAGCGTATCGCAAGTTGTGTATGCTGGCGGGACGGTATTAAGTAAGCTACAATCGCGAGTAGCAAATACGGTGGGTGAGTGAGTGCGCTGTTGGCGGAATTATTGTTTATTATTTGTTTGGGTAGTTAATCAAAAATAATATCATATGGTAAAGTAAACACAAATTTACATGTAAAAGACCTTGAGAAACGTAAACAAAGCTTTGACAGTTCAACAAAAACATTTCATTCAGTCATTTCAGCTGATATTTAGCAGAAAGTTTTATAAGTTTACAGTTTTTGCCGCCCGCCGTAGTTCGTGCTCTCTACACTTTTTTAAATTATAGCAAACAATTTTACTTTTGTGATAAATTTACTACTAAAAAATTTTCTCTGAAAAAGTTGTTTTCTACGCACGAAACCTATGTCAAGAATCGATTGTTAACCCGTACAATCTTTTAAAAAGGAAGTAAAAGAAGTCTAGACTGGCACTGCTAAACCTTATTCTACTCATCAACTCATCCCTCACGGGTAGGTTTACTTTCTGTTTAGGACTGTCTTTAGAATTTAACTGGTGCCCATCCTGGAAACCAATGAAATGAGGAAATACAGTGTTCTATTTATGTTACTAAGAATACCCCCGTTGCAGCAGACCTGCATACTCAGCGAATTTCAAGTGCAAAAGAACATATTTCAACCCAATACGTCAAGATTTGATATGCTTTTGTAAGCTCCATAAGAATAACATAGGGAATGAGTATGCAGGTTTGCTGCAACAGGTATGTTAAAACTGGTAGGTTTTAATTCTATATTTAGTATATCTGAACTATAAGAAGCCATTTACCAAGTTTTATCACGATATGCTGAGAAATAACCGATATATAGAATTTTACTTATTTTCCATAAGGTTAACATTGGGACAACGTACTGTGTTTACCACTTTCAATATCTCGGAAACCAATGGGCATAGAGCAATGATTCAAAATACCAAATTGTTTGTTTTTTTGAGCTGAATTCATTGGTTCTAACAAAAATTAGATAATTTTTATTTTTACGTGTAAAAAATTAAAAAACCCATTTTTGGAGGTGTTTATTCCCCTTTATTCCCACTTCCGGTGGTCCGATCGCGCTGGTTTACGAACTCATCCAATTGATTACCACTTTACATGTCTGTACCAAATTTCCAAATAAAGATTGGACCATTTTTACGGCCGCTATCGTGCTAGCAGACACACACACACACACACACACACACACACACACACACACACACACACATATATCTAAAAATTTTAACGAATAGTGTTTTTTGTTTCTGGGGGCCCCAAAACGAAAAGTTATTATGGTCTTGGGCTTAGGTCTTACCATGAGACCTACGGTAATAGCTTCTTCCCTATAGGGGAAATTCGCTAAAATTCCTCTGCTTTTCTTAGTATGGTAAAATACCCCAGCTACCCTTTGTTCTTGAAAGTGGAATTCACATAAAATAAAGTAAACAAGTAGTGCGTGACTGTAGTAGGAATATCTACATAGCTGTGGCGATCCAAAGTTGTGCGGCGGTGTTGAGCCGGGCGGTGGCCTGTCCCGCATGAGGTGCATAATGCGATGCTTTGCATTTAAACTTTGCGACGCTTTGCTTTTAAAACCCAATTTGGGGGTTACCCCCCCTAACCCCCCCCTTCCGGTAGTCCGATCGGGCTGGTTTACGAACTCGACCGAATAATTACTACTTTACACATACATGCCAAATTTCTTTTTAGGATAGGACCATTTTTACGCGAGTTATCGTGCTTAAAGACACATAGATATAGATACAGTGCTTTTTGCATCTGGGGGCCCCAAAACGAAAAGTTATGGTCTCGGGCTTAGGTCTTACCATGAGTACTGCGGTAACAGCTTCTTCCCCATAGAGGAAATTCGCTAAAATGGCAGGGATTTGACTCTGGCTAGGAAACTGTCCAACAATCATTATTCGAAGCGGCCACTTTTTCTTTCCTTTGCTTCTGAGCAAACTTAAAACTTTAAAGTCTGGTTAAATTTGACATACTTCGGGTTTCTTTATGAAAACAAAAGCTTTTCCAGTCGCAATTGCTGCCCCGGGAGCAGCGCGCCAGCCGGTCCTGCTGCTATTGTATTCTGTATTTGCAGAGACGAGTTTTTGTCGGCTGACCGGTCAGTCGAACCAAAGCCGTCAGCCAGTTCAGGGAAGTCGGCCTTATACTGCTGCGGACGCGACCCCCTGCATACTGAGTCAGGACCGCGACACCGGCCACCGTTAGCTCTGCTGCACTGTACATCTGGTAGCATGTCGAGGACAAACACTCTCAGGTCCTCAAGCCGATTAGAACAGGGAGTTGACCCAATACTAAAAGTAATGTAAAAACGAGGTAGAGAGTTATTCGGAAAATAGTCAAAAGAATGATAACGTTTTCTGGTTTCAGTTAGTACAGCATAAAATGGCGTAAATTAGTTCGGTATTTACCTCATAATGATCATCACCATAACATCTCCATACCTGAAACAAAACAATTCTTCAGTATTGTAGTTCTACTTGAATCCAGTGGTTGAAAATGCAAGTTTAATATGTTAGCACACAGGTTTGTAAAACACCACACAAAGAAACGTAAACAGCTAAACCTTGCGGAAACTCTTGACATAATTTAAAGAGAAAGATAATACGAGACAACCGCTTTCTAAAGCGGGACGTTCGGGCATGATTTACTCTTCAAGCGTCTAGAAAGTTCGCACTTCATCTGATAAAATGGGAGAATATTAAAATGGAGAGTGGCATAATAAATAAGACCGGGTCGTGAGCGTTTAGCCCGCGCGGGTCATTCACAAAATGAAGCGGCAAATTAAGAATCGTGGCGGGAATTAGCGCACGCAGACAAATTCGAGGCGAACCAATTTATTTGTTAACAGCAACAACAAACTGGTCTCCCGCAGCCATCACGGACTTGAATTCCAAATTGATTGTCAGCGATTATAGGTTGAGCAACGCTGCGTCCCCTCACGCGACGGCGCGGCGCGGCGCGGCGCAGGTGCCGGCTACACTGGCACTAATGAAACGTTCCTTCTGTGGCTCGAATTTGTTTTAGCTTCCATCAAAAGTGTATCATATTTTAATCGCGTTTTGTTGCGTGCTTATTAAAAGGAATTTAGGGTTTACATAAAGTAGAATAGAATATTAGAAGGATAGAATAATATTATGCGATGCCTATACAAAAAATAAACAAGTTTTAAAATTAGTGTTTTAATTAAGAAGTCAGTGGTTGAAATAGTCGACCAACTTCTGCAAGACCTGGCCTTCAAAGAGAGAATATCTTTAGATTACTTAGTAAAATTGCGATTTTTAAGGGAAAAAACACACTGTTTCTAAACTGTCAACATCGTAAAGATCGCATGCAATAAACATAAATTTAATCCGTATGCTGATTATGCAAGGTATTTCAATTCTTTACGACACATTTATTGCTATTTTATATCCCAACATAGGACTATTAGTATGTTAACGTTGTTTCAGAGTCCACGCTTCACCATACATTACTTGCAAGGAAGCACCATCCAAACCGTCGCCCAGCTGTAATCCTGGAGCCAGCAGTAGAAGCAATCAAAGTGCGAGGGTATTAAACGTTCTACGCTCGCTGGCTTCTCATTATCACAGCGCTGGACACGAGATGAAGAAAGTCAGTAACGAAGCTCTTGATTTGTTTATCGCTTCACTAATGCTTCAGTGATGACTAAGATTAATTTTTGTAGCTAAGGAAACGGTCAATAAACGGTCAATAATGATATGTGTTTCATGACATTGAGTTTAACATCCGACTCTAAAGATTCCTATTTTATCTCTGTTTGAGTCTAGCGAGCAATGATATGCACGAGGCACTTCGACGACCACTTAAAAAATCCCAGCGTAGCGGAAACAGACATAGAAGTGTTTCTCACATTAATCGCGATGAAAACTAGTATTTCCGCCCGAGGCAGTGGAATGGAAGCGAGTCGAATGACAAAGAATTCCCACAATCTCAGACCATCACGCGGGCGGAACGGACTACTGTCGTTCGCAATTACGCCTCCTACTCGGCTGCCGACTGCCCTTCAGTCGTTCCCCTCTCGCCCATGTCACAGTTCAAACTGGAACGATTCCAAATTGAAATCTATCGGGATAAAACATTTTTTTATGTACCATTAGGGGGCCTTCGTCGTGTTTTGGGGGATTTTTTGTTTTGTTGTTAACAATTGTCCCAAAATAAATGGAGTAGATAGTCACTTGTCACTTGATGGGATAACCAGTCTTTTTTTGGTCGGAACCGCAATAAATTAAATCTGCATTGAAACTAATGACTTTTCTTTTAATCTGTACGTAAAGCCCAAACTACCAGTAGCTTTTGAGAAGACCAAAAGTTCAACACCCATCAACGCTATACTTGAAAGAAAGGTCTCAGAGAGAAAATCCCAGGAAAAATATTCGTTTTTTTTATAAAACCCTAAGGATAAAAATATAAAGAAAAGCTCTGTTTAGCTGATGCATCTGTTTTACTTACAATTATTTGATTACCTTTTCCCAGCGAAGCGGAACACTTGCAGCTGCAGCGCATACTGAACAAAGTGCGTTACAACAAGTGCAGAGAGGAGTTAGTTATTATTATTTGTTTAAAGTCAAGATATTAAAATCAGTTAAATTTTGCAACAAAGTTTTACCTAATTTTTTCACTAACTTGATAACTAAAGAAGATTATAAAAGATTATAATAGTGTTGGAACATAATTCTGCCACGGTACAAGAACTGTTCCCCACACTTAAGACTAACAGACAGTCAAATGAAATGGACTGTATAGAACCCTTCCTCAAGTTGCACTCCGAGGCCAAGAAGGTGGTGGAGCGAAGAGGATAGCGGTCCCATGGCGAGGGTAGACACCGGAAGATAGGAATGGAATAGCTAAGTGGCGTAACCAAAGGCAATAAAGCAATGAATGGAAAGCTGATGGCAGGATAATGACAGGTGCTAATGGCGAAGCCAGCGCGAACCGGGGCGAATGATCCCAGCTTAAGTATCTAAATTGCTCCAAACGACCAATCTATGAGAGATTACGCTTATATAATAATCATTATTGGATATAGAATCTTCACTTTATAATGATTACGGAAGAACCAGCTCATTCGAGTTATAGCGGTAGAAAATAATTACAAGTTTACTCGCGCGAATGGATTACGATTTGGACGCCGGCGCCGCGCGCCGCTCAAACGGATAGACCAGGCGGTATATGTTTTGACTTGGGTAAATCATACAGTCTCCGAGATTTTTGTGTTAATGGCTTCGGAATATCATTAAAAAACAAAATTTCACTATGCGTACAAATATAAACCTGTGCAAAATTTTTTATCGAGGAAAATATTAAAAATTAAACAAAAATATCCACGTTTTTCGTCTGTTTTTTGAGGATATCTCCAAAACTATTCACTTTAGACAAAAATAAATGACACCAAACGTTTTGTTATAAAATTTTACATTGAAAAAAGTTATTTTCAATTTAGTTTTTCCTACAAAAAGTGCATTTTTTAATAAAAAAAATTAAAAAAAATAGTAAAAAATAATCTAAAAATTTACGTTTTTTGCGATTTTGTTGGGACACGACGACTCAACCAATGACCTTCAAACTTTTCACAGTAAATGTTTGTATTATAAAAAATAATTACACTAAGTTTCATAAAAATCAGCCTAATATCTTCAGCACAATAGTCATCTAATAACCGTACTGCCAAAATATTAAACAATTTACATATCCATCTAAACCGCAAAGTACGATCTGCACATACATGAAAATTGGACCAAATATAAAGGAAAAGTAGATCTTTCAAATAAATCTTAAAATATTAAAATCGGTTCACTAGGAGAGCCTAGGCAGGTGTTTAAATATAGTATTATTTTTGGCAGTTTCTAGCAATTTCATTAATTTGCATAATTTTCTATTAAAGTATATTTTTTAACCTCAAAAACATTTATTTCAGGCCTAAGTGGCCTTAACATCGAGTCTGACCTTCATTTGTCAAAGCTCGACCCCCAAAACGCAAGGGTGCCTTTTATTAGCAGTGCTCGTACAACGCGATCGAACTGACATTCGCATGCATGAAGCTCGGCCCCCAATTACATAAATCCCTA
Organism: Flexamia atlantica; assembly: GCA_035578135.1. Lineage (NCBI taxonomy): Eukaryota > Metazoa > Arthropoda > Insecta > Hemiptera > Cicadellidae > Flexamia > Flexamia atlantica. The sequence continues at coordinate 229,178,182 of JAQJVK010000001.1, forward strand.
GTGCCTATCTTCCCTTCGCCAAGCTCGGTCCCCCAAATTAAACATGTTGCCCTTATTAAATAATACTCAGCCCCTATCATTGGACTTTTTTTATACGAAGATAAATTACCAAGTGAAAAGGTTCACTTCAGTTTCCTGTGGCCTTCTCTCATAACCGGCCCTTCTTGTCCACTTTTTTATGTCTGTATACGGAAGACGCTCTTTGTAAGATGAAAAGTGTTGTTTGTAAACAACAGAAATGTAAACATTGTAAATTGCGTTCTCACGTCAAAAATCTTTTAAGAGAAGAATTTTAACGACTAAAAGCATATTTTCACAGTATGATAAAGTCGCTCCTTGTAATGAAAACTGCTATTTTGAGCTCTACGTAGACAACTAAAAGAATTATAATTATTTATTTCGTAAAATACAGACTATTGAAAACAAAAGTCTTCAGTGACTAAAATATCTCCCTACATAGTCTGTAGCAAGTATTCAGGGAAATAGAAATAGTCCTCATTTTAATCAAACCATTTACACTCGTGTAAAAAATGGTTCACTTTGACATTTTTCAATCTTCACTGAAAAAAAAGAATAAAAGGTATAAAATACATATTAGGAAGAAAGTTTTTCTTACCAGCAAACATGACATTTTTTACTTACATGCATTGTCTCACCATCTTAAGATGATGATCACCGTCCCACATATCATGCATTTGCGTACAGGACACACACAATAACAGACACGCATGCTTAGAATGTACTATTTCCTCAGTGGTAGCCCTTTCACAATAAATCAAATAATCTTTTTTCCATAGTAAAATAACAATTTTTGTTCAAATAATCTCTTTAAATTACATTACATGTTTCAGAATTCTGAACGTCTAATCCTTAAAATCCAGTGGGAGTCTGTTCGTGTTGGCTTAAGTACAACCATTAAGGCTATAGAAATTAGGTTTAACTAAAAAATACTTCCTTATAAAAAACTTCCTCTATGTGCATGAACATACAAAATAACTAAATTTTTGTTACAGAAAATAATTAAAACGCTAAGAGTCCAGTATATTGTTCTTTCCTATTATAATCTAAGGTATGTAGACAGTACATTTTAGACTTCAGAAGAAGGAGACAAAAAGATGTGTAGCACGTTTCTCTATTGTAAAAAGGTAGTTAAGAATAAACGTTTCGAGAAGAAAGTTTCGATAAAGAAGGAACTACCGAGTCTAAATTCCTTGAAAGAATTTTATAAAATTTGAACCAATTTCACGTGGAAAACAGTAAAAAAAACTATTAATTTTACATAAATTGCCTGAATATCTTTTACACGTTGTTTTATCACAGTGTCATTGCATTAAACAAATGCAAAATATTTTAAATTTACATTTGTAAAAACATTTGAAAAGTTCCGTATGTATTTAAAAGAAAAGAATCACCATTAAATAAATCTTTATAATATAAAATCATTTTGAATATGGGGGGGGGGGAATTTAAGGAATCGAGCTTGAGGAATAAAAATAAGGGTACAATTGCAGCTTTCTGCAGATTGAGAATCAAGCTAGGGATAAATGAGAATGTGTACTAATTGCCCATGAGGGATTGTGCACTGCTCACTATCAGCAACATTTTCAGTTCGGGGACCGAGCTTGACGAAGGGATAAGGGATTTATGTAATTGGGGGCCGAGCTTCATGCATGCGAATGTCGCTTCGATCGCGTTGTACGATGACTGCTAATAAAAGGCGCCCCTTGCGGTTTTGGGGGCCGAACTTTGACAAATGAAGGTCAGTCTCGATGTTAAGGCCACTCAGGCCTAAAATAAATGATTTTGAGTCTTAAAAATATACTTTAATAGAAAATAATGCAAATTAATGAAATTGCTAGAAATTGCCAAAATAATACTACATTTAAACACCTGCCTAGGCTCTCCTAGTGAACCGATTTTAATATTTTAAAATTTATATGAAAGATCTACTTTTTCTTTATATTTGGTCCAATTTTCATGTGTCTGCGGATCGTACTTTGCGGTTTAGATGGATTTGAAAATTGTTTAATATTTTGGCAGTACGATTATTAGATGACTATTGTGCAGAAGATATTAGGCTGATTTTTATGAAACTTGGTGTAATTATTTTTTATAATACACACATTTACTGTGAAAAGTTTGAAGGTCATTGGTTGAGTCGTCGTGTCCCAACAAAATCGCGAAAAACGTAAATTTTTAGATTATTTTTTACTATTTTTTTACATTTTTCGATAAAAAATGCACTTTTTGTAGGAAAAACTAAATTAAAAATAACTTTTTTCAATGTAGAATTTTATAACAAAACGTTTGGTGTCATTTATTTTTGTCGAAAGTGAATAGTTTTGGAGATATCCTCAAAAAACAGACGAAAAACGTGGATATTTTTGTTTATTTTTTAATATTTCCCTCGATAAAAAATTTTGCACAGGTTTATATTTGTACGCATAGTGAAATTTTCTTTTTTAATGATATACCGAAGCCATTAACACAAAAATTTCGGAGACTGTACGATTTAACCAACCATGTGCTTTTTTTAACAGATACCGCCTGGACTAGGATGGGAATGTAGAATACCAGGGCATGGGTATAATAGGATCCAATGGTTGAGTGCAATGGTTGTACTGAAATTAAGTGCTAAATAATTAATTATTAATTATAAAAATAAATCAACAAAGTTGAATTTTCATTATTTTTTAATCTATGCATAGGAAACGCTAAAGCAAGTAAAGAGTTATGGTCTTTTACACAAAACATAGTCAATTAATTTAAGAAACACCTCAATGACGGACGTTCCGGTAAAAGTTTATATGAAATTATCGTACTGAACTGTCAACGTTTGTAATGGTTACATGTATTTTAAAACATGTATGTGGAACTGTACCTTCAAACGCATTTACTCGTCCGTTACAGTTTCAATCTAACTCACCGTTTATCGACTATAGGTTTGGCAAAAACTGTATTGCTTTGCTTACTGCTTCATCTAAACGGCCAATTAAAATAATGTTGAAAAGATTTAAGGAATTGACGGGCCCGTGTGTTGAAATTAAAGTTCCAAAGTAAAGTTGTTATAAAATCTTAAGGCTTTCGTATCTTATTCGTGGTAGGAACATTTTTCTTTTGACAAGACTCAATTGCTTACTGCTACGTCTAAACGGCCACTGATTGTTGAGAAATATTTAACGAATTGACGGTTCCTTTTGTTAAAATGAATGTATCATAAAATTGTAAAATTTTAAAGCTTCCGTCTCTAATTCATGGTAGGAACATTCTACTAACAAGACTCCAAAACAGTGGCATTCTACTTTAAAGAAAAATCTTAATAGGCTCTTAATCGAAGACAATAACTTTCTTTTATGGACATCGCGGGATTATAGCACTAATCCTTGAACCATGAAGCTAATCTTTGGGCTAGGGTTCCCTCCTTAGAGTATTGTAAAGTGATTCGGCTAATAAAAACAGACTAGTAACTGAGACCAGGCCTCTATACTAGTACACTATTCTAAATGGTTTTTCTGAGAAAATGTACAAGTCATTAATCCCCACTTTCCCGTTGCCAGGATATCCTGGGAGGAACAGAGTATTATTGGGAAAAGGGAAACCAATAACGAACGGCGGGTACAATTGTAATTGCGGTGTTGCAGCTCGGAGCAGGCAGCGACTGCGGCCGCCAAGGGTTGCAGGCCGCGCCGCCTCTTCGCCTCTTGACCGACATTTACGCTACACTGGCTTTCTTTTACCTTTCATCAAGGTAAACTCACCGTTTTGGTAACTTATATTCAAATGTATAGCTGAAAATCTAATGTTGCTTACATTTTCTTGATTGAAGAATCTATTTGAGTCAGTTTTTTGAAACTTTCAATACTGTAGCACCAAATTCTCCAACTCTCAATTCACATACAAAAGAATTTTACAATTTGAGTACGACTCATTTTATATGGAAGAGGTAAAATTTTGATTACTAATTGGGAAATAGACGCACAAGTATATATTTCAGGTTCAGGGTGATCAAGTTTTCGATATATTACAGCAGTACTGTAGTTTCAGAGCGAGAGACGTGCCTTGAGTACTGACGTTGTGACATGCATTGCCTCTTTTCTTTATCCAGGAACTTCTTCAACAGCCATATAAATGACCAACTGGATTCAGTACTGAAATTAAAAAGAAATAATTTCTTCATCGCACATCAAAACTACTTGGGAGTCGATAAAGAAATTCTAGTTGCAATCGACTTGAGCCTAATAAAGACTTCTACCCTCGGAGTGCAAGTCGTTGTGGTGACTGCACCGGACACGCAGAGTGAGTAGTCGGTGGAGGCGCGGGGTCAGACAAGCGTGAGTGTCGCTGGCGCCGTAACCCGAGAGAGGCGATCCTCGCCCGCTGGGGACGCCGCACCACATCCGCCACCCACCTCATCGCTCATCGCACCCTGCCCCGCCGCGCCGACACAGTCTGTGCATGATCACGGTCAGTGACATGCTCAAAGCGTTATTCAAAGATCGCTTAATCTGCCCTGACCAAAATCCTGGACAAATTAAAAGGAAGCTTCATGACGCAATTGTTGCACATAATTTGTGATTTCGCTGAAAGTTAGTTCGGCTTTTTCTATTTAGCTTGATTAATATAATTTGAACGTCTGCTGCGAATAAAACTCTTTCTGCAGTGGCTCAGAGTAATAAATTAAATAAGAGAAAAATATAAAAAATGACTCCTATAAAAGTATAAAATAGTAGGCCTATTATGAATATTGGATTATAGATCTTTGAAGGTCCATACTCCACTTTAGTATTTAAATACCCCTCTGATTGAAGCCAACCAGACGCAGGAGATCTGACACAGATTTAAAACTACCTGCCAACCAAAACACAACCATGTGGTCAAGGAGACGATTCGTTAAACAAATTAAATCATACCTCAGACCGAGTCTGACGTCTACGAGACGACACGTTTGTTCCAATTAGTCTCACCGCCACATAATCGATTACCTAGGATCGATCGTCCTCCACGAGATCCGTTTACAACTACCTGACAACAGCCGCACATTCCGGTCGACGAAACAGGTGGAAACTCGAGCTGTGGGGCGGAGGGTGGCGGTCGGCAAAAAACAGAACAGGTCCGAGGATCGACCCCTGGAGCAGCCCACAATGGCCGGTCACCGAGGCGAGCGCCGACCGCTGCCGGCAAAGCCTTCCCACTTCCCAGATTCTGCGAAAGATAACCGCTTTGTGAACTGCCCGGTGTTTATGAATACATTGAGATACAATGGGTGTTTGCCGTTATTTTCCATCACACCTGAGTCCAGGAGTAGGAAGCATGGACTCACAACGTAACAGGAGGGACAAGGGGGGGGGGAGGAGTTTGTAATTTATTTGGTAAGGTAGTTTGTAATTTATTTGGTAAAAGGAAGACTATTTTATCTCGGGTAGTCAACTGATAATGTCACAAAGATATCTGTTATCCCGAGGGTATATGATTGAATTAGAATAAAAGTTAAATAAGAGGATGGAAATTGCGAATGAAACGTTTTGATAAGTTCGATTATTAAAACTTAAATAGTACTTATATTATGGATAAAAAAATAATACACTGATTTTAAAATCAGGATACATTATTTGACACAAGCAGAACTTGATAGCTTTATTCTAATAGGGCGTCGCCGTCAACTTCTGACCTCCAAAGTACAAAGGATCTAATGGGCAACACATAGTTTACTCAGTTATTTATATTAGGCCCTACTCATTGTCTTGCTACCGTACCATTTCTTACAGCCTTATGTAAGATCATGAGTTCACAAAGTAATGTTTGGGCTTGGGCTAAGCTGTAGCAGAATTAACATCAAAAGCGGGTAATGATTTGATTTTCCATTATAAAAAGCATTATATTTTCAAATTCTTCTAAACTAGGATGACTTCTAAGTACAATAAATCCTCTCGACATCCAATATATTCGATTTTGGGCTTAGCGTTCACAAATCTGGTAACATTAAACTTTGTCTATTGTTTTATATTTGAATTACGGAACCTCATGAGTGGTAATTTAGTTCAAGAGTGATATCCCAACTGGGCACACAGGTCAGATTTTTGATGAGGGTTAGTTTTATGGCCCTCGAAGGGTACAGCCCAACTGAGCGCAGTGGCTCTGTGGCAGTGGTCACTTTTGGGGCACATCCCAAGTGAGCACAGCGGTCACAACTAATCTGTACTACCATCAGCCTAGAGAGGCACTTTTAATTACAATATAAATAAACTAAATACTAAATAAATAATGATATTGTATAACAATAATATATACAATATTATATACAATGAATATGACAAGTATCTTTTTCTGCGATAGTATATACGAAACTCTAAGGCCTGATTTCACCAACCATCAGTTAAGGGTCGGTTAGTAAACCGTTTGTTAAAGATAGGAAAATAGTATTGAACAGCTGATAAAATTAAACTAACCGAGCCTTAACGGTGGTTTAAAGTCTGGTGAAATCAGGCCTAAGTTAGCTTAACAATGAGAATATCTTAAAACAATAAGTTTTAATAGAAAAAAATAATCGTAGTAGGGAAAGCCTGTGGGCATTGAACATGCATTGGGACTGCATTGGGAGTATAGACAAATTCCTTACCTCTTCTGTAAAATGGTGGCTTTTTAGAAGGTGACGCCCAGTTCAACAACAACCTTGGAGAAAGTGCTCATGACACCTCACTCTCCTATTACTAAATGGTTTTTCAACGAGTTTGTAATTTCATACAGTGTAATTACATTAATTAATACCCTTCAAATTCGTGTGGTACCGTATCTTTTGCACTCTTGATTATTTTTATAATTACCACAAAGTTGATGAAAATTAGCTAGGCTAACAGATAAATGGAAAAAACTTCATAGTTCTTAACAAAAAAGTTACTGACTCAAACTACCAATACTGATTTTAAGCTTGTTATTGTTCATCAATCTTCTCTCTAAGCAAAGCTTATTTAGTATCTTTAAACTCATTACTCATAAATTTGTATTGCTTTATTTTATTTCCCCCCATTTAAGCAAAATCAATGGAATATGGCGCATCCACAATGTTTTATTTCAAATTTGAACACACGTTTTTAAACGCCAAACAACACACGGTGTCGGGAATGTGCCGATGTCTGTTACTAATTACCGCCTCATGTCTGTTTAGTTTACATGAACCTAAATTCATTATATTTTTTGCGCCCGACCTGATCCAAATACAAACTCAAGTTGTATAATTAATTTGTAAATTCGTTCCTGTTTACTATGTGGCCAAACGTAATCTATTTTTATAAAACAAAATAGCTTATGTTTAATCCGGCTTGACGAGACAAGCTCTTTGAACAATGCCTCGCGTTTAGGTAGGACTGTAATGAAGGTCTGATTCATTTCGCACAATATATACAGTAGGCCTATAAACGTGACGTGATGAAGTCCAGTCCAGGAAGTGGCGACTGCACCGACATAGAGTACAAGTACAGTTCAGTTTATATGTCAGCTTAGATATATTTCTGGTTTCCTGGTCGTATTTCTCCGTGGACTGGGACATGATCTTGATGGTTGCGGTGATGTATGTGGCCGGGGCGCGTGGGCGGGGGCACCTGTACCCTGTACCCCGACATACGGCCTCTCACACGGCGACCACTGCTTTCTCGCTGTTTCAGATGTAACAGGCTTCGTTTATCTGCACCTTGCACCAGGAAATGTGGTTCTTTGTTATAAGGAACCAAAAAAACCTATTAAGTGGCAAAAGATCATGAATCATTAGAATTCATTGATCTTTTACACCTAAATTAACGATATTCCTAATACCTTGGATAAATACAGACGGCACATGTTGTCTTCTTGAATTAGGTCCTGGAATCAGTTATATTATCTTAAATTTATTATGTTGTAATAGACGATTGTTTAAATAACTTAGCAGGCGACATCTCTATATCTCTCTAATTATAATTACGAGATAACCTAATGTTTTACTCATTTTTATGCTATATAGGTAATCAAACTTATCAAAAGGACTGATAGTAGCGTAACGATTTTGAAAATTGATCTCCTACAACAAATAAGGTATGGTTTATAATTTAAAATATTTTCATCATTAACCGTTATACGAATAAGAGAATTTGTAATACTGACGAATCGAAATTAAGAGTTTCACGGAGTTTTACAACAATTATGAAATTGTTTAAACAATTATATAAATGTTGATGTAGCAGACGTTGCGCTGTCAGCGACCAGTCAGCATCGTTGGCGCCGTGTTATCAGTGACCCATGTGTTATCACTACACCATGAGCCTCTTGTTTAACAATAATGATACTCGAGTAACTACAAATATTTGGCGTTGGTCGTAACTCTCGGTATATAACATTCTGAACGCCTTCGTTCATTCGATATCATTCAGTCATGGCCCAAACATGTGGTGCTTTGTTTAGAAAACAACAACGAGACTGTAGTTGTGATTGTTGGTATCATGCGCCGCGTCGCCGTTAAGATAATTTATAGGTTTTGGGCTCTGACATTTTGTTCACGAATAAGTTAAATCGTACAAACGATATGATCAATTGAAGGAACGACAATCACTGCGTAGTGAGCTCCAATGTATGTTTTATTAAATAATATAGTCTTAACCATAAAGATGATTTAGAATCGAGTGAAGCTAGTAAATGAGTTTCCATTAACATGGATCGTTAGCAGAAAGGTGAGTAGGGGGCCTACTAACATAAGCTACGATATTTAATGAGCATTTAAAATATTTCAATAATATATAACATCCCAACTGCTTGTGTAACATTTCTTCGTTTTAGCCAATTTCCTTTATGGAATAAGCTATTGCCGTAGGTCTCATGGTAAGACCCAAGCCCAAGACCATGTTAAATTTTCGTTTTGGGGCCCCCAGAAGCAAAAAACACCACTCGTTCGAATATATAGATCTGTCAACACGATAGCAGCCGTAAATATGGTCCGATTTTAATGAAATTTGGTACGGACATGTAAAGTAGTAAAATCTCGAACGAGTTCGTAAACCAGCCTGATCGGACCACTGGGGGGGTAAAGCGATAAACCCCCCGATAAATGGGGCTGAGCTTAAAAACAATTCATATCTCGGTATAATGGATTGAAATACCGCATTCTTTCTATTTCTTGGTATGGATTCTTTTGCATTTGAAATTCGCTGAGATCCTATTTTTGTTATCAAGCGGTTTTCAATTATCTCTTGCATTGGTTTTCCTGTTGCTCAGACATTGCGACATCTGCACTCGTTTGGCGACTTTGCTGTACGCCTGTCTCGCAACCGTTTAAATTTATAGTTATTATAAATTCGATTTCCAGGGATGCATATTTTCTTACTTAAAGAGCCAAGACTGGCTGTAAAACTAGGTTGATTTATAGTAAACATGTTATGATTCGAGATGTAATGTTTCTCATTTCAAGTTTAAATTCTTGGTATAATTTTATTCGGACGAATATAACTAACGCTGCAGTCACATTTCCACCGAACGAAGAAATTAGATCAGAAGAAAATACAAATCAGAACCCACTAGTATCTATGGGCCAGGGCTTTTAAAATATAAATGAATCATAAAGTTTTACCTCAAAGTGACGGAATAAAAATGTTATGAGACAATTTAAAATATTTAAATGTTACCGGTATAAGACTTTTTAACTAATTGCAGAATAAAAGTAGGCATTTCGCATTCCTAGCATTGCTGAGCTTTCGCAATACATAGTTATATTAAAATTAACAGACAACGTTTAACTGTAAGCTTCTGAACAAATTCCGAAATGGTAAAAATATTTTCCATTGGTTTCGTCAAAAGGATCATTATAGCAGCTTTAACTGTAAGCACCAGACTAAATTGCGAGATGGTTAGTAATTTCCTACGGTTTCGATAAAAGCATGTTGTAGTAACTTTAACTGTGAGTTTCTCACTAAATTCCGGGATGGTAATTTATTTCTAGTGGTTTCGTAAAAGAATCGTGGTAGAAGCTCTTACTGTAAGCTTCTGAGTGAATTGCGAGACGGTAAATAATTTCCTATATAATGATCATGTAGAAATTCCTGTCAAGAGCATGTAGAAATAATTTTCAATCAAAAGGAAAGGGTGATCGAAATAGAGCTTTTAGTCTAGTCGCAAAAGTTACAAATTCCCATTAAATGGACTAGATGTAACTGAATTTCTGGACCAAGAAAACAAATATAGTTTGTACTAATCACTTTGTTATAAATCAAGGCAATTTATGTTAATCTAATTGCCAATGCAGTAATAATTCTGTTTCAGTAATGATAAAAACCCCTACAGGTGAAAGCTAGGTACAAAGGAATTTACTAAGATAATCAACTAAATGAAAGTGAAATCACAGGAATCATCATACCGATCCCTCGAGTGAATCCTCTTGGGCGATCAAGAGGACCTTGGCCGATAGAGAAAGCAGCTGTCTGCTCCGGACCGACCCGAGATATACGCGGCGTAGTAATTGATGGTAATGAACTTTAAAATAGAAAAAGGTACAAACATGATAAGGTTACACAAGCCAGCGTGTAGAGAAGTTCGTTCAGTGGAGGCCGCGTGTACTTCGACGGGTCGGACCCATAAATTCCTCAGACCCTTACACAGGACGCATTTTAAACAGTCGGGCAGCGGGGTAGCGGGATTAACATGGACTGAATGGTCCTGGGGCCAATTAAAGTGAGGGACACGCCTCTAGGGCCGGAGACCTGCCGTGATGTAATGTGCAGGGCCGCGTAACGTGTCATTACCTCTGATTGACTTTTTTACGGCCTTCTGATCCCGCCGCGTCCCGGCCAGTCAACGGTCTATACACAACACGAACGGACACACAGCCTTGCAGGGAAATAAAGTGGAGAAGCGTTGCTGAGGTTTGCAGAAAGAATTTCTGCTCGGCTTGTTTAACAATTGGATTTTCTTGAAAAAATTCTTTAAATCCTTAATGTCTTGTAGGGAAGGCGAGGCAAATTGAGAGTGTAAAAATATGTAGATGATTTGTTATTCCCATTAGGAGACTTATTGTATTGTTGGGGCTTAGTGTTTCAAATAATTCTTTCAAAAACAACCTACCGCTAACATAATTAAACTAGATATTTCAAACATTTGTGTTAGTGGTAACTTTGAACTGTTGAAATGGTAAACAAGAAATATCATCAGCTCAACACTTGTTGAATGAAAAAAATCTTATAGTTGCCAGGTGTGAAAAGATGGTCCTAATGGTTAACGTCGTCTAAGAGGGTGATGACTGAAACAGGCGTTATTGTAGACAAAACACAAACACAGCGAGGGACGACGAGCCTCTCCACTTGTCTAACGGCGGGGTAGACAAACATCTGCGAGGGTGTGGGGCGGCGTTATCGCGCCGGACCAGATATCCGCTACAGAGAGGCTGTTGTGGCGTGATACACCGGCCACGGGTCGCCGAGCGGCTACAGCAGGTCAACAATGCTGAGATAACAACCACAAGGGCTCTTTAAACTTTTTTCTGCAATCTCTACTCTGTGGCTCTCTTGGTCAAAATTTACAATTTTAAAAGGCTAGCTTTGTAAAATGTTTACAGTGCAATTCCTTACAAAAACAAACGTTAGTAAGATTTTTTATGGTTTTAATGAACATGTCTAAAAATAGAAAGAGCACATCGGTCCATTAAAGACGATCGTGATCGTCAATCTTCGTGAGGGAACTTAAATGAAATGACGTAAATACGGTTATGGTGTACCGTACGTTGAAACCTCTCAGTAAAGTTTATGTTATGAGAACACAGAATGATCAATCGTACTGCTACACAATCAATAGACAATGAGGAGTTTCTGGCGATGACAGCCTTGGGCGCCTGGCGTCACGTTTGTGATGGTAATGTCGTGTGTTTACGAATACTTGTGACTAACCCGCCACTCCTCGACGAGCCTTCTCTGCTGCTCTCGTCTACCTAGCCTAGCGATTGCCATCAGTTAATACAATATAAATCAAGATTTGGTACATGAGCCTGATTATCGTGCTAATTATTATGTAAAATTACATGAGAAGAATATTGCAGTGTTGTGCATATCTATTGAATTCTACTTATTTAATTTATTTTACTGTCGGCTAAAAACCGACTTCCCCCACATACCAACATAAGGAACATTTTTTAAATTCATCTTGGGATTTTTTTTTCTATGGATGTTCTCCAATTTATCTGCGATTACTTGTACCAGTCAACGTGATTCTACCACCAAATATAACCGGTAGACTATGGTTTCCCGTTGGTAACACACATTACATTATGATATTTATTTATGAGAAAAATTCTATAATTACAAATATTATACATTTAGAACAACTCTTAATTTCGAAACAAAATAACAGGAATAGGATTATCGTTTTATAAGGTGCCAAATAAACGTTAATTGATAATGTCTGCTATTATCATTTGTATATTTTAAACGATTTACTTCGTGGAAAAATAGGTAGATTTTGGCCTGATAATTATTTTTCGCCACGTATGACGTAATCACCTGTTTTACAAACGTCATTTGGTGGCCAAAACCAGGTCTTTTCCGTCAGAGGGCCGAAAGTCAGGTGATAATTTATTTACTTGAAACAATGAGAACATCACATAAGTATACGGTATTCATAGGTTCCAAAGACAGGATGGTTGCGACCATATAATTTTCATAGCTGATTTGTTTGCTTATGGCAAGGGAGTTGTATTATAGCTCATAACCTCAAAGTTTAGTTTTCTAGAGTGTCAAATAAATAATCTGATTTTTAATGTTATATATAGGGAGAATATCATTGTGAAGTGTGGCGAAAATAGCGTTCACACCTCGGCCGAAAGGGTTTTGCAGCTTTCGATTGTTTCAAATTTTCGACTTCATCTCGAATTTTAAACACGATCTCGAGCCTTCAAACCCTAATTTTCAGCCCTTGTTGCGAAATATACTATTTTACTCCTAACTTCCCTCCACTTCCAAATGAGGGGTTTTGGAAGGAGGATACATTATTTAATTGAAATAGTTCGTTATTTTAGACAAGCTAGAGCCACAAAGGCATTCAAACTTACGGTGCCGAAGGGCGGGGACAGAAGAAAGTTCTTTTAATAATCAGATACGAATTATGGATGTACAATTAATTAAAGCCGTTTACAATCAGTAATCATCGGCTGTCGAAGATAAGTGAAAGTATTATAGCCTAGTCGCTATTCATTGTTCTTCGCTTTCGAGTATGGAGCGGTTCGAACTCGAACCTTTTACCTTTCTCCCGTGAAAGTACAGGCTCAACGGATTAGAAGGAGACCAGCTCGGGGGGAATTTAACGGTCTTAAATGCATTTTGGCTGCATTTGTACTCGAACGTGTCTATAGAATTATAAAGACGAGATCTGTCATTTGATTGTGTTACAAAACCTTAAGTACCTTGCTGTAAGAGAAATTCTTGGTAAAAATAAGAACACATAGTACCAGGTTTGAGCTATATAATCAAAGATAAACCAAAAGTCAAGCCGTCAAACTGATTGCCAACATACTTATTCCATGTACGTTATACAACGCACTAAGAATATTGGCTTAAACTGCATTTAATTAGCTACGTAACTAGTTGGATTTATCGGCGGAGTGGTACATATAGCATTTTGTATAGCATTTTATTGATAAAATTTTACGAATCTAAAGAAAGATAAAGAAGAAAGAAAAGAAGATCAAGTCACTAACAAGAGATTTGAAGGCCGAAACATAAACACAAACAACTCGAGAGACACAGACACAGCCCAACAAGCATAGAAGAAGAAACAATCACTGATGTCTCTGACATCGCACATCACAAATCACATCGACTGACTGCATCACACGATCTGGACGTAATTTAAAAAAATATTTATCTGCTGGAAGGAAGTAATTAAAACCTACCACTCAATAAAACGTTAAAGACACAAGTCATAAAATATTTTAGGCTTTAATATGTAAAAACATTTTCAAGACGGAAATTAATTTAGGATAAGCAAAGATAACAAAAAATGAGTAAGCTGAGATGTCTGATTTTAACAATCTACTAGGGACATGTTATAAATATTCAAATTTGAATGAACTCAGCAACGAGAACTATTTCAGAGAGTAAGAGCTGTAAAATCTGATTAGTGTTATATTATTGCTTTTAATGCTGGGCGTTCATGGTATAGGATTCGAAACTCACATTCTTAGACCATAAAATGAGACCATTAATCTGACAAAGACACTCCTCAGGTGAAAGCAGCGTCTCAGGCACATCAAACAAGAGGCGCAGTCTTCAGTATTTACTTTGGAACATTTTAGAGCGCTTTATACATGTTAAGGATCGTAAATTACTACAAAGGAGAAATTTCATGAGGATGCACTGGCCACTTTGTAGCTTTTTATTGAGGCAACATCTATTACATTTAAATGTCGGAATGTGAAAGTACGATAAAACAAAGAATTCTTGTTCTACGGTTGGCAATTAAAAGTGGTAAAAATTATCACTGGTTTCACTTTTTAAACAAGTTATTTGGCAGGTAATTAAGATTTAGTGCGTCTAGTCTAGTCACTTGAGCGTTTGGGGCCTTTATTTTACAATAATTCACAAGATTGTACGGTGTGTAAAAACAAAATATAGAATGTTTATATTATTCGGAAACAACCTTAAAAACCTTATTTGTTATGTATCAAGGAAATTTTCAAAGTTATATCTGAAACATTAAATTTGCCTCGAATGTATGCCTTACGCGCAAATGACAACAAATAACAAATAACTGAAAAAACATTGTGGGAAGACACGATTGCGCACGTATTGACGGGGTATTTTATCCTACTAGAACCCCGAATAAGTTAATGCTATGAATTCTGTGCTTGAGCGTTATTACGCGAAATATACAACCGATTATGCTCAAAGGGTAAATCTTTTTGTCTTACGCTGAATTTCAACCCAAGAGAAATTATTGGGTTTCAAAATGCCTTTTACATAAAAAAATATGACGTCCAAAACAACACATTTCACCCAAAAATCTAAAGGTACATATATAATTCAATTGATAATCTTTAGCATATTTTAATGCATCGATTATCTCCATCCATAAATTAGTCGAAATAAATGTCAACTTTACTTCAGCAAATGATGTTAAGCAGTTGCACAACATACCATGGGACTGCGGTTGGGAGCAAGATCATTACGTAAACGTCTTGGCTACATTTCCTTATTCAGCGGTTTGCAAAAAGTTGAGACTTCTCTACCTTACGTAAATGTTTTTTCCATCTCATATCAGGCTGAATAAATAAAATAAAATGCACGGTTCATGTGAATAATTCGTTTATAAAGGTGTCGGCAAAGCTGTAATGTTTACAAACTAAACAAAACCTACTACGTAATACGTTTGTTTCAACTGAATAAAAAAATAATTAGGAAGGTCTATTCCAACTTTTTTCTCATCAGATAAAACCATTTATGTTTCTACTGAATTTTACAGAATTTCTGATTTATTTTGCCTCAAGAATGTCCTCCTGGTGAATCGATGTGTATTAGGATAAAGAATAATACCACTTTATCGACACTATACCAAGTGCTGGATATAGAATTACTTCTCCTGTCTGTATTTTGGTACATCTAACATTGAATGATTTGTTATTTTGAATTTGAATTTTAATTATTGGACTGCTAACAAGAATGAAAAGTGAGAATGTCAGACATTGAATCTTACTTATTTATTTTATTGTCATTTCACGGAAATGAAAAGTTGTAATAGTAAAATGAATCATTTTTATTGAGATAAATGTTAGATATTAAAATGTACACTCCAGGAACTAACAATGGTTAGACTTTAAGTCACAAAAGCACGTAAGGACACTTTAGCTTGAGAGCAAGGCGGATAACGTTAACTCGGGTATGTTAATCGCAAAGCGAGGCGTGAAGAGAAACAAACCGGCGACGGCGATCAAATATTTGGCGTGATAATGGTATGGCGCCGAGATGAGCGGCACGGCGGCAGCGGCGCCGGCGTGCCGTCACGTAGCCACGTAGCGCCGCGGGCGGACACTGGGCACTGCCTGGCTGGCTACTGGCTGCTGTCACTGGGCACTGCCTGGCTGGCTTTTGGCCACTGACACGGGGCACTGCCTGGCTGGCTACTGACCACTGACACGGGGCACTGCCTGGCTGGCTACTAGCTGCTGTCACAGGGCACTGCCTGGCTGGCTACTGGCTGCTGTCACAGGGCACTGCCTGGCTGGCTACTGGCTGCTGTCACTGGGCACTGCCTGGCTGGCTTTTGGCCACTGACACGGGGCACCGCCTGGCTGGCTACTGACCACTGACACGGGGCACTGCCTGGCTGGCTACTGGCTGCTGTCACAGGGCACTGCCTGGCTGGCTACTGGCTGCTGTCACAGGGCACTGCCTGGCTGGCTACTGGCTGCTGTCACAGGGCACTGTCTGGCTGGCTTTTGGCCACTGACACGGGGCACTGCCTGGCTGGCTACTGACCACTGACACTGGGCACTGCCTGGCTGGCTACTGGACACTGACACGGGGCACTGCCTGGCTGGCTACTGACCACTGACACTGGGCACTGCCTGGCTGGCTACTGGCCACTGACACGGGGCACTGCCTGGCTGGCTTTTGGCCACTGACACTGGGCACTGCCTGGCTGGCTACTGACCACTGACACGGGGCACTACCTGGCTGGCTACTGGCTGCTGTCACAGGGCACTGCCTGGCTGGCTACTGGCTGCTGTCACAGGGCACTGCCTGGCTGGCTACTGGCTGCTGTCACAGGGCACTGCCTGGCTGGCTTTTGGCCACTGACACGGGGCACTGCCTGGCTGGCTACTGACCACTGACACTGGGCACTGCCTGGCTGGCTACTGGCCACTGACACGGGGCACTGCCTGGCTGGCTACTGACCACTGACACTGGGCACTGCCTGGCTGGCTACTGGCCACTGACACGGGGCACTGCCTTGCTGGCTACTGGCCACTGACACTGGGCACTGCCTGGCTGGCTACTGACCACTGACACGGGGCACTGCCTGGCTGGCTACTGGCCACTGACACGGGGCACTGCCTGGCTGGCTACTGACCACTGACACGGGGCACTGCCTGGCTGGCTACTGACCATTGACACGGGGTACTGCCTGGCTGGCTACTGACCACTGACACGGGGCACTGCCTGGCTGGCTACTGGCCACTGACACTGGGCACTGCCTGGCTGGCTACTGGCCACTGACTCGGGGCACTGCCTGGCTGGCTACTGACTACTGTCACTGGGCTCTGCCTTGCTGGCTACTGGCCACTGACACTGGGCACTGCCTGGATGGCTACTGGCCACTTACACTGGGCACTGCCTGGCTGGCTTTTGGCCACTGACACGGGGCACTGCCTGGCTGGCTACTGACTACTGTCACTGGGCACTGTCTGGCTGGCTACTGGTTACTGCCACGGGGAACTGTCTGGCTGGCTACTGCCCACTGACACAGGGCACCGTCTGGCTAGCTACTGACTTACACTGGGCGCTGCCTAGCTGGTTACTGACTGACAGTGGGCGCTACCTAGCTGGTTACTGACTACTGACACTGATGGACAAAATCACCAAAATTATAATGCAATTGGAGTTTCTGAAACTGGACACAAAACACTGACTAGCTACTGACTACTGATAATAGACAGAAAACACAGTCTTATTGTTTAAATTCGGGACGAATACTAACATGCGAGGCGTTTCACAAGCGGTGTGGCACTGCGTGGCAGAAATCTAGTCAAATAGCATTGTAAAAACCTGCTGATTTGAGATGCGCACCTTTCTGCCACTTGATGTATTTCCCATGTTAATAATACAGGTGCCATATGCAGTACCATGCCAAGCCTCTCTGCTGGTGTGTGGAGGGCCTGCCCAGAACTTGACGGCATCTGTAGGAAGTGAGGTGATCACCGGGTTCTTGCTGCTTCAATTATTAGAAGCGAAAATAATCGTGAATTGAGGGAACAAAAAAGCCAAACAGCATTTTATTTGTGAAATCTGTTTCTTTGCTTTGTATAGCATAAAACTCTTTTATTTATGAGCTAGTATGAAACTGGAAAGTGATTATCGTATTTATATAGGAATAAGGAAAGCTTCCCCATTTTCTTTGTCTGGCCATTGCGTAGTACAGTAAAATAATTCAAACTTTATATCTTTTTTAGTTTGCGTTTACACTTTTTTGATTCGCCCATTAGTAAAAGGGAACTCAGGATTTATCGTTGATGGTATGATGTGCTGATTTTAAAAGTTATTTCAGCGCTCGAAAAATAATTTATATATCATCCTTGAAAGTAAAACGCAAAGGATCGAATTTATCTAAATAGCCTTTCGATCAGAGTTCTGTTCCTCAACCGGTTACGACATTTGGCTGAAGGCTTCTAATTTTTACCAACACTCCAGTTTGTTAAGCGTAGATAATTCGAACTAAACGGTGACAGCAGGCGGCTGGGCCGGTGTCGGGAGCCGTCCGACAATCTGGGCTAGCAAACACGGAGAATTAACAAGAGGCCCGGGGCGACAGCGGCGGTGATGCAACCGTGTACGTGGCGCGGGTCGCCGGCTCGCAGGCTGTAGTCCGAAGGTGATGAAATATAAAATCAAAACAATAACAAAAAAGGGTCAATTCCTACTATTCAGTAAGGGTTCAATGCATGCACGTTAAGATAATCTAATTATTACTTAGCTTGGACTATCCATGTCATGTACATACGTAGGCTATAATGAATGCACTGAAAACATTTCACAGTCGACGAGGCAGTGTTGTATCGGCAACAACATGGCTCAATCGATTATACCCGAAACAGTTTTAAATCAACACTGTTTACATAATTTGATTTCTCAGGGAAGGAAAGCGCCAGTGAAAGGTTCTGTTAAATAATTAAAATAGTTGGAAGTCACGGCATGGGTTCACGACGACGGTGGGAGAGGAGCGCGGGCGTGAAGACGCGGAGATCGCTCCACTGGGGCTGGCTCCAGAGACTCTATATTACAAGCAGCGAGCACAGAATGAGCACAGAATTCTTCTGTGCTCGCTGATGACAAACAATTATTGCATAAATTATTCGTAATATTATGTGGTTACAAAATATGTACAGGCAAAAATCTAAATTTAGCCTAAGTCGAATGTCCATATTCAGGCGGAACCAAACAGCGGCGGAATGATACTTCTTTTATAGGCTAATGATGATTATAATCAGTATGGAAACTACATCAATGAACCCTTACTTTTACAATAGGTCTATTTTAATTTACATTACTTACTCTAACATGTGAATAAGTAATGTACTTACTTATTCTGTCTTCCTTGTCTGCGTGGGTCCAAGAAAGAGTATGAATGAACGGAGTTTAAAAGGAGCGTTTCATGAATGAGAGCGCCAGACGAGACAAAAACAGCGGGAACACGTGTTGAAGCTCAGCGACGGTGATTCCGGGAGGAACACAACACATGGCTGCGTTCACACGTACCGAGACCGAGACCGATTGGAAACGTGTCATCTCCTATAGTCTCAACTGGAGTTGTCAATCAAACCAAACCTTGTAAAAACTGTAAAGTTTTAGGATCAAAGAGAGACAGATAAATGATCACATTATAATAAGTGATCATTATATAATGGTTCAAGGGATGCAAACATTTATAAATTATGAACCGGGCGGCTGGAAAATCAGAAGTATAAATGAAACGGGTGCGGGTGCGGGTTCATGGAAGACAACCATCTGGACCTTTAGTGTTATTACGGGGTTGGTATTGGCAGATTAGGTTGACAAATGAGGTAGAACCCAGGTGGGGCCGCTAGTAAAACTAGTTATTATTATTGACTGTAATAAGGTTTAATTAGGTATATTTTTTCAAACAACGTCATCAAGAGGATCTTTTACGGGTTTCACTACATTTTAGTTTACTTGGGGCTAAATACAGAGCTTGACGGTAAAGACTATCCTTTTACGATTTTACGAGGTAGCTATAAACGAGTTGAGGAGGGCAGCAGGAGCTGGCAGATCGGAAACGCGAGTCAACGGCCTACTTGAGCAGCAGAGAGAGGAAGTCGGGAACAAAGAAGAAGAACTGGTCGGTGAGTCAGAGACTGGGCTGCGCGGAGATCGGCAGCATCCACTTGCAGCGCCACTGCACCGCTGCGCCTGCCGAACTGTGGGAACAAAAGCACCATACCTACACGAGTCCGGGTACGCTCGCGGAATCATAAATAAAGGTTGGAGTCTACTACCTTCACGTGATGTGGATTCCAATGTCTAATAGAATTGCAGGAATTCTTGGTATACGCTTAAGAAGCTTGAAGGTAAAAATATCTGGCCAGAAACTGCTTGCCTAAGGCGTTACTTAAATAAGTTAGTAGTTTTTATTCAAATTATGTTTTTAAAGTATTAAGTTATATTCTATCATCAACTGTTCAACCCATCATCAACCTTTTCCTTTTCTATCAGTTTCATAAAAACCAAAATTTCGTAGAATTTGCACGTAATAACCATCGATTCGACCCAGAGGGCCAGGAGAGCACCTTCCAGTAGTAGGGTCGTAGCAGGTGCTCTCTCGGCCCTGAATCATAGGTCGTATAAAAATGTGTCCTCTTTTAAGGCAAACGTTTTTAAGGTTATTATTAAAGTGAGGAGGTGGTGACTGAAGTGAGGGAAGAGATGTAATTGTAAGAAGGATAAGCATTGTTTATTGAAGTAATTGATTTTAGTTCTGTATCTGACTGTACGCACTGCTTCTGAGGCAGATTACAGAACGTAACCCTGACACACATCCTTATCCTAACATAATCCCTGGAGGGATTTCCAAAGAAAGGCAGAAGCGTTTGCCTCGCTTCATTCGCTCCTGATTCGTTGTAGAAAAATTAAAAATTGAAATAATACCCCGATGTTTGAGGTGTGTAGTAAGGTGTTGTTGTTATAGTGACCACCACCGAGAGCAGTAGAGTACTGGAGTACTGACCTGTAGCGATGTTGGGCCAGAAGGGGTCGTCACCGTCGCTGCTGTACTGCGGCTCTGCTACACTCCCTGACGGCATCTCACTCTCTCATACACTGCCACGATACTCTGCTCATATTGACTCCTCACACACTAGTCTTCACCACACTTTCCTCTACTGAATAGATGATAAGTCTACATCTGTTGGAGAAAGGGTATTAGGAAAGCCTGATTCGGTTTGACATTTTTATAAATTTCTTGTTAACAAAAGGAAAAAAATGGTAAAAACCCAGTAACATTTTTTAACGGCTATATAAGTTCATATGTGTAAAAGGGGTTTGGAACAATCGATTATTCACTAAAATTTATCAGTGAAGATGTAGGACATTTATTTACGAAAGAGTACTCCCTAAAATCTTGGCAATGACGATACAATCGCGTAATTTTCAGAAAGTCCCGAGCGAAAGATTCCCTACGGTGGTCTCGCCAATTTACGACGATGACGGCACAGATGGGTTTGATAAGGTCCCGGCTGATGGGAATTTAAACACCGTATCCCGAGCTAATGCACATCCAGCAAGATGTTCGTCATTCGTCTTGTCTAAGCGAGACCACGACCAACGAACTCCTCCTCTCACCTCATTTAGCACAGAAACTTTCATCGCACACTTATAGCTAAATAAAATACTCGCATCTCGTAGTGGACATTAGAGTAATTGAATGGGGTCAATTTATTGCGTGAAATACTAATGGGACGTTGTATGTACTTAACTAAAACTGGATATAAGCCACGTGGTGATATCAGTTGGTTCTAGTCCGCTTGGTAATGGTGTCAGCTATACTCTACTCATCAGAAAAGAACGGTTATTTGTTACGGTTTCACTTAACACTTCATCATTTATGGGAGTTATTAAGCTTAATTATTGGGAGAGAGTAATCGTTGAGCTCTGTGTGAGCAATATCTTTCCTGATATTGTGATCGACTCGGTCTGACCAATCTCTATTGGGGTTTGGATTTCTCGTACAAACCATGAAATGTGCTTTTAACTTCTATTAACAACGAAGAAAGTGTATCCTTCTTCGTTGGCAAAGACAATATTGTGAAATGTTATTGCAACATAATAGGCTACTATAGAATCGTAGATAACACTATCACCGAAACTCTCCGTCTGCACGCACTCATCAAAGAGTTGAAGATGGCGAAAGCCGAAACGCGCGTCCTACAGTGTTTTGATGAATGCGTGCAGTCGGAGAGTTTCGGTGATAGTGTTATCTACGATTCATCCAGTGCCGCACGGATATCAACAGAGACCAGGCTACTATAGGTTAAAAAAATGGGAGTTTAACATGTTGAGAATACATCGAAAGTTATAAAGTTTCATTGAGCTAATCATGGATAACGTATAGTGGCAGTAGCTCCGAAGGTAATGATTTTTGTTAGAATGCAAAGGAAAAGGAGTCGCTTATTTTTAGAAGGTAGAAGGTGACTCTGGGACTTCTTGAATGTCCTGCCTATGTCGATATCGTCCCTTATCGTTTAACAATGAATAGTGAATGAATATGCGGCTAAGAATCGAAAAGGAACAATTTATTAATCAGTTGTAGTGCATCGAGGGAAAGTTTAACCATCCGACCACAGTATTGACACTGGCGGGCGATAAAGCTTTATCAGGTAAACAGTAACACCCACGCGCGCCGATAATGCCGATGCAGCAGGCGGCGCGGCCACCATGCGACTCATCATGTAAAACCGCCGTATATAGCACCATATTGAACAAACTATTTGATGTTTAATCAATTGTTGATCCTCCTTCTAAAGCTCACATACACCTTACAGTTTTAAATATGTGATAGTAAAATGTGATTGAATGTTGATAGAAAACTGTTGTATATGCTAATGCTATTCGAACACAAAGATTCAACAAAAACATTTGGTCACAATTTTCAATCCAATAGTAGGATTGTGGGTTGGGAGGTCTATAAAGTCCTCACCTTGCAAAGTAGCCTAAGATGCGATTCAGAGTTTCGAGACGTGTTTCACAACGAACAAGCTGATCTTAATTGAATTTCAAATGCGAAGGCTATAAACTAATGTGGAGATAAACTGGGAACTATGTAGATGTTAAATAGTTTCGTCAGGAGGAGGAGTTTTTGTCGGGGAGTTGACACTTGAATGGAGACTACGGCTCCAAAACGTCACGGCCTGATCCGCGAGCAGCGTCTGACGCTATCTCTTCCGACAACAGACGTGATAGCTCTCTCTTCTGTTTCATCTACAGTACCTCTAGCGTCAACAGTCCAGAGCGATGTAGGACCGAGTCTCAAGGTAGGGCTACTGATCGCTTTGCTTGAACCGCAAGAGCTGGGCTGGGGTATGGAGGGTCTGGGTCGGTGGAGATGGAGCGTGTGTGTAAACTGCAGGTCGGTTCGCTGTAACGGTCCGCTCGCCGGAGGGAACGTTTGGCAGCGGCGCGAGAAAGGCTTCGTGCGGTATGCTGCTGATCCTGACCCGGTCACCCGCCGCGGACGTGGTGATGGGTACAACATTGGGGCGAACTCGAGTCTGGGGAAGACTTGGCAGAATGTCCAGGCAACGGATTTGGAGGTTCAAAGCCCGGAACGATCGGTCAGCTATTTACGTCTCCTTATTTGACATTGTAAATCCTACGGGAAATGGTCATGTACAAAGATGAGACAAACGATCTCATGTCAGTCATCCTCGCCCTATTTCCTCCAAGACCGCTACATAGCGAACCTTTTTGGCAAATAACCGCCGACCTTCAGTGCGACAAAACTATTCATCCAAGACTCTCCTTCCAAATGGAACTAAGGTCTATTTTCCATCAAGCCATGCTCTATCGAGTACTCAGTCTTGACTGAGTAACCAAGCTGAGTCTGGAATCGAAGTTCCCAGAGTGACAAGGGGAACCAAGGCGAAGAGAAAGGTGTAATTCTGTATGGGTAAGGAGATTTGCCAAAAAACAACTATTTTGCTGTGAGTCCACGTGTAATGCTGTTAGAGTGCCTGTGTGCTTGTTTGATTGACAGCGTGCACGGCGGAAGTGTCGGCGACCGGAAGCGGCGGCTCGCGAGGTAGTTAGCGGGGTATCGCGTATAATGAGTAAATGGGTCGGAGATTGTTTGTCAGCCTTCACCTCGCGGAGAGCGGAGTGGAGCGACACACAATGCGGTACAGCCACTTCACTGCGGCTCAGCTGCGACTCTCCACGTCTCGGCTGCGAGTCATGAATAATCACATCTACGATCTCTTGCGACTGGCATGACTATTAATAATTTCGATATCTTACTTCTGGCCGGCAAGTTTATGTGTTCATGCTCGTGAATTCAACAAATAAAATTAAAGAACTCATTACAAGTGAGAAAAGAAAATAAGCAGAGGGAAGTTCGCTGGAGGGGTAGTGGTCCATTCCGCGTCGGCCGGCGGTGAACTGGGCCGCCACAGCACGTGAATCATTAACCGGCCGCGCCGCGCCGACTGTTGGCCATATAAAGCAGCGAGGCTGTTGGCCGGTGACTCATGTCTACCTCTCACTTTCTCATTTCTCTGGTGGCCGTAGCCCGTAGTCTGCGGGACGCGACGGTCACGGTCAAGTAACTCACCGCGGGCTGGGAAGACCCGCGGCGAGGGTTCAAAGTGAAACCCCTTTCAATTTACCTCTGGAATTGGCCAAAGCTTCGGCAAATTGCCGATTTCTGATTTCTATCTGCTGATTCGAAAGGTTTCTCTTCGATATTTAGATGCGAGGGATCGAATATACCAATTTAGAACATAATGGATATTAAAAGATGTTATGAATGAGAAAACTCTCCGATTAATTACTTTCCTTGAGAATGCCACATGTAGGAAGAACATTCGAAGACTCTAGATTGCAAAACTTCCAGTTCATCTTGAATTCAGTAAATTAATAAATATCTGCTAATTTAGTTAGTCCTCAATTACTGGCAAACGAACGACTAACGTTTAACAGCTTCGATCGCGATAAACCAACATTTACGGAGTAGGAAATATGTACAATATATTATATATCAACCTCGGGGCGCAATGACGTGATAAACCTTTCCAGCCATTTTTTAGTAGTTATTTAAAGCCTCGCAAACTCACGCCTTGGAAGTTCAGAATATTGCCGTTCTGGGAACCGGGGAGTCTGGCGTCTGTCGACCTGTTTGTAGGTCCACGGGTAATAGCTTCCTGCGCTGCTCTGCGGCGCTCCCGATAGCTCTACATCAAATTTTACGATGAAAACCATAACATAAACGATTTATAACTGGAAGATCCTTTCGAAATTTTCATCCGCAAATCTACTTCTGCTGTTGATATAAAACTAACCTCAAGAGTTACTAACTAACTGACGGATAAATTTATTGATTTATTTATTGCTTTGTTAAACACATTATAACACTACACTAGAGGTTGGTAGTCGGTGCACGGCTACGACGAGCGGGTTACGTCATATCAGCCTTAGTTGTTCTCCTGACCTTGTTATCAGCATGAATGACAGCGAGTCTCGATTGAATGGCGGACAACGTTCCCTCCACTCTACAATGAGTAACTCTCTTCAAATTTCTATTGATCACCTATATCAGAATTAACAGCTGTTTTGACGTGTGCCACTTTAAATAAAGACAAAATAGGGCTTAATAATAGCCCTAATGCGAATGTAGGCGTGTGTTAAGGCAAGTCTTAATAATAACAATTACGTCGTACAATTCTATCAGTAAATATGAATGTATCTTAGTTTAAATAATAAATTAAATTAATTACTTGGAACCACATTATCTCGGGAGGATTTGTGTTGAACTATATTGACGTGAATAAAGTTAAAATTGTCAAAACCAAAACACATTTAAAGTTACGTAAAAAATACTTTATATCTTTACTTTCAAATGGGTTACGATTATTGTTAAATAATACATTAATAAAAAAAGCAATATGCCAAAAAAAAAAACGAAAAACGAAAACCAGTAAAACACTCATGAAACTACAGACAACAGAATAATTAAATAATTTTAATGTAGAATTACAAATTGGGGTAAAATGTTAGGTTATAAAATAAGTAGTTGAGGGTATAATTGAAACCTATCACTCATCAAGACAAGGTTGGTCAGTCTCAATCTCTTATTTAAAATTCGGATTATTTACAAAAAATATTATATAATTAATTGTATTGAAGATTAAAAAAGTTTCTAAACACAAAACCGAAACAGGCTTTCATACATACCACATAGTTTTAGGAATTAAGACACTATAGTAAAATTAAAACAATAATCCAAATACGAGCACAAGAAGGAACACAGAACACCCACACGCGGTCAACGGCACGCTAGCGCTAGAACTGAAGTGTGATCGTATCGTGGCCGCAGCCGCGTGGAGCCCCCCACCAGTGGTGCCACTACCACCGCACTACCACCACCACCAGAGCTACCACCGCACTACCACCACCACCAGAGCTACCACCGCACTACCACCACCACCAGAGCTACCACCGCACTACCACCGCCACCAGAGCTACCACCGCACTACCACCGCCACCAGAGCTACCACCGCACTACCACCACCACCAGACCTACCACCGCACTACCACCGCCACCAGAGCTACCACCGCACTACCACCAGCGGAGCCACCACCGCACTACCACCACCACCAGACCTACCACCGCACTACCACCACCACCAGAGCTACCACCGCACTACCACCACCACCAGACCTACCACCGCACTACCACCACCACCAGAGCTACCACCGCACTACCAACACCACCAGACCTACCACCGCACTACCACCACCACCAGAGCTACCACCGCACTACCACCACCACCAGAGCTACCACCGCACTACCACCACCACCAGACCTACCACCGCACTACCACCACCACCAGAGCTACCACCGCACTACCACCACCATCAGACCTACCACCGCATTACCACCACCACAAGACCTACCACCGCACTACCACCACCACCAGACCTACCACCACCACCAGACCTACCACCGCACTACCACCACTACCAGAGCTACCACCGCACTACCACCACCACCAGAGCTACCACCGCACTACCACCACCACCAGAGCTACCACCGCACTACCACCACCACCAGAGCTACCACCGCACTACCACCGCCACCAGAGCTACCACCGCACTACCACCGCCACCAGAGCTACCACCGCACTACCACCACCACCAGACCTACCACCGCACTACCACCGCCACCAGAGCTACCACCGCACTACCACCAGCGGAGCCACCACCGCACTACCACCACCACCAGACCTACCACCGCACTACCACCACCACCAGAGCTACCACCGCACTACCACCACCACCAGACCTACCACCGCACTACCACCACCACCAGAGCTACCACCGCACTACCACCACCACCAGACCTACCACCGCACTACCACCACCACCAGAGCTACCACCGCACTACCACCACCACCAGAGCTACCACCGCACTACCACCACCACCAGACCTACCACCGCACTACCACCACCACCAGAGCTACCACCGCACTACCACCACCATCAGACCTACCACCGCATTACCACCACCACAAGACCTACCACCGCACTACCACCACCACCAGACCTACCACCGCACTACCACCACCACCAGAGCTACCACCGAACTACCACCAGCGGAGCCACCACCGCACTACCACCGCACTACCACCACCACCAGACCTACCACCGCACTACCACCACTACCAGAGCTACCACCGCACTACCACCATCACCAGAGCTACCACCGCACTACCACCACCACCAGACCTACCACCGCACTACCACCACCACCAGACCTACCACCGCACTACCACCACCACCAGAGCTACCACCGCACTACCACCACCATCAGACCTACCACCGCATTACCACCACCACAAGACCTACCACCGCACTACCACCACCACCAGACCTACCACCGCACTACCACCACCACCAGAGCTACCACCGCACTACCACCAGCGGAGCCACCACCGCACTACCACCGCACTACCACCACCACCAGACCTACCACCGCACTACCACCACTACCAGAGCTACCACCGCACTACCACCACCACCAGAGCTACCACCGCACTACCACCACCAGAACTACCACTGCACTACCACCAGCGGAGCTATTACCACACCACCACCAGCGTAGCTATTACCACACCACCACCAGCGTAGCTACCAAATATCACCACCAACGGAACTACTACCACACAACCACCAGCGGAGTAACGCCGCACTACCACCAACTGAGCTCCCACCACAGCATCGCCAGCTTATCTATTACCACGCCACCACCAGCGAAGCTATCACCGCACCACCGCCAGCTTATCTATAATCACACCATCATCAGCGGAGCTATCACCGCACTACCACTGCAAAAATGCTACATAACTACCACACCACCACCGGCAGTGAAGTGTAAACACCATCTCTTTATCACCACTACAATGTCAATTACTACAACATCACCCCTACTAACATACCACCAACACTACCGTAATGCTACCATCACCACAAAGCTACCATCTTATATGAAAGTAGTGGTAGTCCACCACACTACTATCGACAAAGCTGGTTACACCATAAAACACCAATTCACCCCTCCCCACTACCCTTATGGTAGAGCCGCACAATCACCACTATCTACCACCACTGACAGAGTAACATTAAGTACAGTAGGCTCCACCACATCTAGTGCCACTGGCAAAGGAGGTTGTATTCATAGCACTACTCTATCAACTACCATCTTGTTGCCACCAACACAGGTACCACCAGAACAAAAGGGATACATACCACTATCAGACCTGCAGCTACCGATCTCCCTACAATCAATCAATAGTACTGTAGCGATTACTTTCCTGTTACTTAAAACACCTCATTATCTGCGTGGCACTAATCCACTCTCTAAAAGCAGATACTGCTAATAAAACACTTTCCAATTTGAGAACATTTTTTAAGTAATTAAATGTCCGCACGCGCTATTATTGGCACATGGGCCTTTTTTAGTGAAGCATGTAAAATCATCTCAAATAAAAAACATATTTTTATTTCAATTCAACAATATAATCATATATTCAAAGGTTGAAGGTTACCGCCTGCTATGCTGCTTACGACAGAACTACTTGCAATAACCAGTAATGCTCCAGGAACAACGGTGCAGCTACCTCTAATACATCCGTGTTATAGGCCCCACTGCTCCCCCTTAGCATAAATGTGTGCACCACCACAACCATAACTATGCTAACACAAGATAAATGTTGTAACTCTTGATATGATTAATGCCCACATAAACATATACAGGGTTATCCTCTCATGATTCTGACAGATTTTAGATTTTGAAATATGTGTATTTACGCTTTTTTAATTTTACAAACTAAAAAAAAGGTTTTATTACGCAAGGAATTTCTCAACGGAAACTTGGATTATAAGAGATGATTTATTATTGTTTCATTATAACTCTTATACTTTTAGCAAAGTTTAAACTTTTATCCTCCTTAAACAACAATTTGTAGGTGATATGTGATTAATCTGTCTGACTTTGGTTTTCTAAAGAGAGGATAATTTTTGTCGAGCCGTAGAGTGATAAATCATCTACACAGCGTCACCGCACCAGAACCGATCCTACATACTGGCTGTGATGAGTCATAGTGATAGTGTAGTAGTTACAATCGAGTTAGGCGCAGGGTGCCGCAGGCGCAGGTGGCGATAGTTCAGTGATCCGTCGCCAGTGTGCGCTGTGATAGCATCGCGATAATTAGCATGCCGCCATTTATCGCCACCCAGCATCCCGGGCAGTCGGGGTCCAGAGATAGTGGTAGTAGTGTGTCTCCTCACTTACACTTAATAATTAACTATTGCTTATAATTTTGACTAAAAACTATAAATATATTTGTTAAAGATTTCAAACAATGTTTTAAAAAGTCTAGACGAAAATGCAATAAGAATGTCATTATGCTAAGCTAACGGAGATGAGTTTTATGGAGTTATAATGATGTTAATATTAAAAAAATTTTAATACGTTTACAATGAGATAGTAAAAAATTACTCAAATAAAATTTTTACCAGTATCACTTGAAGGAGATTTGGGAATTTAATTAATGGGCCATAATGATGTAGAGATGTAGAGACACTTACGATTGCTTTTCACTTGTAACCAATGACACGTTTCGAAACCGGCCCTTCTTTTCTGCAACGGCTATTTTAACCAGTTTATACACCCACCATTCCACATAATTTTCTTAAAAGATAAAGGATTGGTTAGGGTCCGAGAAAAACTGGGGAAGACCGGCAGGAACATAGTCCAGTAAAATTGTCCTTAAAAACCCACGTGAGAAAGTGTTTGGGTAGTTTGAATTTGTGATGTTTTTTTTGGCACTGAATTAAAATATGACGTTCGCCAAACAAATTTCGATGCGCATAATTGTCAAAAAAATGTAAAAATTTGGTATTTTACCGTATTTTTTGTATAGCTAGAAAACCGTCTATTTTATACAGTAAATATCTATTAGAAAAACGAATTTTATTTTATTTTATTTTATTTATTTTCTAGTGCATGTAATTTCCTAAAAGGTTTAATACTTCTTTCACAGAAGTGTACAGTGTATATTATTGTATAAAGCTACATAATGTATATATACATGTAGAAAATTATTATGGGTGTTTTTATTTTTATAAGAAAGCATACGGGTGGCGATGCTGATTAAAAATTGTATATTTTCCATGTGGGCGATTTTCCAAGTAAGATAAAGGCTTCTCTCATTAAAATCACGGCACCAAATAGGGCGGGTGAGTGAGTGCGCTAATGTAATACTTCAATCCAGAACTGTAATACATTTTCATCTTAAGTCCCCCAGATACCAAAAAACCATCCGATAAAATTAATGTTTATGTATATACATCAAAATATAAAAATACGTATTACCTATACACTTATGGATCATAACATAAGTTGAGTCCGATTAATTCAAACTCAGTAAAGAAATCGAGTATCAATAGTCGAGTTGGAAAACTTGCAGATTGGTCAGTTTTAAGGCGAAGGGAGTAAAAGGATTATGTTGTCACTCATGAATGGGCCACCCCTTAAAACTATGTACCCATCGATATGTGGCTACAACAGCAAAAGTTCGACATGGCAATGATTTAAAATACTAACTTTTTTATGTATAACTAACCTCTTCAGTGACTTTGGTAATTTGTTTATATTTCGTTGAACAATAATTCTTGTCAACGTTAACGTAAGGTGTATATTAATTTTGATTGCAAAGTTTTTATTGAAAGGTGACTGAAGAAAAGCAATGGACGTTTTAGCAGGGGATCAGATTAAATAGAATACTTTACAAATTACAATCCTATATAGATTAAAATATACTTTACTTGGCAAAGTAAATATCAGTAAGGTATTTGATAATAGGCCCGCCACGCGGAGCACGCCTTCAGTCGCCGCGACGCAACATTGAAGCTGCACCTCGATTGCCTACGCAACCCCCGCAAGCCTGAAAGAAGCGCCGTCATTGCTACATAAAGTAATTCCATTTTAATAAAGTAATTCCATTCAAACTTTTAAATGTTAAAGTGATAAAAGCAGATCATTAAAAGTACTTTTTTGCATGCTTGTTAATTATAAATAATACGTGCAGTTTTTACTTAATGGTATTAGCTTGCTCCTCTTTTCTTTTCAACTTTGTTTTCAGCAACGATCTCAGATAAATATACTGTTCATGTTGGGTGAAAAATAGAAGCCTTATCAGAAAATATTTTATACACAAACCACTGCCCAAAATACTTTTACTTCAAGATATTTATAATCGTCGAGCTTCCAGTAGGTTTTTGAACTTAAGAGGGTTCCCTACCTACGGCAGTTTTCGTTTTTCTGCGACACTAGCGGCGACTTTTGGAACTGCGGCTTCATAAGAGCCCATGTTAAATTTGTGCACTTTTCGCTGCGCAAGCCTTTGCAGGGGTAAACGCGGTGTCATTTAGCGTCTCCAATTCTTAAAACAAAAGCTATTTGGAAATAGCATTGTAAAGATAACGAGTTTCAGAGTGTTTATTGCTTCTCCAAATTCGTTTGTGCTCACTCATTAAAAAGATACATGGCGTTAAAGTTGGTCAACTTCAACGGAATTAATCCTCAGAATACGTTAACATAAACGATTTTGGATTAGCAATTAACATTCTACAACTCTTTGTCTGTGAAATGCTATGTTAAATTTTATTTTATTTTGAGAACTGTAAGCGCTAAATGACACCGCGCGGAGCGTGTTTTAGGCATATTTTGGGGTAGGTAGGGAACCCTCTTAAGTCACCGTTAGGAAGCACCTATTCCGCTAGGCGACAGTATTATATTTTCTTTACTTTTATCAACTTTTTATCAGTAGATGTGTTGTATAAACGTTCGGATAACATACTTTTGTTGAATGCAATTTGCGATTTGTTTCAAATCAGACAAAAAATATTTTCTGAAAAACCGGAAAGATGGTTATTAATTTTAAATTTCTTTTATTTTAGGTATAAAATATTCGTTATATAGAAATTATTCCCAAATATTTAGGCTCTGAAGGTTAAACTGTTTTCCCGTAAACTGTGTAAAAAAATTGGAATTCGCCATATTTTGGCACGTTGACCTCTATAATATACAGCCAAATGTATTTTAATCCTAGGCAGTACCTTAACATAACTAAAATAAATACCCTGTTGCAGCACAGCTACATACTCAGGGAATTTCAAATGCGTAAAAACATATTTCAATCCTAAATGGCAAGATAAGACATGTTTTTGTAAGCTCCACAAGAAATCATGTGGAATGAGTATGCAGGTTTGCTGCAACAGGTATGTTAAAACTGGGTGTTTAATCTAAAGTTTAGAAGAAATAAACTATAAGAAGTCGTACACCAAGATATGTTAAGAAATAAGGAAGATATAGTTTTTTATTTCCCATAAGGATAACATGGGGAATGAGTATACAGTTTTACTGTCAAAAAAAAAATATCGAGGATTTTAGACTAATAAACATTAAATCTCATCTAGGTGAAGCTAAAGGCTAAGTTTTATTAAGATATATTGAGAAATAAGCGAGATATAGAATTTAACTTATTTCCCATAAGGTTGACATTGGGACATCGTACTGTGTTTACCACTTTCAATATCTCGGTAACCAATGGACATAGAGAAATGACTGAAAATACTAAAATTTTTTTTAAGCTGAATTCAATGGTGCTAAGAAAAATTGGGTTATTTTTTATTTTTCTATGTAAAATCTAAAAAAACACGTTTTCGGGCTGGTTATCCCTTAGGGTGGTTCGATCGGGCAGGTTTGCAAACTCGTCCGAGTGATTACCACTTTACATATCTGTACCAAATGACATAAGGATCGCACAATTTTTACGAGTGTTATCGTGTTGACGGGCATATAGATGGGAAAAAATTCATCAACTGCGCCACTTTAAGGAAGGGCATCATATAACTAGAGCGAAGGGCTGAATTTTGGAGCTAAGGGAGTGAGTGCTGACGCTCCCCGTTTATATTGGCTTGAATTTAATTATCTTTGTTTTAGAGGTGTGTCATTCCTCGAATACCGAGTTTTTTCGAATCTAGTTTACGTTACTCAACCTGACTGTAAGATTCATAAAATATCAAGTAAAATATCAAGTTATGCCATTTAGTCAAACCGGCCACTTATACAGTGAATCCTGTCTTTAACCTCCATTCATTGTTTATTTTACTCGAATCAAAGGGTTTTTGAGTTTATAGACCTAATATCAATAGATTTTTGTATTTATCTTCATTCTTTTCCAGATTTTGAAGTTATTATTTCTTATTTATTTATCTTTACCAGTGATTTTTTTACTTTCCAACAAATAAAAAATATATTACTATGAACCTAATTTGATATATATGAGTATATCCATGTTTGTACCTGGGTAAGCAACTCCACTGATGAGAAGAATCGAAGATCAGTCCAAAAAATCTACCAAAAACGGAAAATTTTTATGATAAGTATCTAAGTATAGAAAGGATAATTATATTGCCTATGGTGAAAACCTTACTAATCCATTCCGAGACTTTGAATGAGTACAGAAATGGTAACTTAAAGACTCCATTTCGGCCAGGACGAACCTTTTGATGTCCGGTTTACAGCGTTGTATTCTAATAATTAATGCCTTTTATTTGATGTAAATCTCAACTAATGCTCAGGTTAACAATTTTTTCTTACTCCTTATGGGCCGCCCCCTGGAGAAGCGGGAAGTCTATAATTCCTTAAAAATGTAGGTTTTTAGCGGATTTCCCCTATGGGGAAGAAGCTATTACCGTAGGTGTCATGGTAAGACCTAAGCCCAAAACCATGATAACTTTTCGTTTAGGGGCCCCCAGAAGCAAAAAACACCACTCGTTAAAATTTCGATATATATATATATATGTTATATATATAATATATATGTTATGTATATAATATATTATATATATATATATATATTATATATATATATTATATATATATATATATATATATATATATATTATATATGTGTGTGTATGTGTGTGTGTGTGTGTGTGTGTGTGTGTGTGTGTGTGTGTGTGTGTGTGTGTGTGTGTGTGTGTGTGTAAGCACGATAGCGCTCGCAAAAATCGTCCGATCGGGATGAAATTTGGCACAGGCGTGTAAAGTAGTAATTATTAGGACGAGTAAGAAAACCAGCCCGATCGGACCACTGGAAGGGGGGGAAAGGGGGATAAACCCCCTCAAAAATGGGATTTTTGGGGTTTTCACAAAGAAAAATAAAAATAATCGAATTTTGGTTAGCACCATTGAATTCAGCTCAAAAAACAAACAATTTAGTATTTTGAATCACTGCTCTATGTCCATTGGTTACCGAGATATTGAAAGTGGTAAACACAGTACGTTGTCCCAATGTTAACCTTATGGGAAATAAGTAAAATTCTATATCTCGGCCATTTCTCAACATATCTTGATGAAACTTGGTAAATGGCTTCTTCTAGTTCAGATCTACTAAATATTGAATTAAAACCACCCAGTTTTAATATACCTGTAGCACCAAACCTGCAAACTCAATCCCCATGTTATTCTTATGGAGCTTACCAAAACATGTCAAATCTCGCTATGTTGGATTGAAATATGTTGTTTTGCATTTGAAATTCGCTGAGTATGCAGGTCTGCTGCAACGGGCGTATTATGATAAATATCTGGACACAAAACTATATTATTGTATCTATCTTGGTTGAAAAATAGTAAGCCGTTACGGGCCTTTTTTTATACAATGTTTTTTGTTACAATAAATTTTATATTATAATCTCCTAAGAGGATAATTTATTGTTGACACCAGCATAATACCATACATACTGTTAGTGGTTGCTATGACAAACAAAGCCCTCTTTTTACCTTGGCTAGGGAAAAATGTCGTATTTTCATAATTTTTGGTGTTTTGCCCCAAAACTGGATATGAACATAAAAATGTGGTGTTACGTACCTGATCAATCCAGTTCAATTCTTATAAACTCATGGATTATTACAATTTTGGCATAAATGCCATCATCAGATCCTTTTGTACAAAAACTTTGCTTCTTTTAGTATTGTCAACTTAAAAAAAATAAAACACTTAAAACACTTAATACCTTTAAACAGTGGTCACACAAGAACTTGGATCTAACATGCATGCTGGCCAGCAAGTATCAGGCTGATTTTCTTCCCCTTGTGTTCACCAAGTGACCTTTGAGTTGATTGTTATCACAGAGTCTGATACTGAAATCCTAGGTTTTATTCATTATTATTTGAAACAAGGTGTGCTGGGAGCTGAACTTCAATTTTTCATTTAGTAAATCTGAATCACTATTTTTCATTGCATTATAAATTTCATATTCCTTCAACGTATCCATTTCATGTCCCTTATAGCGGAAGGGAACAGTTTTTAAGTCGGTGTTAATGTTGTTATAACTATGGAATTCATTAACCAAATGTTCAGCAAATTTAGATTTTTGGCTATGGACTGGCTTTGGAAGGTGTATGTTGAAGGAGCGGCCTGACTGTCTGACATAAAATTTAGGGCAATCCCCACACTGTATTTTATAAATACCGGATTGGTTAAATTTATCAGAAACTTTCTTATTAAATCTGAGTTTATTTTCTAATTTATTGTTAGTGCGAGATGATAAAATGATGTTATGTGCTGCCACTTCTTTTTTCAATAACTAGTGAGTTTTGTGGCTGTAATCTACTCAAATATATTTCTTTCTGGTTTCATTGACATGCGCAATATTTTTATCATGATGTTTCCTGTGCAAATATTTTCCAGTAGATAGATAATTGATCATATAAATTGTGTAGCCATTTGCTATTGCTATGGGGTGAGCCCATGGCCAGGACCTTCCTTTTGTAAGGATCTGGTACTCTTTTTCCAATGGTGATGGGAAGACTATTATCTTCTAATCTTCAAAAAACTCGACTCAAAAAGGCTCAAAAATTGCGGATATTAAAAAAATTCTACTTAAATAATTATTTGCAAACCCCTACTTTGTTTACAAATAAATAAATGAACTTGATTTGGAGTAGTTCTAAAAGTTACAGATTACAGCACTTAATGGTTTGCAGGAGAAGCCGTTGAAGTAGCTGGTTATTACATAATGGCCCTTACTTGAATGGTTATTGTGTACTGTAATAAACCCAGTAATAAATTAAGCTTTTAGAAAAACTAAAAAATACTTGAGGGTATAAAGTAGACTGTTGAATCCTCACTAAAAACATTCTATAGTATACAGTAGTGATTTATTGTGAGCACAGCTTTCTCCGTCGAAGCCTCACTTCATTCATCGCTCACACCTATCGTTGCTGCCCACCTTTGTAGTCAATGTCCCCACCCCTGACTGCGGCCGTGACACTGCCCCGTGGACCGCGGCGGCGGCGAAGGTGTCGGTGAAAGGTAAACAAGTTACGGCCGCCGACAGATCTGGGCCAGCTTTGTTTATGCCGCAGAAAGGATAATAACCGAGGCTGCTTTGGGCAAGTGTCTCCCCGCGGTAAGCGGTAGGGCCGCAGCGGCGAAAGTGACGCGGCCGAAATGTCCGGTACTTGCCCTGGGGCGGATCCAGGGTTTATGTTTTGGGCAGGCTCAGTTTAAACGTCTAGGGAAGCACGTTTTCAAAGAGGGGAGGGGGGAACCACATTTTCTTTGCATCTCTTTTTACTTAAAGTTATACCATTACCTCCAGTTATTGAAGAATAAAATCAATTTTTCTATATAATTGAAACAAAAGAGTATTTCTTATTAGTTAGATATTTCATTGTTACATGGTGAGTGTATTCTACAGTTCATAGCTCTACAAATGCACAATGAATGATTGTAGCTTGTTTGATATGTGACCTATCCTATTCTATGTCTTGGAATAAATTTAAGAACTTAAATATATTTAGCTTTACAATGAAAATGTATCACATTTTCATCTATACATACGGTATTAAAAAAATGAAAGTGGTGTCTGTCTATTTGTTTGCGTACTGCGGGATATTTAAAATTACTGAAGTGATTGAGATGAGATTTTCCAGAACGTTTCAACATGCTTTTATGGTAAACAACGGCTACCTTCGATCTTGAAATCCCTTCGGGCTATGTCCTAGTGAGTATCTAACGTTTTCCTGTTCATACACCAAGTTTTAAGTTGAAACATAAAATGGGTGAAAGTTATGTTAAGCCATATTAAAAATACACACAGACAAATGGAGGTTAAACGGGGCAAAGTAAGAGAATATCCGTTTTTGGATGTAAAATCTGGTTCGGCATAGCCCGGTACGCATTCTTGAATCACTCCTTGTAGATTTAGTATTAGTCAATGTAGTACCTTGGTCACTGAAATCGTAATAGAAACGAAAACCCCTTCAATTTAGACAATGCAATCAAAATGCAGCAGCTAAATTGCCTATCCTCCCCTAAACGGCGCTGGGCGATGCCATAGAGAAGTGATAATACTACTTATTATCTGTTCCCGTCCTCCATTATGGCAAAAAAATGTATTCTGGACTTGGGTTTAAAGTTGTCTAAGTTATATATTGCATCAGTTGTATCATAATATGTATAAATATAACTTAACTACGTACGATAGTTACTGTACTAAGCAGAGCAAAGTTAGTTTGTACGACGGAACGAATTTTTCCCTCTCGTAAAACTCTATATATTAGGGGTGTGCGAGTACTCGATTATCAAGCCGAGTTTTCACCACCAAACTCGACTCGAAGTTTTTAAAAATACTCGGAAGTTCGAGTTGAGAGTAGTTACTCCCGCCCTGTACCCGGAATAGGTACGCGCGATCGCATTTTACGGCCATTTTTCACATTGTCAACACCAGTCAAGAGCAGTCACCCTAAAACTTTTGATATTTTACTTGAATTAAAATGATTTTGAGTTATTAATATCAATAAAATTAGTTTTGTTTTTGACTGTGGTTTTGTCTTTTTTTCTTTCTATAATGTGAAATATTTTCTAACTAATGCTCAATGAGACTGATTTAACTTTAATTTTTGAACCTACAAATATATGTAACAAAAACTCTTTTTCAAAGCAAACAAGTGCAGATTTTTTATTTTAACTCATCGGAAAACTTCCAAGTTTAATAACTAAAAAATGTTACACTGCCCTATTATGATGTGATCAATATTAAGTATGATATCTATTGACTTTTACCTCAAACCAATCAAAATACTACAATTACAAAATACTCGACTCGAAAAAAACTCAATCTCGCGCGCATTTTTTGAAACTCGACTCGACTTCAAAAATCACTACTGGCACACCCCTAATTTACGTAAGGGAAATCTTTGCGCAGACATTGTGGGGGCTCGGCAAGTCGCAGGATAATGGGAGAGGGCTCATAATGAAGGTTTTGATTCCAGGGACTCAGGATTGAATACTGAAATTGCTTTAAGTTTATCAGGAAATGAGAAATAACGAAAAATATCTGCCATTTAAAAACATCGAAATCTTTTTATTTAATAAAAATCCCTGTTTTGTTAAAATGCTGTTGCTTGATTCAAAACCGCATGTTCAATATTAATAAATGGCGCATCTCAAAGTCAATTTACTGTGAATGTATTTTGTACTATAATAAAGAAAGATTGTTTTAATTTAATGTTTCCCCTATCATGAATACTAAACTACTAACTAGTACGATACGAGTATAAATAGTTTACACAGCAACAATGCTAATATAAGGACAGTGTCAGGTCTGACAGAGGCAAACTAAAATATAAACTGATTTTTTCTGTCAACAAAACCAAATACCACGGAGGAGATTTGGGTTCTCATTAAGTTAAGTCTTATTAAATTATTAGATTTCACAAAAATAGCATTTTAACCCTTTGAGATGTTTACAAAATCATGCGTACTTTTTTTCAATCCAACTAGTATAGTTGAAATACTCTCGAGTTAAAAATTAAAATCCAAAATACCAAACACGGTCTCTGTGGAGGTCCACGCTCAACCTCAGCCGTGTTGGCTGTCCAGGCTCCAAGTAGATGCATAAAAAGTCGTCGTCATCAATCAAAGGTCGCACACGCGAGTGCGAGAGTGTCCCTGTGTATGGGAACTGCCGCCGCAATGAGCCGACATACCATAGCCGCTCGACCCACTTTCTTTAGAAAGCACTCTGATTTAAATAGCTTCAGATCGGAGTCTAAAAATTCCCCGATCCAGCTCAGCCGCGATGACCTTTGCAGAACATTCCCGCGCCCGACACTGACCTTTCGGCCGAGATTTTCATGTTGTCATCGTCTCAAACTGATACTTTCTCGTGGCGTTTACGGCCGCATGATGGATGTGATAGTGCGCCTTGCGTAACGCCACTCCGGTGTTGGA
The DNA here is from genome assembly GCA_035578135.1 of Flexamia atlantica. Classification (NCBI taxonomy): domain Eukaryota; kingdom Metazoa; phylum Arthropoda; class Insecta; order Hemiptera; family Cicadellidae; genus Flexamia; species Flexamia atlantica. Next base: position 229,217,987 of record JAQJVK010000001.1, read on the forward strand.
TGTGCCGTAGACCCGCGTTGTTTCGTCAAAGTTACAACTGCAGTGTGAGCGAGAACACGGTGGAGCTGGTAAAAATCTATGATCCCTACAAAATATCTTTACGGATGATAAAGATAACATTCATCAAATGAGCTCGAAACCCAAGCTCAAGGTCATCATAAAACCCCATGGGAAATTCGACAAATCGAAAGTATTATTACATCTATTATTATGAATGAGATATTATTATTATTATGTATTGGATTGTTACAGTTATTTACTTTATTTTAGATAACTAAAAAAAGAAAAGTTAATTTATGAAATTATGCTTTTTGAGATTTTATCAACTATAAACAGATTGTGTCGTTGAAGCACAAGAAAAAGGCCCAACCCCACAGCTCAAGATATAACGAGGGAGAGGGCAGGGAAAGCGCTGAGGTGGTGAGGACATGCAGGGCTCGTGGCGTCTCCACGCTACAGAGACCACAAGCCTTCACTTCCTCCTATACAGGTCTAGCTCCCATACGACCAGCCACGCCACGGTCCGTCACATCACACACCGCAAATATCCCTCAGGGAGTCCCACAGGGATCAATCCTTGGTCCAGTTTCTTTTTCATTTATGTAAGCGACAGCTTCTGGTTCTTGAATGGGTGTACAAGTTTGAACTGTAAAAATACAATTTTTACCAAGTTAGGCCTTACTACATCAAAACAAGGGTATGTAATTGTAATAAATGAAGTAATGTAAAATTAAAGTGTGTTACTCGATGCATATCCTTATACTGAGAAGCAAAGCAAATAATTATATCCTCACCAATTTATGGATGATGCTAGACATGTTTACAAAATGACCTTACACAATGGCAGAGCAGACCTAATTACAATGAAACACGCGGTCGGTTGTATTACACAATGTGGTCCGTGTTAACAGCGCTGCCCGTGGCGCGCTGCGTACGTATTCAATTCAAATCAGCGGCGGCGGCGGCGGTCAGCGCTATCTGATGTTGGGCAGGACCGCTGCGGGCTGACCCGACCCCGGGATTGTTACGTTACACTCCCCTAGTTTACCCAAACATGTGAAGCGATACAAAATCCTTTATATCTTTAGTCAATGCCGTTGGCGTTAGTTTTTCTGGAATTAATTTAGAATGTATTCAGGATTGAACAAACATCTTCATTGACGGTTTTGCCGACGTGAAAAAGCTCTTTAAATTTAATGCTAGATTTTTGAAACTTAAACTAGGAACTATGATTATTTAAACTAGGGAAACTATTCCTATAATGTTAAAGTTTATTTTGCTATGAATATATTATAATAAATATATATAATTTTTTTTAAATATATTTATTTATTTATATATGTGAGTGTGTTTGTAGTATGTATCATTCAATAGTACGATGGACAACGAATAGTGCTAACTCGACTGTTATGAAAGCGACTAGTATCAAAGCAAAAATGATTTTACAATCAAAAATTATTATAAAAGTATGGGGTAAAAATCATAAAAAGTCTACAAACCCCAAAAAAATTTTAATTTCAAATCTTTTTACAAAAAAATTATCTTTGAAATACAGTACACCTCGGATTATCCAGACCTCACATTATCCGGATCCCGGATTATCCGGACCGGTCCAACCGAGAAATTAAAAAATTATAATCAAAGTAAAAACATGATTTTAGCGAGTTTGCGGGGGTAATGTGCCTTCTAAAAGTAATATGCAAACTTAATAGATTTCTGTACGCATTTGGAATCACAATAATTGAAGGACTCACATTGCCTAAACAGTAAATTACAGCATTTTCGTGAACATAGTTTTCTGGATTGCTACTTGGGGTGCTGTCAGTAATCAACAAAGGCGTAGGCCTGCGGCAATTTTGCGAGTTAGTTTATTGCTGGCATTTGATGTGTTACGTTATTTCTTAAGAATAGTTAGGCCTACTGTAATAAGTTTTGAGTTACTTTAGGTTTCGTCATTATCATTCTAAGTTTGAGCCATGTTCAGTTATGATTATTTAATCTTAATAAACTAAATAATTTAATTTGACGTTTTATTCCAAACCTAAACCGTAAGTATGGTAAAAGTTAACATTATATTCGTAAGACTAATAATGAAGTTTAGGTCTTAAATTTGTTTGAAAATTAAACCCCAGTAAAATTTGAAAGATTTATATGTTGCACAGTCTTGATACGCCGTTTTCAGCATCAATTTAGCATGGGTTAAGGTACGCAATCTCTATTTAGTCGATATTGTAATGACCTCGGATTATCCGGATTTTTTGTTATCCGGATCGGTGTTAATCCGGATCGGTGTTATCCGGATTAATGCGGCCGCCACATTAATCCGGATAATCCGAGGTGTACTGTACTGTATGTTTCAAAGATCTTTTTACTCATTGTCTCCATTGTATTACATATGAGATCTGCATGACTATGGTTTGTTCTTGCACTCCTATGGGAAACAGTATTAAGATATTACAGATGCCGACGACCCAGCACTTTATTGTGTAGTGGACGTAGATAGCATCTCGGCGGCGGCGTGTATCGCGGAATGTTTGAAGAAGTTGTAAACGCGTTTTATGGTACGACGTTCAACCCTCCCTGTGACTTATCAGCATTACACGGCTGTCTGTGGCCGAGCTATACGACCCTGGGATAACGCCACGGCTGCTTTGTTCTATGGAATGAATTGTTGTCGTGCTCCATGGTACCCTTCATGGCAAAGCCGCACTTTAATTCATGACAAACACAGTGAATTTTTTGAAGTCGGACCTGATGAATTGGTGACTAATGCTCTAGGACTAATATAAGGAAAATAAATAAACTTAATCGTCTTAATTTGCTCGACGAAGAGATGTAAAATTTCCAAATTTAAACCTTTTTTGTAAACGAATTCAATAGAGGAAATTATGGAACTACTTATTAGATATATAAATTGAGTTCACAAGAGGTTTGCCCTCGTAAGACTAAACGGGGCTGACCAAAATATAAATGATTTTGTTTATTCGGCTGTCATGTTAATTTTCAGTGAATATAAGTGAATCTGACTTGGTTAAAAATTGCCTCTAAATTTATTCCTTACGTTTTTCCTACACCTATTTTATTTTCTGGTAACCTGAATAATTCGACAACAACAAAGTCTTCATCCTTTCAGTACCTAAATTCATATCACACCGATTCGGTCTTGATTTCGAGTTATGTAATTCGATACCTGTTAAAGTAGATGATAACAAGTCCAACTTAATATCCGGTCGGACCGTTGTTGCGCCACGTTATCAGTGTATCGCTCCCGATGGCAATTAATCTCAGTAATTTACTGCAGTTAATTAAATACGGAGAAATATTTGAATTGGTTAAATTATCAGTAGAGTGTGTGTACTAAGAATACTCAAAGCAAAAAACACAGCTAATGAAACAGCCGATAACAGCTGGCCTCGTGGTCTCGGCGCCGAATGGTCACTTTGGACTTTCGTCTCTGAGATAGCTAATTGGTTTACACAAATCAATAATGTTTATTGCTTACAATACCGATAAATTATAGAGAGATACGGGGCGTTTGGCAAATGGTTTGGCAACAGCGGCTCCATACTGCATGTGCACTGTGCAAAGTGTGTTCCTCAATCTCTAGACTAATGAGGGCTTTGTCATACTGACACTTCTATTAATATTTAAATAAGTATTCATAAATTTTAAATAAAACCTTTTATGAAAAAATATAACGCAATTTAACAACAGCGTAAAACATTAGTAGGATGAATATCTTGGTAGACTATATTTATAAAAATAAATATAGTAGTTTGGCTTGACTTTCAGTGGAGTTCAAATTAACCAGCCCTTTAAAAGTTACCCATCAAAGTTTTGCAATATATAATTTCACCTCTCACTGAAGCTATTGACTACATAATGATTTAAGTTCTATTAAACTATTGGCACCATTTCAGAGCAAAATAACCAAGAGGAAAACACTAAATGAAAATCATTATATACATGAGTTTTAACGGGTAAGAATTCTGGTGGTGTTGAAAGTTACCACTTCTGTCGTCAAAATTATCAATGTTTCACTAATGTCAAGGTTGTATTTCCAAATATGGTGATACAACCATCCCCGACGGCCTTATAAATATTTAACTTCCATATTTATATTGAAATATGAAGATCATTACAAAATCAAATTTTTTCATCCTAACACCCAGTAAGGTAGTAGGCGAGCTGTGATTTTCATGAGGATTAATTTCAAATGTACAAAATCAAAAGCCCACGCAGCTCCTTTCCAGGTGGTCTTTTACACGTAAACAGAGCGCGACACCGGGTAATGGCATGCAAATAGCGCGGATTTCGCAAGAGCGGGACGCACACATCGAGACAATCTACATAATAATTAGCGACATATCCCTCAGAGCGCTATTACGGTGAGTAATTGCCCTAATACTCGTACCGGTCGCAGTAGGACAGGAGGCCAAGGCGGCGGCAATAGTGCAACACTGCTGATGATAGTGCTACACCTAGCGGCACGGTGTGGCGGGTAGGGCCCATGCCCTTCACTGATTATAGCAGAGCAGCCCTCCACTCAAATAGCAGCTGAACCATTTGATTGCCTAGATAAATGTATAGTTATATAACCTGTAATTAGAACATTTTGATTTTTAACGCATGCATTTTTTAAATTAGTTTTAATTCACTTCAATCGAAAGTGGCATTTAATGGTAGATTCGCAACTCATTAAGAGTATACTCTTAGTGCCACCTCTACTCACCCCCTCTATAATGACAGATTTATGATAAACTATTCACTATCTTGTATAACCTCTGAACAATAAGTCAATGGACTCTGTGACTGGTTGGTTCGGTGCTTAGATAAAAACCTGCTTAGAGCAGACACATGTCTTCTCAAAACCAAAGTTTCTGTTGTTCATGTTTCCTTCCTGTCAGCTAAATACGTATTGTTAATGTAATACTTTTATCTATGATTCACAGGTCTATTAAAAACTTCGTGAGCAGTCCGCTAGAGTGCAATGAGGCACTTTTTGCATCGTTAATGTTAATGGTTGAACCTGTGCCTCTGTGCGTCTCGCCGCAATCAGTGTCATCGTCATTTCGCAATTTATTAGTCACTTTTATGGCCTGCATCCGATAGAGTTGTAAGGACTAAAAACAGAAGCGGTGATCTCCCCTTCGAACTGGCCTCCTTGGAAAGATACTCGCCGCCCCGCCTTGTGCTCGTACATCATAATACACGTCACCCTGCTCCACTATACCCCGTGCGCTGACCCCATGTATGATACATCATGTTAATTTCTCCTCTTCAGTACCACGCAGAGCAAACTACAATTACTTTTGTTAACTGGCCAGTTTGTGCCCCCCAAAGTGCAAGGTTTTCTATTTTAAATGTTTAAAATATGTCAAATTATTATACAATTAATTAATGCAGTTTGGTAAATGTTACCATCGACTAGCTGACTGGATATTTTATGGCGAATTTAGTAATTAACAAATAATATTTTTTAATAAGTATCTAAAAATATTTACATTTAAAAATTTACAAGTGATTTTTAGACACATTCCTATTATGTAATAGGATAGAGTACCAATCAATTGGTTTTATAAATATGCACCATTACTTTTATTAAAACTATTGTATAAATCAAAAGTACGAGTTGTTTGACCTGAGGTCATTTTGCATGTTGATTTATTTTAACGCGGGGTTGCGACTGCCTGACCATGGCTCCAGTCCACAAGCTTATGCACCTGAGGCCTGGAATACATTGACTACGCCACTGCCGATAGACACTTGTTTAAACTAATAAATATTTAGTTGTATACTATTGGGTCAAAGAAATCAGTAAAACTACTATAATAATATTTACTATAAATTATATTATACTGTTCAATGTTTAGGCTAGTAAAATTAGATCAAAAATTTGTCATGCCTAGACAAAATTCCCGGAAAGCAGGAAATCGTCTTAATCTTTCCTTTTTACATCCAAATATATGAATTTGAAGTTTGTCTCATTTTTCCTAGTGTGTTTTCGACCTGGGACCACAAAAATATCAGAGTTTTGGGCCATTTGTTATTCTTTTGCAAATAAGTAAAAAACTGTTTATTTTACATAAAAGGTTTAAATACAAGAATTGTAGAGGACAAAATTCTGCATTTATTGAGTACATTTTGATAAAGATACTTTGAATAGTAATTGATTTATGGTAAGTTAAATAAAGGGTTTTGGCGAATTTCTCTTTTAAGGAAAGAGCTATTACTGTAGGTCTCATGGTAATCTCTAAGCCCGAGACCATGATAACTTAGTTTTGAGGCCCTCAGAAGCCAAAAAACCCATACGTTCAATTCTATATAAATATATATGTATCAATATATTTGTATATAAATATATATACTTATGTATTTGTTTCCTCGATAACCCTCGCAAAAATGGTCCGATCTTAATAAAAATTGGCTTGGACGTGTAAAGTAGTAATTATTCACTTATGATTGAAAACCAGCCCGATGGGACTATTGGAAAGGGGGGTGAGGGGAGATAAACCCAAAAAATGGGGTTTATTAAATTTTTCATGTAGAAAAATTAAAATATTCTAATTTTGGTCTATACAGTTGAATTCAGCTCGAAAAAACAAATTATTTAGTATTTTGAATCATTTTTCTATGTCCATTGGTTACCGAGATACTGAGAGTGGTAAACACAGTACGTTGTCCCAGGTATGTTAACCTTATGGGAAATAAATAAAATTGTATATCTCACTTATTTCTAAACATATCTTAATAAAATTTGGTATGTGGCTTCATCTCGTTGAGATCTACGTGTTTATGGCACAAAATTCAAAAATCTACATATTCTTGAGGCAGCAAACCTGCGTACTCACCTTCCCAATGTTAACCTAATGGAAAATAAATAAAATTGTACAACTAGCTTATTTCTTAATATTTTGATAAAACTCTGTTTGTGCAACATCTAGTTAAGGTCTATTTTACTAAGCAACATACCAAGTTTGAACGAGATACGTTGAAAAATAAGCAAGCTACCCACATTTATTTTTTTCCATAAGGTCAACATTGGGGAGATGAGTGGGCAGGTTTGCTTCCTCAGAAATCTATGTACTTGGGGATTTTTTACCTTAATCAAGTCAACCTTAACTAGATAAAGCCACATAACTAGTTTTATTAAGATATATTGGGAGATAAGAAAGATGTTCAATTTTATTGATTTCCCATAAGGTTAACATTGCTGGGACAACGTATTGTGTTTACCACTCTCAGTATCTCGGTAACCAATGGACATAGAACAATGATTCAAAATACTAAAATTTTTATTTTTCGAGCTGAATTCAACTATAAACCAAAATTAGAATACTTTAATTTTTCTACATGAAAAATTCAATAAACCCCATTTTTTGGGGTTTACCCCCCCTTACCCCCCTTTCCAATAGTCCCATCGGGCTGGTTTTCAATCATAAGTGAATAATTACTACTTTACACGTCCATGCCAAATTTTATTAAGATCGGATCATTTTTGCGAGGGTTATCGAGGAAATAAATACATAAGTATATATATTTATATACAAATATATTGATACATATATATTTATATAGATTTGAACGTATGGGTTTTTTGGCTTCTGAGGGCCTCAAAACTAAAAGTTATCATGGTCTCGGGCTTGGAGATTACCATGAGACCTACAGTAATAGCTCTTTCCTTAAAAGAGAAATTCGCCAAAACCCTTTATTTAACTTACCATAAATCAATTACTATTTAAAGTATATTTGTCAGAAGGTACTCAATAAATGCAGAATTTTGTCCTCTGCAATTCTTGTATTTAAACTTTTTACGTAGAATAAACGGTTTTTTACTTATTTGCAAAAGAATCAAAAATGGCCCAAAGCTCTGATATTTTTGTGGTCCCAGGTCGAAAGCACACTAGGAAAAATGGGACAAACTTCAAATTCATATACTTGGATGTAAAACGAAAAGATTAAGACGGTTTCCAGCTTTCCGGGAATTTTGTCCAGGCTCAATCTTATTTTTACTGGCCTAGTTATACTTTAAAACATATTAATAATACAGAGAGTTTAGAGAAAAATAATCAGGTTTTAATCGCTTTTACCTACTTTATAAGTAAGGTATAAGCGATCGAACATTGATCGAACGATTCTCATCGGACATTGGTGATTGAAACATTGAATTAAAGACTATGTTTTCAAGTTAACTCATTAAAATTATTTTCCCACTATTCTCAGCTTTACATATTAAATTAAAAATTAAAGAAAAATTGTTTACACTTTTAATAACGACCTTACTCATATGGCATGTCCGTTCCTCTGACCTCACGATTGTATTTGATTTTCTGAGGCCGTAGGAAGGACAAAGTTTATTCCGTTTATTGCTTCAAAGCTTCAAGAGCTATGGAAGCCCATTTGCATTGTCGTAGCATTTATGAAGCAGCCAATACAATTTTGCAAATTCGATCACCAATTTAATCTGCAAGATCTATTTGAACAGGTTATTTTCCTCACAGGTTTATTTCAGGTTATTTCCACAAGTTATTTTTTTCACTCTTGGTCACATTGAGCCCTTGTATGGATGTCTACGAAAACGTTATTGGTTCTACACTCTATTTATGTATATGTTTTTATTAGTATATGTTCGGTATAAAGGTCACTACAAGGTTTGAAAACTGATGATTCTTCAATAAACACCCTGTATTTTAGTTAATGAGAGTTGCTGACTTGAAAAAGTACGCCAAGCCAATAAGTCAACGTATGTTTTGGCAATAAAGTAAAAAATATTATACTAACCTTGTTTCTGATACAAGCCATGGCAATTGAAATTTTAATACAGCTTTATAATATGAAAAAATAAATATACTCGAGGACAAAAATTATCTTTCTTATCTACTCACAAGAAACAAAGTTGTAAAACGGGAACTCAGCTACAAACCTGAAACAAACAATTGAAATACAATTTGAATCATGAAGCCTGTACTGTACTGTGTTGGGAATTGTAAGCTAAACTATTATATAAAGTTTCGATTATATTTCAGTTAATAACTTGACAAAAGTCTTATGGCTGAACAAGCACTGTTGAAATAAATAATAATTTGCTTGGTTTTGCTTTTAAATAGAAATGATATTATTTAACGTTTCGTATAGGCATCTGAAAAACGTCAACTTTATTTTTATCCATTTTGGATAAGGTGAAACAGGAATAAACTTTCCAAAGATAAATTTTAGTATATCTGAAACATTTAAACATTTTATATGGCACAAAAATGTTCGAATATTCAGCCCGCATATCTCCTTGAACTACCGACCTCGCAGAAATTTGAAATTCGTATAAGTAGTGACAAGGTACGTAGATGATGCAAGGCGGGGAATGGAGGATTAGCATGCGCGGCCGATATCGGAGGCGATGAAACAGCGATACAGGCTGGGGGCTGGGGCCTGGGCAGTGGCGCTCACACGGTGGCTGGTCCACTGGCCTGGCTCTGGCTGGGGGCTGGGCAGTGGCGCTCACACGGTGGCTGGTCCACTGGCCTGGCTCTGGCGCTCACACGGTGGCTGGTCCACTGGCCTGGCTCTGGCTGGGGGCTGGGCAGTGGCGCTCACACACGGTGGCTGGTCCACTGGCCTGGCTCTGGCTGGGGCCTGGGCAGTGGCGCTCACACGGTGGCTGGTCCACTGGCCTGGCTCTGGCTGGGGGCTGGGCAGTGGCGCTCACACGGTGGCTGGTCCACTGGCCTGGCTCTGGCTGGGGCCTGGGCAGTGGCGCTCACACGGTGGCTGGTCCACTGGCCTGGCTCTGGCTGGGGGCTGGGCAGTGGCGCTCACACGGTGGCTGGTCCACTGGCCTGGCTCTGGCTGGGGGCTGGGCAGTGGCGCTCACACGGTGGCTGGTCCACTGGCCTGGCTCTGGCGCTCACACGGTGGCTGGTCCACTGGCCTGGCTCTGGCTGGGGCCTGGGCAGTGGCGCTCACACGGTGGCTGGTCCACTGGCCTGGCTCTGGCTGGGGGCTGGGCAGTGGCGCTCACACGGTGGCTGGTCCACTGGCCTGGCTCTGGCTGGGGGCTGGGTAGTGGCGCTCACACGGTGGCTGGTCCACTGGCCTGGCTCTGGCTGGGGGCTGGGCAGTGGCGCTCACACGGTGGCTGGTCCACCGGCCTGGCTCTGGCTGGGGGCTGGGCAGTGGCGCTCACACGGTGGCTGGTCCACCGGCCTGGCTCTGGCTGGGGGCTGGGCAGTGGCGCTCACACGGTGGCTGGTCCACTGGCCTGGCTCTGTCTGGGGCCTGGGCAGTGGCGCTCACACGGTGGCTGGTCCACTGGCCTGGCTCTGGCTGGGGGCTGGGCAGTGGCGCTCACACGGTGGCTGGTCCACTGGCCTGGCTCTGGCTGGGGGCTGGGCAGTGGCGCTCACACGGTGGCTGGTCCACTGGCCTGGCTCTGGCTGGGGGCTGGGCAGTGGCGCTCACACGGTGGCTGGTCCACTGGCCTGGCTCTGGCTGGGGGCTGGGCAGTGGCGCTCACACGGTGGCTGGTCCACTGGCCTGGCTCTGGCTGGGGGCTGGGCAGTGGCGCTCACACGGTGGCTGGTCCACTGGCCTGGCTCTGGCTGGGGGCTGGGCAGTGGCGCTCACACGGTGGCTGGTCCACTGGCCTGGCTCTGGCTGGGGGCTGGGCAGTGGCGCTCACACGGTGGCTGGTCCACCGGCCTGGCTCTGGCTGGGGGCTGGGCAGTGGCGCTCACACGGTGGCTGGTCCACCGGCCTGGCTCTGGCTGGGGGCTGGGCAGTGGCGCTCACACGGTGGCTGGTCCACCGGCCTGGCTCTGGCTGGGGGCTGGGCAGTGGCGCTCACACGGTGGCTGGTCCACTGGCCTGGCTCTGGCTGGGGGCTGGGCAGTGGCGCTCACACGGTGGCTGGTCCACCGGCCTGGCTCTGGCTGGGGGCTGGGCAGTGGCGCTCACACGGTGGCTGGTCCACCGGCCTGGCTCTGGCTGGGGGCTGGGCAGTGGCGCTCACACGGTGGCTGGTCCACCGGCCTGGCTCTGGCTGGGGGCTGGGCAGTGGCGCTCACACGGTGGCTGGTCCACTGGCCTGGCTCTGGCTGGGGGCTGGGCAGTGGCGCTCACACGGTGGCTGGTCCACTGGCCTGGCTCTGGCTGGGGGCTGGGCAGTGGCGCTCACACGGTGGCTGGTCCACTGGCCTGGCTCTGGCTGGGGGCTGGGCAGTGGCGCTCACACGGTGGCTGGTCCACCGGCCTGGCTCTGGCTGGGGGCTGGGCAGTGGCGCTCACACGGTGGCTGGTCCACCGGCCTGGCTCTGGCTGGGGGCTGGGCAGTGGCGCTCACACGGTGGCTGGTCCACCGGCCTGGCTCTGGCTGGGGGCTGGGCAGTGGCGCTCACACGGTGGCTGGTCCACTGGCCTGGCTCTGGCTGGGGGCTGGGCAGTGGCGCTCACACGGTGGCTGGTCCACCGGCCTGGCTCTGGCTGGGGGCTGGGCAGTGGCGCTCACACGGTGGCTGGTCCACTGGCCTGGCTCTGGCTGGGGCCTGGGCAGTGGCGCTCACACGGTGGCTGGTCCACTGGCCTGGCTCTGGCTGGGGGCTGGGCAGTGGCGCTCACACGGTGGCTGGTCCACTGGCCTGGCTCTGGCTGGGGCCTGGGCAGTGGCGCTCACACGGTGGCTGGTCCACTGGCCTGGCTCTGGCTGGGGGCTGGGCAGTGGCGCTCACACGGTGGCTGGTCCACTGGCCTGGCTCTGGCTGGGCGCTGGGCAGTGGCGCTCACACGGTGGCTGGTCCACTGGCCTGGCTCTGGCTGGGGGCTGGGCAGTGGCGCTCACACGGTGGCTGGTCCACTGGCCTGGCTCTGGCTGGGCGCTGGGCAGTGGCGCTCACACGGTGGCTGGTCCACTGGCCTGGCTCTGGCAGAGGTTTTGGTGCGACAAATTCTAACGAATGTGATGTGCCTTCATATGTGTGAATGTAAAATCATAGAGTACACTTCTAAGCGGAATGTCTTAATATTAGGATGTCTTAATAATGTCTTCAGGATTAGGATGGTCGGTTGCGTGGCCCTCCAAAGCGTTTCATCCGCCAGGCGAGTAGAACAGCATATTGAACAATTTTACTCCAGTGTAGTACTTACATTGTCGATTGGAGAATATTCTGTGTGTTTTTCAAGTAATCATTGAAGAAAATTTGGGTAAAATGAGAAAGAATAAAAAAAATTTAGTGTCTGTAGTAAAAGTTCCAATACATTCTTAATTACACGTGTGTCTGTTCTCTCGGCAGCGAGTGCAGCTGGTGAGGCCGAAGTAGCGAGGCGCCATGTCGCATCACTCAGGGCAGCGACCAGCGCCGCGGTGAACGCGAGGTCTCCAGCCGCGACAGGGGCGATGAAGGAAACCAGGGTCAAGCGTGAGGACTGGGCAAAACACATGTTGGTCATGGAAACAGCGCCGGCTGAGCAATCCTGAAGAAGCGTAGTAAACTGGTGTACATAACGAATTGATTTTAGGCCTATAGTTTATTAAACTATAAAACCGGAGAGCGTAGAAGTACTTTTGCACCTCTCCGCTCCGGTTGTACTTTTATGTCCATAAATTATCGTTAATATACTTTTACATATTTTCTTTAACAACCACACGATCAGCGCAAGAAACGAACTATCTAAACTATAAGAGAGTTCAGTTACTGTTGAAAAGGTAATATTTCTTACTTATAAATTTATCAAAATTTTACAATTCTCCTAGCACTTTGTTCCATTTGAGTCAATTATTGGAAAATTGTAGTAAATCCATTTAAGAACTTGTTATTATTAATATAAAAACTATAGGGGATATATGCCGTAGCCATTGCTGTAATTGGGCACTTCATGAAGTGCTCACAGCTCTACCCGGCACTTAGTGTAATTGAACGGTTTCAATACAAATTGCAGTATATGGGCAACACTAACACTAGTTGGACACTTTCTGTAGTTATTGTTTTTACGCGTGTCTAACTCAGTTGTTGTACTCTTGGTGTGTAGAAGCGTAAAACTGCAGTTTACATCGCTTTTGAAAGTATCAGATCATTTTAGTATTTTTTTTTAAATTTACAACATGATAATACATTTTAAAGTATGTAAGAGCGTTGGATTTGATGTTTGTTTTCCACTAAGCCATTTATTCAGCAAATTGACATGCTAATGAGTTTAAGTCATAATGTTAATGTTTTAACTAATATCTGCTTACGTAACCTCAATGAAACGTTCAATATGGCAGAGTAAAATAGGTACTTGAATATAGGAGTAAAATAGGAATTGGTTCACAAATGTTTAGTTTTTAATAATTATCATTTAAATTATAGTTTCCTTACACGAACTATAAGGAAACTAGTTCGCTAGTATGCTTCGTTTTTTTATGCACGTTATTTACAGTGCATATACTTTTGTTTAGTGCATATATATTTGAAAGCTAAAATGATGTCTGGGTTTTAAAACTTTAAACATATCATAATTTTTATAATACAGTACACCTCGGATTATCCGGACCCCACATTATCCGGATCCCGGATTATTCGGACCGGTCCATCCGAGAAATTCTAAAATTAAAATCACGGCAAAAACATGATTTTAGAGAGTTTACGGGGGAAATGCGCCTTCTAAAAGTAAAATGCAATAACAAAACATTACTGTAAGCATTTTGAATCACAATAATTGAGGGAATCACATTGCCTAAACAGTGCATTACAGCATTTTCGTCAACGTTTTCTGGATTGCTACTTGGGGTGCTGTCAGTAATCAACAAAGGCGTAGGCCTACGGCAATTTGGCGAGTTAGTTTATTGCTGGCATTTGGTCCATTACGTTATTTCTTAAGATTAGTAAATGTAATAGGTTTTGAATTACATTAAGTATCGTCATTATTATTCTAAGCTTGAGTCATTTTGAGTTATGATTATTTAATCTCAATAAATTATATAATTTAATTTGGCGTTTTATTCCAAACCTAAACCGTAAGTAGTCTACGGTAAAAGTTTACATTATATTCATACGATTGATAATGAAGTTTAGGTCTTAAATTTGTTTCAAAATTAAACCCCTGTAAAATCTGAAAGATTAATATGTTAAACAGTCTTGATACACTGTTTTCAGCATCAATTTAGCAGGGGCTAAGATACACACTCTCTATCTAGGCGATATTGTAATGACCCCGGATTATCCCGATTTTTTGTTATTCGGATTGGTGTTCCGCCACATTAATCCGGATAATCCGAGGTGTACTGTACGTGTTTTGTTCTACAGTAAGTCCTAATGTCGTGTAAAATTAATGTTGTTGTTATTAGCGGTTTAAAATTCAGAACAAAACTTTCAAAATGTAAGAATAACTAGCCAAAATCTCTTTATAGACTAATAATTAAAAAATGTGTAGGTAAAACAAATATATTAAAATTTTAAAGTTTACGTGACAAATGCTTAAAACATTACGTATCAATTTCATCATGAATAGAGAGATTCTACAGTAACTGTCCACGACACCCTTATTCCATGAAGTGTCTAAAATAAACTCGACACATGGTATAAAACCACAATAGTTACTGCATGTGGGCAATAAGCGTTTGGAACTTCATGAAGTGTCCAGTTTTGTTGGATACATGTTGTAATTTTTGATTGAAATGATCGAGTTACACTTCGTTCCCAGACGCGTCGGGAACTTAATGAACGCTCTGGCAGACTTTTAACGTGCAGTATGTAGTGTATGAAATTTATGATCGTTGGGGACATTAATTAGACAAACATGAGAGTGCAATTTCACAAAGGATGTATGCTACAGTTCCACAAACAACAATTTATTTCCATCCTGCTTCCAAGAGATATGCAACTGTCGGACTGCAAACTAACTGCGCACTTCAATAGGCCCGACAGTTGACGAGGCTTTAGTCACGGACAATTGCCGCTCAGGATTTATTGAACTTGTACGACAAATGCCGTGATACAATCTGTGTTGCCGCAAAAAGATTGTTGGCAAGCCTTCTGCTCTGGAAAATATCAAGTTCAAGCAGTGACAGCTTTAGGTGATTTCCGGGTGTAGACTTTCCATTATGAACATGCATTTCTATTATGCAAAGTTGGTGTCTATCATCATAATTTATAGGTTACTTTATTATAAGAATCCAGCCCTCATGTTACTTACTTTATATAATCTACATCTTAAAATATAACAAACAAATACATAAACGTTGAAAATCAACAGAAAGTTATTGAAATATAGTTTTAATGGGTAATTATTTGTTAGGTTTTAAGCGTGCGGTAATTTACCTTGGTGACAGCTAACTTGAGCAAGTTTAAAAAATGTATTTCACTAGTACTGAAAAATTGCTGATGCAATAAACACTTGTTTAAGGCGAATATGGATGAGAAATAAACGTCGTCACTGACCACAAACAAGAATTGCATAGATAATAGGTATCTATACCGGGTGTCTCACCTAAAGTGAACCAATAGCTAACTTTTTTACTATAAATCTGACAAAGAACTTCTTATGGGGCACTTCCCTTAATTTTAAACGCTGCTTTTTGTAGTCACCTTAAAATTTAAAAATATGGCCGCCATTTTCCAATATGGCGGACAACTTTGATTTTTCTTATGGAACACCCTATATTTTAGAGAGTTTTTGGATTTTACGCTTAATTTTAGGAACTTTTTATTCCTTCTAATTTTTTCCTAAAATCAATGGTTCAGGAGATATGAGCAGTTAAAGTTTCATTTTTCCCCATTTAAAATGCATTGTGACCGTTTAACTGTGCCATTCCATGTATTCCTTATGGAGTATAATCATATTTAAACTAACACATTTCCACAATTAAATCTCGACTAAAATTATTTTATGATTAAACCTCAACTAAACTAACATTTTAGGCACTTTTATTCTTTGGTATCTTTTTTTAACCCAACCGTTTTCGATATACAGACTACCAAAAATGTCACAATGTTTTTTAAATGGGAAAAAATCTAACTTTAACTGTTCATACCTCCTCAACCATTGGGTCTAGGAAAAGATAATAAAGGATAAAAAGTTCCTAAAATTAAGCGTAAAATCCAAAAACACCCTAAAATATAGGGTGTTCCATAATAAAAATCAAAGTTGTCCGCCATATTGGAAAATGGCGGCCATATTTTTAATTTTCGAAGTGACTCAAAAAACCAGCGTTAAAAATTAAGGGAAGTGCCCCATAAGAAAATCTTTGTCAGATTTATAATAACAAAGTTAGCTATTGGTTCACTTTAGGTGAGACACCCGGTATATTAATACGCAAGCGGTTTTCTTTTCAAAGTCCAACCGCAATAACGGCTGGATGGATTTTAACGTTTGAGGTGTCAAATTAAAGGGATTTTTATGTAGATTTGTCAACAAGTCTCAGAATTTTTAAAAGGGCGTCATTAAAGTACAGTAAAGGGCTGAAGTTTCGGAACTGTGGCGCTTTTCATTGACATTTGAGCAAGCT
Organism: Flexamia atlantica; assembly: GCA_035578135.1. NCBI lineage: Eukaryota > Metazoa > Arthropoda > Insecta > Hemiptera > Cicadellidae > Flexamia > Flexamia atlantica. The sequence goes on from JAQJVK010000001.1 coordinate 229,234,461, forward strand.
CAGTTTACTTTATTTACAAACTGAACATATGGCCAAGCTCTGAAATAGTTCTACAGGTAAACCACGTAAACCACGCTGGCATCACCCTCCCGATGTAACATTTTATGCTCCTTTAAACCTCAGACCAAGAAACTAAAAATGTTTTTATTGCGGTGGGTTGCATTTAAAGAATGAAAAGACTGGTAGAGTAATGGGTCATTTACGCGTTTTTACCACAAAGGAAATATTGCCTATAAAGACAGCCGTTCCTTATAATATCTGTTTTGGCGATAATTATCAATAAACTGCAGCGGCAATCCCTAAACAAAGGAAGTCATTGCTCACGGTACAGTGTTTGCTCTTGGTCAGCTACATGTTGCTGTAAGCAGAGCATGATCTTTTGCCAGTGTTAAAATATACATTTCAGAAAAAGGAGGACATGGGGAAATGAAGGTGTTCCCTAAAAAATGGTTTACGTTTACCAGAAACTCCTGCGGTAGATCAAATTAACTTTAATAGTTTCAGTAGTTAAGCCACAATATTGTTAATGAAGTTAGCCCTTTGATTAAACTTTAAAAGTATATAAGTAGGCTGATTATTCTTCATTATTTTACCACATGATTTTTGCTCGATTTCGAGCTACATGTTATCTAGTTGCATAGGTAATTATAGGTAATAATGCTATGTGATATTACCTATATGGCATTGCTAAGAGCCAGCCATATAGGTAATATGGAATTTCAGGATCCATTGATTGATTTGAATTTGATTGATTTTCAGGATCCATTTGTTCCAAATTTTCCGGTGCCTACCGAGTCCAGTGGAGGCGGTTCGCAGCCAGCTGAGGCTCCCTCCTCAAGGGGCCAGCGGGGCGGAAAGTACGTCCACATCACTGCAGGTGAAGTTCCACCAACAATGATGACAGAGGCCACTGGAGACGTTCACAGCTGAGGCTCCCTCCTCAAGGGGCCAGCGGGGCGGAAATTACGTCCACATCACTGCAGGTAAAGTTCCATCAACAATGATGACAGAGCCCAGTGGAGACGGTTCACAGCCAGCTGAGGCTCCCTCCTCGAGCGGCCAGCGAGGCGGAACGTACGTCCACATCACTGCAGGTGAAGTTCCATCAACAATGATGACAGAGCCCAGTGGAGACGTTCACAGCTGAGGCTCCCTCCTCGAGCGGCCAGCGAGGCGGAACGTACGTCCACATCACTGCAGGTGAAGTTCCATCAACAATGATGACAGAGCCCAGTGGAGACGGTTCACAGCCAGCTGAGGCTCCCTCCTCGAGCGGCCAGCGAGGCGGAACGTACGTCCACATCACTGCAGGTGAAGTTCCACCAACAATGATGACAGAGCCCAGTGGAGACGGTTCATAGCCAGCTGAGGCTCCCTCCTCGAGCGGCCAGCGAGGCGGAACGTACGTCCACATCACTGCAGGTGAAGTTCCACCAACAATGATGACAGAGCCCAGTGGAGACGGTTCATAGCCAGCTGAGGCTCCCTCCTCGAGCGGCCAGCGAGGCGGAACGTACGTCCACATCACTGCAGGTGAAGTTCCATCAACAATGATGACAGAGCCCAGTGGAGACGGTTCATAGCCAGCTGAGGCTCCCTCCTCGAGCGGCCAGCGAGGCGGAACGTACGTCCACATCACTGCAGGTGAAGTTCCACCAACAATGATGACAGAGCCCAGTGGAGACGGTTCACAGCCAGCTGAGGCTCCCTCCTCGAGCGGCCAGCGAGGCGGAACGTACGTCCACATCACTGCAGGTGAAGTTCCATCAACCATGATGACAGAGCCCAGTGGAGACGGTTCACAGCCAGCTGAGGCTACCTCCTCGAGCGGCCAGCGAGGCGGAACGTACGTCCACATCACTGCAGGTGAAGTTCCACCAACAATGATGACAGGGTCCAGTGGAGACGGTTCATAGCCAGCTGAGGCTCCCTCCTCGAGCGGCCAGCGAGGCGGAAAGTACGTACACATCACTGCAGGTGAAGTTCCACCAACAATGATGACAGAGGCCACTGGAGATGTTCACAGCTGAGGCTTCCTCCTCAAGGGGCCAGCGGGGCGGAAATTACGTCCACATCACTGCAAGTGAAGTTCCATCAACAATGATGACAGAGCCCAGTGGAGACGCGTCATAGACAGCTGAGACGCCCTCCTCGAACGTCCAGCGTGGCGGAACGTACGTCCACATCACTGCAGGTGAAGTTCCACCAACAATGATGACAGAGCCCAGTGGAGACGTTCACAGCTGAGGTTCCCTCCTCGAGAGGCCAGCGGGGCGGAACTTACGTCCACATCACTGCAGGTGAAGTTCCACCAGCAATGATGACAGATCCCAGTGGAGACGGTTCACAGCCAGCTGAGGCTCCCTCCTCGAGAGGCCAGCGGGGCGGAACGTACGTCCACATCACTGCAGGTGACGTTCCACCAACAATGCACTCGTACCCGTAAGGTACAACACTATTTATTTATTTTCCGGACAATAGCCTCTTGTTAGTCCCGCGTCACGCCCGCCGCGGGCTCGCATTGTCTAGGACTGGTAATTATCCGGGGTAACGGAACCGCGCGGAAACCGAGAAACCGGAGACTCTGATCCTGATCCCGGCACATTCATCATCGAAACCGCCTCTCTAAATGTCAGCGGTCCGCGGCGGTCGCGGCTTTACGGCTCATTATTTATCATCCTCCGGATTTACGGTAAGATTAGATCTTTATTAGAGGAGTAAAATTCGTCGGCTATTTAATCGCCGGGCACCGTCATGAGGCAGAACAAACTGGACCAAGAGAAATCTCTTCTGGTAAAGAGCAACGCTTTGAAGATTTATAAGCTTTGCAATAAGCTGTTAAAAGGTCTTGTGTTGGATTTTCTCTCAGTCAAGGATTTTACTCTGATTACAGTAACTGAGAATATTACTCTACTAAATTTGTATTTCTGGTTAAGTACTTCTGAAAGAACTTAAGCCCTACTATTGATTGAAAAGGTAACCGTATCCTCACTTAGACAGACATAGTTTTATAGTTATAAATGCTATCAATTTATCGATGCTGAAAATATTTGGTAATAAATCATATATTAAAAATTATACTTTCATGTATCAGCACAATATGCTTGGATATAATATTCGTGACGGACTCTTAATGGGCCCCCAATGAATGTCAAGAGTCGGTATGAAGCCCAACTTGGAAAAATGTGTTTTATCTCATAATTGTATGTGCAAAGCTTGAATCTTTAAATAACTATTCAGTTCAAAAGTAAATTAAGCCTGCTCAATTAAGCCTGCTGTGACATTTTAGGACCTCTACATGACTCTACATAAATAAAAACTATTTACAATCAAAACTCTAAGGTGCATTTAGAACGCTTCCAAGCCTATAAATTGGGGAGTTCATTTCCAATTTATAGGGTTGTAAGTTTAATCCGTAAACACACAATTCATAGGGATAAGCACGAGGTCGCTTTGAAGTATGATGGATCGGTTTGGATGAAGGCGTCGTCTTTAATGGGTCGTTATCCATAAATATAACACCTCCTAGGACTGTAGTGGGAAGGGGGAGGGGGGTACCACGGGGGCCAGGAGTGATTTGTAGCCGAGGACGTGTGAGGAGGGCCGAGTGCCCGAGTGGCGACGATGTGACGGACAACGAGAGTACCTCGGCCCTGGCTGGGCCGACTGCCGCAGTGCTCGGGGATTCAGAAATCAAGACACTGGAAGAATACCATATAGGTGTCGAATTAGTTTGGGAATTAGTAAAATCGCTACAAATTCACACCTGATGAATTTATTATCTTTCTCTACACGGACTTATATGTTGTTATCCCTTATATCATTGTAAATCATCACGCTCTAAGCCTCACGTTTTGGTGTCTTTCCATCTCATGCATTCAATTATTAATTGAATAAATTTGTCCTGTTTCAGGTGTCCGCTCCATTAAAATTTCCCGATCATGATTTGATTCCTCTCCCAACCATATTTGAAATCGGCTTCAAAACAACACTTTTAAAGTTTCGTAAACCAATTCATAAATGTATACTTCGAGAGACTCCGTAGATTTTGCTTCTTTTCCCATAAAGATTATCGTTTCAACAAGTCTCGTTGAATTATCTATCTCGTTATCTATACATAACAAGTGAGGCAAAGCACTCTCGCTCAATCACTCACTCACTCACTACTGTTTATGTTATCCAATCTGACCTTTCTGTTTTTCGTCTTCAACTATAAGATATTATTACAAACACAAAATATTTATCAAGTTGAAGTAAAATCATTAAAATTTAAAATATTTATATAACTAAAAGCATATCTAAATAACTACAATATACATTCATGTAAAATATAAAAATAAAAAACAGAAATATATTATCTCCTTATAAGGATGTAATATATTTGTAATATAAAAGGCTGACGATAACTTTTAATACTGTAGAAACTAAACATTTCATCTCTATATAGGGCTATTTATTTATTTACAAATAAATTCATTTATTTATTTTATACATTACATCTTTATATACGAATATATATTTTATATAGGAATCTATTAATCAAATATTGATTTAGTAGTTTTAAGAAACTTCTAAAGGAATATTTGTTGACATTATCCCTGTACTCATTTGAAGATTTTTGGACCCAAGAAGGAATCAAATTCAATAAATCATTCAACAACCTTAACGTGTTTGGAAGCATAAGCAATTAATTAATGTAAATATATAATTTTAAATGAAAATTAAAATTGTATTAATCTAATTTGGAGGTACAGTAGTATTTATTTAAGGTAGATATATTTTTCTCTTGACACTGTTCAATCTATCATTTTACATATTTTTCCTAGAAATGTAAATGCAAGTAAAAAACATTCCCTTTTCCTTTGAAAATATTGCTATGATAAGGATGTAATAAAGAAATGAGATTTTTCTTATTTATCGTATCTTTCGTCAACAACTTTTAAGCTTGCATAAGATGTAAGGTACATATTTAGTATTATAGATCAATATTTTATAATGTAAACTCAACGAACATCTCTAGAAAGTTTTCAAAACGAATTAATAAAAAATCCGTTCTCTAAACTCGCGTGAGAGAACACCATTTGTCTCTGACAGATTTCCTAAATTCCTAATCCATTAAATTGCTTCCCAAGTTTACGAACCGTTATTCATGGTGACCTACATTATTTGAAAAAAATCCCAAGCTCTAAGCAAGAGCATATTTTGTTATAGCTTGATGTTTATAGTCGTTTAGTTACTCTTGCTTAAGTTGACAAAGATTTTTAGTTAGCTCTACCAGATATGTTGTGTTTACCGTTAGTGTCTTTTGAATAAAAATTACCTCTTTTGTACAGGCACAATCAGGTTAAATCAGGGGTAGCTTGAAAACTAAGACCATGCACACAGTGAAAAGCTGTAAAATCTTTGTTTTGTGTGGTTTCTTAGCTTAATATAACGAAAAAATAAAGATCATCACACAGTCCTAAAATTGCTTTTCACAACTCGGTCATTATTCGACTTCACTCGAAAAGGGTCACTTTTGACCCTTGAAGTGACATATCCTATTACTTGGTTTAGTTAACAACTTTTTTCATTACGAAAATTGCGATCCTAAAGTCGTGTATATTTTAACTCAACCATAGATGTAGTACGGTGTTTTCGTTGAAATATGTTTTGGGAAGAATAAAGGGTACAAGATTTTAGAAACACATAATTTAAAATTGACCTTAAATCATTAAAGGAATATTGTATATATATATATTTTTTTAATGCATTAAAAGTAAAGGAAACATACAGCGGTTTATGAAGGACATGAATTATGAAGTAAAGAACATAAAATACAGTAAAACAAAAGACCAGTCAGAACGCATGTAAATAATTAGTTGTATTACAATACTGTGCTACGTATAATTTACGAGTTTATATTTTCCTAAATAATCAACATGTAAAAAGCCCAAGGCCGTGACGAATGGCCCTGTAGTTATACCGCAGCGACGAAGCGTTTGGGCGAACCCACCAATTGGAAACAAACTGGTTTTGGTTGGGGCCCAAAATACACAAACTGACGCAACCCGGGAGGCCGCTTCGTTATAACAATTAATTACAACTAATAACGAACATTTCAGAGCTAATAAGACTCCCACGAACGAAAGCCAAACATTGTGTTTATAAAACAAGGTACACTCCCCGGGGGAAATTGAATGGTTCGTAATAACATAGAAAACGCTTTACAAGGCAATACTAGATCCTCAACAGAGGGCGTTAGGAAATTAAATTCTTAAATAAATTCAATGAAACAGAGATAAAGAATAAGAACCAGACTCTTTAATAAGACGATGCTAGTTTCTCAATATGGAGCGTTAGGAAGATTCTAAAATAAATTCAGTAAAATACACATGAAGAATATAAAAATGATGAATCAAATCCCAAGTCCAAGTTCGGCTTCAGTAATAGTAAAAAAGTTCTTTTGAGGCACTAAATACTAATTATATTAGTATTTATAATAACATAATTTATAAACCAATAAATATTGTTTAGTAAAAATGTTATTTTGGAATCAATAGTTATTGAAGTAAATGTTTTTAGGGGCATACTGTTATTTTGGATTATGATTTTCATGACTGGCGGACAGTAACTAGAAAAATTGTACTCGTAATATTATTGCACAGATTGTATTAAACCTACATTGATATTTTTTTTATTCTTGGACGGTTTAATTTCAATGTAGTAATGCTAATTGAGAGAAGTGAAAATAGAGGACTAATGAAGGACTAAGTTTTAGAGCTACGCAATATCACTTATAGAATTCAGCATCCATTAAGGGTCTGAACTAGTGATGGAAATTCGTTTGCTTATAGCTGAAGGTTGAACCAAAAATTTAAATTTAAGTTGTTAGGAAATAAAATTTACTTGGGCACCCAAATATTGGTTTTGAGGTGATGTCCCTCGTGTGACGTGGGTACAATTCACAGCTAAAGGCAGTTTCAACTTTGCTCATATGCAGTTTACTGGGGCTAGTTCCATCACCCCTAAAAGGTTTAAATGGAAATCATTTATTATTGAAAGAGTTTAAAAGTTCCGTTTCTACAGCTCACTTTATTGGGTTTAATGAAATTACGGTATTTTTCATCAAAGTCGAATCTAAAAAGAGACTAAGTTTTTTAGATTAAGAATTTAGATATCTAAATTTTCATGAAATTTATTCACTTAAATTTGTTTACCTTGGAACATAAGCTCAAAATAAAATGACCGTATCTTGTCGCCTTTGGAAAAAACTCATGATTAAATAAGATATTTAATAATTTCAGTGGTAAACGTTGTGTACTTTGCCAAATTGAAATTATAAAAACTTACCTTTGTTGGTTGTACTTTTTTTTAAATAACAACCAAAAGTAGTACGGTACCTAAAGTTTGCAAATAAATAAAAGTGGTTAAACGTGATTTTACCAGAGAAATACTATAAGCAGACATCAAAACATGCTACATTAATTGAATTTTCTATAGGTAGATTTAATTTAAGAAGGACTAGTTTAATCTTTATTAGCCAACCACGTAGGCATTACCCCTGTAATTATTCTCGAGGAGGGACTGTTGTCACGAGAGGACAGGGATGGTCGGCGACAGAGAGAGAGAGAGAGAGACCAACAGGCGGCTGGTGATGCAACGGCTGCAGCTGGGCCGCTCACTAGGCCTTCGATCTGCAACTGCACCGCCGCTGCGCTGCTGCATCTCATTATCTGGGCATGTATCCTCAACTTCGCGGAGTCTCACCAACACAAAGCTGCTCAGCTTTAATACTGCCCCGACAACAAAAACTTCAAGATAGGCTCCAACAAACCACTATGCCAAAAACAAAATGACTAGCCCCAGTATTGGATCATCAATGAATATCCAGGCACTGAGCAATATGTTCAAAGTGGTATAATTTGTCTATTTGTTTATTTTTTCGTACACGGCATACGCCAATTACGATGGGACGTTTGATGTAAGTGTTTGCAGCATTAAAAAACAGCGAAACTCTTTTGAAATCCATTCTGATGATAATTAAACATAACAAAATGATTTAACCTCAGAACTGAATGCTATACTTTAATATAAAAGTATACAAATGTTTTAGAAATCAAGGAGCGGATGTAATACTGACTCATGGGCGGATTTCCGGGGATGCCTGAGTGTCTGACACCCCCTTGATTTTTGGTAGGGTAGGCGAATAATGTTTTCCATCGCAACTTTATTTATTTCTTCTAGATAATTTAGATCCTTTTTTTGGTTGGTTTACTTGTTTCCATCCAAGTTATTTGATTTGAAGCATTTTACAAGTAAAATTTTACTTATTAAAATATAAATAAGTTGTTATAGGTTATTAAAATAGGACTTAAAATAGACCATTTAAATAGGAGTTAGAATTTTAAAACTAGAGTACATTATACAGTGCCTCATACGTTAGGCGAGCTGGTACCCCCATTTTAAAGTAAACCCATACAATTGACATAAGCTAAACCATAATCCATAAGGTGAGCTCACCTTAATCTGTATTCAAAGCCACATTTTTTATTCGTTTTAGTATGGTTACCCACTCCTTTCATCTCACTTACGCAAGAAAACTTGGAATTGAATAACCGAAGTCAGCACAATGTAATCCAATAAACATCGGCGGTTTCTGATGGTAATCGCAGCAACCGCTGCACTCGCGAGAACGCTGCGCCCATTACTGCAATGCACAGTGCACCACGTCTGCACCGGCCACTTTCCCCCTTCATCATTACGTCCCATGTATCCATCAAGTTTGACAGATAAACTACCGGTATCAATGTCTGCGACTTTACATTATTTCAGTTCTAACAACCCCTATCACTCCAACTGGTGTCTTGTACAACCCGACCGTCAGTGTAGGTACCGTCGCACCCACGACTGACGGATGCAGTTACATGTAAAACACTGTAAATCATTGTTACCATTTAATGTAAAACACTGTAAATCGTATAATGAGTTACCACACACTGTAGTATGTGGTAAATCATTATACGATTGAATGGTGTAATATTGAATGGAACTGGGTTATCTCACGTTTAGTGAAACACAACCCTACCGATTACTATTTCCGCAGTTATTGAGCAGTTTGTTAATGTAATGACGGTCATAATAAATGGCTGATGTGAGGGTGTTTTACACGAGTTTAAGGTTGTTTCTTCGGAGAAAAATACTCCTTCTGGTATCTTCTTTACACTTTCCAATTGGCTGTATATTGCAATTTCACCCAAAAAGTGCAAGGTTTTGATGAAAATTTACGCTAACCACACGTACTACTTCGGTTAACCTAATTGTGAGTTATTTCAGTTTTATTCCTAAAGTCTGAGGTCAGCAAACGCACTTTTTATTTCCTAAGTTCAAAACGCAAAAAGTGAATTTTGATTGGCTCCCAGTAAGACTGGGACTGTTTATCAGTCTTAAAAAAGACTTACAGTAATTACAGGGAGGAGAATTTTCCACATAAATACGCCACTTGGTAACCCTCGCAAGAATGTCGCAGTGGAAGACAGCTAGTTGAATCAGGGTGAGGAATTTGACGATCCTACCTATTAACCGTCTGGAGGCGGCGAGTTGCTGCGATTTGCTCACATAGCTCGGCATTACGACTCCAGATTACCGGCGGACGAGACGCCAACTCTTTGAATCTTTTCTAAAGAACTGGATGATTGTTATTGTATAATATTGCTTGCTTCTTGTAAAGGTTAGTGACTAGACGGCGCGAAGTGTTGACAACGAACCTCTGAAGGTCAGGATTGTTAACTGACTTCAAGAGTATTTTCTACATCAGAGAGCACCAGATACGTTTATATAGTTAGCTGCAAGTTTTAAATTTGTTAAGCAAGTTTTGATTAAATAGCTTATATATCAAATTAATAGGCAAGCACAAGTTTTATGGTCCTTTTTTCTCATCCTGAGAGCATCGTACGAAAACACTGAATTGTATTTTTTGTTAGATACTTTCCTGTAGACGCGCACAATCCTATCATATTTTACACAGAGTACTTAGAACAGTAAATTTGAAATAAAAAAATAACATCGACGTTATGGGTTGTCATGTAGGTTACGAGATATCAACGAAATGTAAACAAATCCAGTCACAGGTTTTGTTGGAGCAAGTAGTGAAAACAAAACCTTAATAGTTTCTGGTTTATCTCTTACATGTATATGTACACCTCTAGTATTAGACCCATGGTGCAAAACTTAACAAATCAAGCACTCCTTTTCAACGTGTTTAGCTGATGTTTAGCTCCTCATGGCGCTGATGTTGTAGTATAATTTTTAATATTTACACAGTGGTTCAATTTAGAGAATTTAATCTTTTAAACTATTACAATAGAAAAAAATAATTCAACAATTTTATAATTTGGAGGCATACCGCCGCGTTATGCATAGTTTGTAGTAATTTCATAACGCTTAAGTAATTAACAAAACTCACAGTGCAAAATTTCTTTTTTACTAAATCTTGCGCATATATAATAATTATAATCATCGTCAAGATGGTCGTTTTCGCCGTCATTGTTGTCATCGTCATCAATGACATCGTCGTCGTCATCATCATCATCATCGTCATCATTACGACCACCACCATCACCATCGTCGTCGTCGTCGACGTCATCATCATCACACTTAGATTAACTTACATTGATAAAAAAATAAAATAACCAGTTCTAAAGGGGGCTTTTTGAAATATAGCCTACTAAATGCTAAACTAACAAAAAAGTTATTTTTTAATCATGTTTTGGTAGTAACTAGAGAAACTTGAAAAATAGTTCGCATGTGTACGTAGGTGTCCTTATTAATTTCGGCTGTTTTTTCAAAAGTTCCTTCATTAAAAGCTCTCTAAGAGATCCATATGTGTTACAGACGAAATAAATTTCGTTGTAAATAATACATTATTTACAACGAGGAACCTCCTCATAATTAGACAAATTCGTAATTGAAGGTGGCGAAATTGTGGTTCGGATCTCACGTTCAACATACCGGCCCTAGTAAGTAACAAGACTACAAGATCGCGCCACAATCATCCTACACTCATCTTTCATTCAAAATACTTAACTGGGTACGTCGCCATTTCAAGAGAAGTAGAATAAGAAGGATAATCAATAGACTAACAAGCCAGGAGACTGGACGAATTCCCCCCCATATGTAAGCCGGAAAAAATACAATGTGTTCATAAAATATAACTTAAGAGGCTGTGGTTATAAGACAAATGGTGAAACCGCTTATCATTTCAGGGGATACCGCTATCGCACAACCAATCGGAACCCGCGACTGACAGAATTAGCCAATCGGCAGTCGCTTGTGATCGAATCAGCCAATTAGGAACGAGCATCTGATTGATCATCTGGTTCCCCCTTCTAATGAGCTTTATGTCTCAATTCGAAAACAGAACTCTACTGATCGGGGAGTTTAGCTTCGTTTTCCTCGAAATATTTTTGAAACTCGACTTCTCCAGGTTAACAAACTGAATTTTAATATGAGGGAAATATTGCTTGTTGACCCTATATCAAAGTTGAGAACAACCGAGTCTGTAAAAAAAACTGTGAATGGTTTGTACACATCAAGATAAGTATTTCATTGACGAATATTTTCTTATTTGGCCTCAACTTACGTATCATAGTGTATATAGATTCCGTAGCATATATAAAGGGTGTTTTTTTAAACGCAACCCATTTTTAAGATTGAATAATGCACATATAAATATGAAATGAGTATTGTTTTGTTGATCTTTACACTTTATACAACCTATTATTTAAGTTTGATTACATTTAGTTTACATTATGTGTTCAAACAATCCGCTACTGGCATTTGCATAAAGTTATGCTCTCTCCATCAAATTCCCGAACACGTGGGTTGCAAGGTACCTCTTTGAGTTTCTTGCATGAAATTTGTTATGTTTGTTTTGAGGTGCAGAATATCCGTGAATTGTTTTTGTAGGACTTACTTTTTATGCATCACCATAGAAAATAATATAGTGGGGTCAAATCCAGGGATCTTGGGGGGAAATAATCCTTCACTGATAAAATAAAGTTCTGGGTTGCGTTAAAAAAACACCATATGTATAGTTCATTTTTCGCAGTATTTAGAAACAGGGCCAAATGAAATAAAGTTTTATGAGATTAGGTTAATGATTGAAAAGTGTTTGAAGATCGAATGAAGAAAAATTAATTAATGTAATGACATTGTCAAAAATCAATTGTCAGCCACTGAATCGGTGTGTGGATGGGCGCGTGTAGGTCTCTGTTCGTAATGCGATAACTCAAAACGGTTGCACTTTTAAATTTTGCACCAAAGTATGATAGTTCACTGGAAATACAGTTACTGACTGGACCATAAAGCAAAACTTAAACAATGGTTTAGTAACTTGATTTCTTCATTTTTAAAGTATCACTAAACCAGTATTGCGGGAAAAATCTTAACTTAAATTTTGCTATGGGATTAAAATGAAGATAATTTCATATAAACAATAAACTACTAATAACATTAGTGACGAATATATCTTCCAAAAATGTGCATTTTATATTGATTGGTTCACCATCATTCAATTAATCTGAAGACTTTCTATAATAATTTCTACTGCAATGAAAAACGTAAACGTAAAACATTCAGAGGAAACGTTTTCACAACATAGTTTCCTAAATTGTACTCAGGAATCCCGCCAGAGAGCGGCAGCCTCTGAATATTTTATTGTTACCTGGTTTAACAATTTGGTTACAGTTCTTATACATTTGGAACAAATTATTAACATAATCTAAATTAAATTATCTTGAAAATTTGCTTCACGTGAACGATAGCTATTTGTGAATCCCAGGGAAATCACTAAAATCTTATAAATAAATTCTGGATATTAAAAATAGTGAGGCCATTAACCAAGAATTAAGAGAGTCTTCGGTATTAAATGTAAGCAACGAATGTCTAGCTAGGCCTTCTACAACAGGTCATGTTGCATAATGATACATAGAGTTGTCCATAAATCAACGTGTCTTGCAGAAGGTACTTAGGCGCATTAAGGGGTCGTCGAACATTAAACAGCAAGTAACGATAATTTCATTCATATACGGGAGAAAACGGTGACACCGCACAGGTTTGCAAATGACAGTGTTTCAGAGGAGTCGGTTTGCGGAGATTTTAACAAGTGGCTATAAATTACCGTTGGAAATGGACCGAGTGGAGTGAACTCGAGAGCGGGAGCTAAAGGTTAAGCCTGTCCCGACCTCCTTATCTAATTTACGTTGATTTCATTATAATATATTAGAGATTCGCAGACTGGATTAACAACCGCACGGACGTGTTTTTCTTAACAACATGAGTTATAAGAATATCAAGTAGTGGTGTTGAGGCACAGATTTTACCTAAGTGTTCGATATTTTTCAGGACTCGCCGAGTACGTTTAGGGCGGAATCACATGTTTCCTGGACTAAAAATTGATCAGTGAGGAAAATAACTTCGTCTCTGTAAATCCAGATGTTGTGAAATAGGAAAGCTCCAACACTACATTTGAGGAAGTTAATTATGTCTTTGGAATAGCAAAGATCTAATGAATTACATGATTGAAAAAACATGAGAGATTTATAATCCGGGTAGATTAAAGTATTTCAGGGTTTCACCATTAACTTTCTCAGCGAGTATGATAAAAATAATTTGACATATAAATGCAGTGCAACAAAACTTGAAGGAGTGGCGACCCAGTCGTTTGGCATCTGGGTTTCACAAAATACAATATTATCGCCCCGACCTCACGAATCCCTTGCCTTCCTTCAATCATGAACCTTAATGCATTGAGGAATAAATTTATGAACGTATTAAACTGAAACTTTTATCCATCCCATCCTCGTCGTCAAATGATTGTGTATGAAATATATAGATTAAAATACAGTGGAACCTGGATAATTCGAACCTCAAGGGACCAGCTAAAAACTTCGAATTATCCATAAATTCGAATTAAAGAAGTTCTAAAGAATGAGGCCAAAACATTAAAACTTCACATTGTGAATTTAACCTCTTTGTAAAATTGACACTCTAAAAGAATAAATTCATCAACAAACGCTAATTACAAGGGTTCAAAATCAGTAATCATAAAACAGAAATAACTACCCTAAAGTATAAACTACGTACGACGCGACGTACAATACAAAGAAACATTTCTGCTAGAAAAAATACAGTACGTTCTACTACTTCTGAACTTTATACAGGCTACCAACTTAACTTCGTGCAACATTGACAATTACACGCTCATTGACTTTCCTCTAAAGTAAGTGTTTTATAGGTCCGAAATTTTGTCGACATGGTCACTTCACTTATTTAATGTTACGTAAAAACTTTTTATCACTTAAAAACAAGACACTGCACAAATAAAAATAAAACGCTTAGTTTGAGGGACGATCGAAAACAACGGAATGCTGCACTGGAATTCGGAAGTTAGTTTGGCTGGTGGGGGAGGGAAGGGGGTCGCAGTGTTGAGTAGCCTTTGTGTCGACATAAAAAACTTCGCATCAGGTCTGGCGCATGGCTCGTCTGCCGGGAGCCGTTCTACACAGAATCAAGCGCGAAAAGATTAGTGGCGCTGTCACGGCGAGCGCAACCCTTTTCCGAACCCAGTCAGCGTTCTGTACTGTTTAGTTTACATTATTGGTGTCATTGGTGTCGAGTTACACGCGATGTTGGGGGTAGGGTGGGAAGCCTGGGAGGTGGAAGGGATGAGTCATTTGACCATAACCTGACACGGCATAGGTCTGGCGTTAATTTTTTAATGAACATCATAGTGAAACGTGTTTTTCAATGAATTTTTAACTATTTCCAGTCGTGGAATAAAATTCATGTACCTTAATTTGAAACTTAAAAATTCGAATTATCCAAAATAAAATTCGGATTATCCACGATTTTTTAGCATTATTTGGATACAAAATGCCAGGGACCAAGAAAAATATTCGAATTAAAGAAGATTTCGAATTATTCAAGTTCGAATTATCCAGGTTCCACTGTACTATTACAAACGTTTTATTCACATAATGTATTGTGTGTTCACTTTTTACGAAACAAAACAAATTGCAATCACGTATTTGGAACACTTAGAAACATAAAATATTTAATGGTGGTTCAGTTGTTATTTACCATTTAAATTGTGGTATGTTTGTTATATATTTATTTAAATATATAAAAACATATTTTGGAGTTCACTTCTAAGATTTTCCTTCTCTCAGATGTAAGTGAACCAGTGACAGTATCTGCTGTCGGTTTGTCACGACTTGGCGACTGTGTTTGCGTATCAAGTTACCGGAGAGAGGCGCAGTCTCGGCGCGGCGCGGCGTGCGAACACCGGCCACACTTGCACCAGCAGCGACGGTTTATGGGGGGCGCGCCGCCGCGGGAGTCCTCGCACCTCCGGCCTGCACACACTGCTAATTGGCTCCCAGCTTCACACTCCACGACAATATTTTATTTTAACCTGAACACCTTTGACTTTATAAAAGAGAAAATTTAGCTAATTCCAAATTTCAATCCATTTCAGATTGTTGTGTACACCTTCCAGTTTATGAAAGTCATGTACCCTGTTATTAAAGGCTATCGTTATTGGGGGTTTCGTTTTTACTCAGCAATCTTATATAAAAATTTTCAGGCCACTGAATCATGACATTTCTATACATATATATTCAGTCCACCGCGTGGAATTATTATTCATTCGTTAGTCTAGACTTAAAAAAGTACCAGTTTTTTGGTCATACAATTACTCTTACACGAGATTAAACAAATACAAAATTTTTTATTTCAAATAGTATTTTTTTGAATGAATGAAGACTTATTTTATCAAACTAATGTTGCAGTGATAAAGCTCAAAGCTAAAGCCACAACCGCTGAGAGTAAAATGATAAATCTATATGAAAAACGTGTTTATTACAAACTTTTATTCAAAGAATAATTTACTTAATTCGTTTACTAGGTACGTATTCATCGAACAAATAAGTAAGTTAACAGGGCACATCTAAACACACAAATTAAGGTATTAATTATTACAGTAATATTTATCTACTATATATTTGTCAAATACCACTCACCTATCATCGCACAGCCCAAGCTACTTGACCTAGAACCTTGAAACTTTGCATGAACGTTCCTCTCAGAGCATAGGCATCCACTAAGAACGGATTCCCTCAGGGCTACGCCCTATGATTAACCAAAGTTCCAATGTTAAAGTATAGGAAAGCTCATGTAGTTGTCATGGCAACCTTACCATTAAATCTGATATCAAGGAAGTTTTTCTGTTTTTCCACGGGTAAAACCGTGTTGATCAGCTAGTTTCTTATAAAACAAAAAGTAAGGCCCCTGTTGCACTAAACGGAATCTTAATCACTTGGCTTGTTTGTCAGCTGATACCTTGGCAACATTCGGCGGCACCACAGAGTAGCTGCCCCCATATAATCCAATGCACTAAACAAGCCTGGTGATTTTAAACACCGATAGCGATGCCGCTAGTCACTTATTGTACTAGGGGGCCTGAAATAGTCTTGTGTGTACTTTAGTTAAAGGTCATTCGTAAAATGTCTCTAAAGGTGCTCCCACTTATCTACAGGTCTGATTTGGCAATAAATAATCATGACTACAATCAGGCCCGGCGACAGGATTTTCGGGCCCCTGTGCAATTAAGAAGTCCGGGCCCCTATATGCAGGCAACCAACCTACTTACCTTGATAATTCACTTTCCTTCAATACTAATAAAACCACATATTGGCTATACGTTAACACTGCAAGCAATACTTCAAACCCAAAGTTACTATACTGTTACTTAACTTAATTACAGTAGTAGTTTTTTTACCTGATTTGCTTTCCTCATGAATAACTATGTCAAAGCCATCCATGACCTATAATTTGTTGTATTTATTTATATATATTCGTGAACAAAAATATTAGTGAACAAATGGAAAATTGAGAAAATCGGAGGTCAAGCGATTACATTTTTATTATATAAGCAGTAATAGGTTTTATCAAACTAAAAAAAATGTAATTGAACCTTTCGTGAAAATCAATAATGAAGCATTAGGCTCAGGTTACTCGTTTTAAAATTACATTTTCTATTACATAAGCAAAATATATACTATAGTAAATTAAATTATAAAGTAAAAACAAAAAACTTGATTTCACAAAAATCTTAATTTAACTTTTTAAAAAGCCAGTAATGAAGAATTAGTCTCCTGTACAGGATTAGAATCGTGTAATAACAGTTTAAATATTTTTACAGTCAATAAACTAGTTGTGATCATGATCAAAATGTCTTGACGAAACTTGGAATGGCAGAATAAAAAAATTTATTTTAATGAGATTTTATTTGATAGTTTGATATGAAATGTTCCGTCCTTTTCTCAGCAGTGAGACAATGTTGTGTATTTGTTTAATTTGTAGTAGACTGGAAATAAAATATTGTAAAATAAAACCGAAATAAAACGCAATGCCCTGTTTTAGTAAGAATGAATGTCGTACACGCATGTCCACCAGCGGAATCATAAGTATCAAGGAATGAAGAATCACAAATGGAATAAGCCCATCTTGATGACATCATAGAATCATTGACTCCTAATATAAAGTCAATGATAGAATTCTTTATGCCAAAATGATTGTCAATTATAAAAAAATCAGTTGTCATTATTGTAAGAAAACTCGGACCAAAAAAATCAGTCGACCAATAAACTCAAAAAAACCATTAGGCTTAAAAGTCAAGAGGAAAGTCGTTTTCATAAAACTATTTTCTGAAAACAAACGAAAAAATATTCGCTCTATTACTTGTATGTTTTATAAAATCAGAGTTAATCCTCTAACAACACATAACTGTACAAAACCAATCTCACAAGAACATAAAACAATACTGACAGAGTCTTAGGCCTATCGTGTTGTTTGACGTTTAGGATGTTTAGGATGTCATAAGGAAGGGGGGAGGGTGAGAGGGAGAGGCGAGTCGCTGCTCTCGCTGTGTGGCGCGGGCCCGGAGATAGCGAGCGAAGCCCCAGATGGCACCATGGTTTTTGGAAATTTCTCATAGCTGCGACATCACCCCATCGATATAATGTATATCGATGCACCACCCTCAGTGATTACAATTTATTACAATGAGGCTTATCATTCCCTGAATAAGCAAGCACGTTGATAAAAAAAGTAGCTGTAAAGCAATCGAACTTAATCTATTTTAATTTTTGACAAATAACGTTAATTCCAAGCATTGTTGAGATATTTCTAATTATAGTTTATTTTCCTCGGCCCGGGCCCCCTGCGAGCCCGGGCCCCTATGCATTTGCCCCCCCTGCCCCCCCCTGTCGCCGGCCCTGACTACAATTATGAAATCGCAGTACCTTGCTTTCTTTTAGCATCTATAGCTCACGTGACAGTTATTTATAACTTCTGTGTTACTTAATTCAATCGTGATTTGTCAAGAATAGTCCATCAAATGTGGATATTCCAAGTAAAAGCACTTATTGCCTCTCAAAAAAGAAAAATAGTAGGAATTTTTTTTTAACAAAACATAATTTATGTAGCCTTGGTTTTGTCAGGTGAGTTTATCAAAATGAGTGAGTTGATACATGCGGCAACATGAGGATATCTACAGGGACCACGGGCCCATTCAAATAAAGTGATATAGCTATAACTCGTCTATCCGGCGGTAATCTAAACTGCAAAGCTCTGACAGATATGTTATCTCTGGCATTTCGTTCAGATATGATCATTATTTCGAGGAACAAGATAATAAACTGGCGGGCTGTAATGTAAAGACCGAAAACCACCGTTAAACAACAAACCGTGACCCAGTAGCACAGTTAGGGAGTCGGTGCGTTGTGGGGTGGAGACGCAGACGGTGTCGTGTACCTCGGTGGAGCAGAGGTCACACACTCGCGCACTTTACTGTCCTGCGTCATGGCGCGGCACTGAGTGCGGTCTCAATGTTTACCATGAAGTTCTGGAGTAATTCCGAACATTTTATCGTGATCTTATAGTCAGTTTTGCTTGACAAACGTTTGCCACACCAAACACTTTGAGAACCACGATAGTTTTTTTACCATAAAATACAATGGGATTTTACGATAAGTAAATCACGAGAGGGTCACGAGTAGTATGTGATCTATCTGCATTTACATGCCGATCTATAAAGGATGAGCTAATATTTCTGACACGATTGCATCATAAGATCGTAGATTCAAATTTTCACGTTTCCCGTTGGGTATTACTGCTTCCTGCCCGTTTACTGTTTTATGCAAAGGTATAGGTATGTTAAATAGGACTGTGTTTCAAGTCAATAATTGACTTTATGTAAAGTATAGTATATAAAAAAATGCACCCACATGGGTAATTCAGAGCCATAGCACCAAAAATAACCGATTAGTTAACGAAAATGTGTATATACTGAACGCAGTACTTTTTCTTTTTGCACTCTAGTGGCCGCAATTATCATCCTATTTACTCTATTTGGTGGAAATATTATTTGTTATGGCATGATTAACCGGGAACACATCGGAAGCCCCTATCCCCATTTTAGGGGCATTTTGGAGTGGCATAAAGCCCCAGTATTTGGGGTCCAAATAGACAATTTAAGCCCTGAAATAAAAATTCGCTCCGTCATGACAGCGTGCTGCGTGGGCGGTACTCGTTTATTGTTATCAGTTTTGATAAAATTGAATTGCATTGAATACGATGTGAAGCGTTGCGTACGTACCGCGACCGGAGAGGCCTCGACGCTCTCGGCGGCGGCGACCTCGGATGGTTTACGACGCAAGCCTTTTCGCGACTCCTGTTTTTATACGTGAACATTTTATACATTAGCTATAACCGTTGGGTGTAAATCAGAGGTTTATGGGGTCATTGCTACTTTCTCTCAGTCAGCGAGTGTTTGTACGGACGTACTTTTATTTCGTCCCTTCCCCCTTTCCATATTGAAGGGGCTATTCACCTTTTTACGATTATTTATTTCATGATTAGATTTTCCTTTCCTGTTTGAATGATTAGAATTTCCTTTCCTGTTAGCGAATTTCCCCTATAGGGAAGAAGCTATTACCGTAGGTCTCATGGTAAGACCTAAGCCCGAGACCATGATAACTTTTCGTTTTGGGGCCACCAGAAGCAAAAAACACCATTCGTTCGAATATATATATATATATATATATATATATATATATATATATATATGTATCTTTATATTAATAGACAAGCATTTTTTCCATAAGGTTTTTGTACTCATTTTTTTCTCAGCCTGTGTGCAACGTAGCAAAAATATAAGCGCACCGATAGAATTGTATTTTCCTGTAGATGTGCAAAATCCTATTGAAATTTATATTGGTCTTTTAGAAATGTAGAAAATTCTATTTAAAATTTCAAAAAATTAATATTAGCCTTATGAGTTTCTGTTTTGGTGATATTGTAACAACCAAATGTAAACAAAGTTAGCACCATATGTAGCTGTTATCACATGCTATTTTTCGTAGAGTAAAGATTTGATGTAGAAACATTAAGCCACAGTTAATTGGGGCATGGAGTGAAAATATAGAATTTGATTGAAATCAGGACTACTTAGAGAAGATTAGGGATATCATACTAAAATTTATTCCATTTTACATATAAGGAAAAATAAAGTTTACTTGCTTGAATAAGATTAAGAGATAAACATTTCCTGATAAAAAGGGAAGAAAAAAGTACATTAAGTTAGGTTTCTACCATCCAATGTACTAACTGACATACAACCGGCAGGGCCGGCGACGGGGGGGGGGGGGGTAAATGCACAGGGGCCTGGACTCACAGGTGGCCCGGATCCACGCGAGATTAGTAAAAATGGGGATCAGAATCGAGATGAGTAAAAAAAGGCGGGTTTCTCAATTGCACAGGGGCCCGAAAATCCTGTCAACGGGATTGGCAACCGCAGTATAAACGGACACATTATATTCAAATTTTGTTTTAATTGGTAGATAATGAGTAAAATATATATTACATTTTAGTGATAATAATAGGAAGAGAGGGAAGGAAGGAATGGGAAGGGAATGGAAGGAAAGAAGGGAGGAGAGATGGTAAGAAGAGAATGAAGGAGAAAAGGAGGGAAAAGTGGAAAGAAGGTCGGAAGTAGAGAGTGAGGAATTAATGGAGGGAGGGAGAGAACTGTGGTAAGGGGTGTACAGGAGAAACTGATTTGATGACTGAAGTTTTACTTTCCTCTGATTCAATAATTGTTCTTAAAAATTAACATGAAATTTAATAAAACAGTCATCTATCATCTTAATAAAATACTGATTACTAAAAACCATGCCATAAGCCAGAAAATGAAGTAAAATAATTAGTCAACTGAGTCTTTCTCTTTTGTTTTTGGGCCCCCAGTTTGGTTATACTATGTGTTCACATGGAAAATATGTACTATATGAAATTTATTTAGAAACGCATTGGTTTATGCGGGGATTACTTATAAAATTAGCTATCCCTATTTGTCACTTTGCAAATTGGTCGAATTTTCGACCACTGGCGATCTCTAGTATATATGTATATATATATGTGTATGTGTATGTGTGTGTGTGTGTGTGTGTGTGTGTGTGTGTGTGTGTGTGTGTGTGTGTGTGTGTGTGTGTGTGTGTGTGTGTGTGTGTGTGTGTGTGTGTGTGTGTGTGTGTGTGTGTGTGTGTGTGTGTGTGTGTGTGTGTGTGTGTGTGTGTGTGTGTGTGTGTGTCTGTGAGCACGATAGCGCTCGCAAAAATGGTCCGATTGGAATGAAATTTGGCACAGACGTGTAAAGTAGTCATTATTCGGACGAGTTCGAAAACCAGCCCGATCGGACCACCGGAAGGGGGGGTAAAGGGGGATAAACCCCTCCAAAAATGGGTTTTTGAGTTTTTTACACGCAAAAATATAAATTATCTAATTTTTATTGGCACAATTGAATTCAGCTAAAAAACAAACAATTTAGTATCTTAAATCATTGCTCTATGTCTACTGGTTACTCAGATGTTGAAAGTGGTACGTTGTCCCAATGTTAACCTTATGGGGAATAAGTAAAATTCCACATCTCCCTTAATCCTCAACACATCTTAATAAAACTTGGTTTATAGCTTCATCTAGATGAGATCTAATGTTTAATAGTCTAAAATCCCCGATACTTCCTTTTTCGTGGCAGCAAAACTGCATACTCTTTCCCCATGTTATCCTTATGGGAAATAAACAAAATTCTATATCTTCCTTATCTCTCAACATATCTTAGTAAAACTTTGTGTTTGGCTTCTTCTAGTTAAGATCTATTAAATATTTAAGTTAAACCAACCAGTTTTAACACACCTGTAGCAGCAAACCTGCATACTCATTCCCCATGTTATTCTTCTGGAGATTACAAAAACATGTCAAATCTCGTTATGTTGGATTGAAATAAGTTCTTTTGCATTTGAAATTCGCTGAGTATGTAAGTCTGCTGCAACGGGGGTATTTTGTATTTTAAGGACAAAAACATATAAATTTTCTTCAAATGGTGAAACAGATTTATGGGTAGATAATTTGTGAGGTCTAATGAAATAAACCACCAAATTAAATCAGCTATAATAGTGATGAGAAAATATGAGTGAGGGAAATTTCTTCCTTACGTACGGCTACAAAATTCCAGTGTTTAAGTTTTTTAAGAAGTTTTTTATTTTTTATTTTGACTATGGATTTAGATTAGGTCATCTACAGATTGTCATTTTAGTGTATTAAAAAAAGAACCTAACAACAACAACACCACCAAGATATTAGCGTTGCATACGTTCTGCATACAAGCAGATAAATACATTCTGTATATGTTAAAAAGTACAGTATTTCAAGTCAATAATCAGTACGTCAAAATTTATGTGGAATATAATACATAAAAAATGCATCCACATATGTAATTCATAGACATAGCACCAAAAATAACCGACCAATAAACGCAGTACTTCCATGATCTTGGAATATTGGTCCATTTTAAACGAAAAAGTGAAAAACGTGTAAAATTGCGCACAGAGACGGGTAAAACTTAAACGAAGGGTAAAACTCAAACGAATAAAAATTAAGTTTTGTTTTAATAATTTAAGCAAACATATTAGTCTTGTAAACTAAAATTAGGTAATTACTTTAAAACTTCAATATTAACATTTTAATTAAAATATTTGTTGGATATTAAAGTAATAATAATTAAAATTTTAATAACTATTTCAACTTTAATTACTACTCTCAAAACCCCTATATCCATAGTATTATACTTTTAATACAAACCATCGTAGCAACTATTCTAATATCATTAATTACAAAGTCATCCTGCATGAGAATAATTATATTCTTAATATTTGTGGGAAGTTTATTAATTTTATTTGTATACATAAGAAGAATTGCCTCTAATGAAAAATTCTCTCCTAACATTAAAGCGATTATAATCATAATAATTATTATAATCCCTATAGAAGAAATACTAATATAAACCCAAATACAAGATTCATTAAGATATATAACAAGGAATATAAGATATATAAGGAGGTAATGTTTATAGGACAAACCTATCGAATCATAAAAAATGGTCGTTCGACGATAGCAACAAAACGTTTAGGAAAGCCCATATAACTTTTTTTAGCCTTAAATACTCAAATTGTACGCTAATAAGTTGAGATAATATAAAATATGCAGACCTACCTTTTAGGGTATTGCAAGTAATACTGATTAGCTTCAATAAACACGAATAAAAACACTTTACAGTTTCATCGAAGACACAAACCAGTTTACAAATGATGTTCTAAAACTTAGTTGCAACGCCTGCGGATGGACTTTAATCATTTGAAAGTGATCAGTGAACTATAAATTACCCAGGGGCTGATTTCAGACCTACTCGCTTTAATTTATACATAAATCAATTGGTGAAGTATTTTTATGTAAATTAACCAATTACTGATGCTTATTGCAATACATGTGCTAATTACATCGACGGAGAATGTGGTTTGATAGTTTTAGCCATATTTTAATGATTGGGAGCCGAAGTTCATTTCTTCCTCTCAACATAACAACACAGCGCAGTGCTGGCGCAGTATACATACATTTTTCTGCCCGGTCAAACGTGTCGTCACACAGCCCGCGGCGACCTCACTATCTCACAGTCAGCGTGTAGTTAATCATTCGCTGAAATGCCATGGACAACCTAATGCTAAGTGTGGAAATATAAGAGCACAACTACATGCACTATACAGATAATGTGACTGGTATGCGTTTAAATTATGAAAGTAATCAGATTTTACTTAAAACTTTGTACTTCCATTGGTTGCGCAAATGTTCAGGGTTAATAGTGTGCTGCGTGGGTACTCGTTTATTGTTATCAGTTTTAGTAAAATTGCATTGCAATAAATGAGGAAGAAATGAACTTCGGCTCCCAATCATTAAATGTGTAAACGCGTTGCATACGTTCTGCATACAAGCTAAATACATGCTGTATATGCTAAAAAGTACAGTATTTCAAGTCAATAATCAGTACGTCAAAATTTATGTAGAATATAATACATAAAAAATGCATCCACGTGGGTAATTCAGAGACATAGAACCAAAAATAACCGACCAATAAACGCAGTACTTCCATGATCGTGGTATATTGGTCCATTTCAAACGAAACAGTGAAAAACGTGTAAAATTGCGCATAGAGACGGGTAAGAGAAGGAACGATCTAAGTTGAAACTTATTGGGCGAATCAGAAAATATATTATAAACTGTCCAGTCGCTAATAATTTTACATGGTAGATTTGTTAAGTTAAAGGGCTAAGTAAATTAACAAGATTCAATAACGGGAGGTATTGTATAAATAGGTGAAGTTTTAATAATTATTGTTGTATTATGATATAATTAACTTTAAATAATATATTTTATTGTCACTCTTAGTTTCCATTATGTCAGATTTCATTGAAAGTGTCCACCTCATTCTGTTACGAGTCTGCTTCGTGAAAGAAAATATCTCTCACCATTACACCCGTTTGACGGTTAAGTTTTACGTGTGGGGTTTTGTTGTATGAGTTTTTTTTGTCAAACCACATTTGGACTTTAATATTTTTATCCTAATGAGTATTGAAAACCTAAACGTAGAGCTATGCGATCATTAATTTACGACTGTAGACTCAATACACATTGAGTAATGTTCATAGTTTTTCTGGGCGACTTAAAGAGAATACGAGACAATACGAGTAAGAACTTAGTAGAGTAGTACAATACGATCGAGTAAGAATTTAGTAGAGTGAATTCAGTGAATACAAAAGGAGCTTTAATTGTTTGTTAAAAAATGATTCAGCATCCATTTTCAAAGAAAAAGTGAAAAACATGTAAAATTGCGCATAGCCTCCTCTTGCACATTGCAACAACACTTATGAGATCGAGCAGCATCTACATCGAAAGTGGCATTAGATCCTTAACCGCTGGCGTCATTAATTACTTGCGCAGTGGCGGTGTAAGTGGTAAGTGGTAATGGCGGTATGGTAATGGTAATGGTGATGGTAACGGCGCGGCGCGGCGGGAACCAGAGCGTGGCGAGCGGCGGGTACTTCACCTGTCCACCGCCAGATCGCGCAAAGGTCAACATCACCTCTAAATGTTAACAATATCACATGTCATTGATATCAGAGGTACGTTCTCCCGCCGCGCCGCGGGCAGGTCGTCCACTGCCCTTCGTGCATGTGGGTGAGCATGACTC
The DNA here is from genome assembly GCA_035578135.1 of Flexamia atlantica. Taxonomy (NCBI): domain Eukaryota; kingdom Metazoa; phylum Arthropoda; class Insecta; order Hemiptera; family Cicadellidae; genus Flexamia; species Flexamia atlantica. The sequence continues at coordinate 229,260,136 of JAQJVK010000001.1, forward strand.
AGTCGTGGGGAAGGTCGAGGCACAACTCACTTCGGATTGGACAGTACAGCCTCGGTTATTGGGATTACATGTTTGTAAGGTAACAGAAAAGCTCTTGTTTAAAAAGTGTAAAGTTCAAATATATAACAATAACACAGAGAGAGAAACTCTCATACTAAAATTCAAGGGTGAAACACAAATTTCGAGACTGCACAGGAAAGCAATTCGTAAATTAATTAATTTTATTCGATATAACCAAACCTTGTAAGATTTTACAAATTAGAGGCGTGATTGAGGTACATCCTATTAACTGAGGAGAAAGGCTAAATTGATGGTGTTGTCTTGAGAACAAGTCTTGAATAAGGGTAAAAGGTAAACCAGTGACCCTTCAGGGACGGGTAAGAGATGCAACAATCTGAGTTGAAACTCATTGGACGAACCAGAAAATATATTATAAACTGCCCAGTTGCCATAAATTTAACGAGGTAGGTTATTGAGTTAAACAACTTAATAATAAATAAACAAGATTTAATAAGAGAAGATATTATGATTGGCCTAATATATTTTTATGAATTGCATGATTAAAACACAGAGAGACAATAACACTACTGAAACACACTTTCTTTCAGTTTAAGTGACTGAAAGAATTGGCTACATTAATTTCTCGGAATCAGAAATGTTATGATTTGTACAGTCCTGAAATACCTTTATCAACTTGTGATCATTATAAATAAGTATAAATTACAGATCATTATAAATTATAAATAAAATTATAAATAATTTTTATAAAATAAAATTAACTTTATGGGGTTCTTTCTCTTGTACCGATTTTGCGATTAACAAAAAAATAATGATGTCATAATGTCAAATATAACATGTTTACTGATGTAGCGTCAAAAGTTGCATACAGGTTGAGCGTCAGTTGTTTGTTCGAGCAGGCATGTATTAAATAGTTCCAGTAAGGTGCAAGTCATATGTCAATGTGGGAGGACTTTAAGGGTTGAGTATACGCTGAGGATGAATCAGCAGTAAGAGTTTCTTGTCTTGCCGGGATCACAGTGCACTCCTGGAATATTGGGTGTGTGTAAACTCTTGGACCGTAGGTTTGTCCACTTAGTAGAACACACGTAGAAGATCATTTAGTTTTTGATGGATTTTTAGTAACCGACAATCTCTTTTCATTGTAAATTTTAAAGTACTGTATAAAAAAATGCAATATTTAAGCTCATAAGAAGTTAACTTAATTTTTTTTCTAATCATAAAAGTACAGACTGCTACTCTCTACAGTATGATCGTTATCGAAAACATTTAACTATGGTTGCTCACAATTTCGTCGGAGGTCCTATTGAATAAGAGTATAACTGTTAGTAAGTTGGTTTAATCAGTTACAGTTATACTCTTATACTGATTGTCAGTGAATATCAATCATCGTTCATCAGATAGAAATATTTGCTTTCATATAAGGTTTCTTACAAACTGGCATATAATTTACATAACTCGTATTTTTAATTGTTACCTTTGTACCCTCACTCAGAATTAACGTTGCGTTGAATCATGTAGTGTCTCCATTTAGCGGCAATCAAAGACATCACAGCTTGACAGTCGCGATTCATGACATATAAATCATCCGTGTAAACGACACTGCTCTGCGATTGGTGGGTCCGCGGCGAGGAGGCCTCTCATTGGCTGCTGGCGCGGCGCGTCGCCGACACTTGACCCAAATCTCCGTCGGACTCACTTCGGTCGACCGTAAACCAGTTCATTTGACGATCGGGACTTCGGGGCGGTCTCCGCGTCAGTCTGTTTGGATTGCTACAACCACAACGTTGAGCAAGCCGTTTAGAAACGCCATTTGATTGCAGTATGAAATTAAAACTGTCAAACTAGATGTCAACGAGATAAGCCGACCAAATATTTTGACGTTAACGCGTCGTCGCCCTTCAACACTTTAATTTTTACGCTAAAACCTTTGAAACAGCATAAAATATTCATCATCATAAACAAGTATAATGGAAAAAGGGAAAAATATACATTCACACCCAAATCCCTATTTCAAATATAAACAGAAAGATGAAAACGAAAGATAAAGTGTCATCATTATATGACACTTTATTATTAGAGCTAGTGAATTTGTAGGAGTTAAGTGTTACCAGTAAAAACCAACTTCAGAGGTGTTAAACCCCCTTAAAACCCTGTAATACTACTTATGCTCCAACCTTGGATATCCACACAGTAAAGGAAAGTGCCGCGTATATCCATGATACGGTTATTTCCGCCCGAGGTCGGGGATCAGCTGTTGGCCTGCAGCCAGCGACGCGTCGTCTGCTTCTGCCCACAGAGGATATTATATTTGTTCCGTTTCCGCCGGATTTATGAACTGTCTGGCAGTTTATATAACCGTTTAGTCTATAAATAATATTTAGACGCCAACAATACTCCTCATCTTCATAAGGCTTAAAAAAGCCGGGAGGAGCGATCCACTTAACTCGTCTTCACTCTTCATTCACCCAACTGGCTGTGGCAGTGGGGTCGCGGAGCGAAGTTAGCGCAACGAATAAAGGTTCCGGTTTAATCTTTCATTGTTGATGTTGGATAAGGATGGGAATAATTTCAGAAATTTTATGTGTACTTTCTTTAAATAGTGAAAGGTATTCAAATTAATAGCTAAAAATTTAATTTCTTATACCGTCAAGCCTTGCACCCAACACTACCTAATTTCTCAAACTAGCTTTTTAAAATGAATTGATAATACCCAAAAATAATTACCAACAAATTATAGTAAAAAAAATTATAGTCTTAAAATAGTTGCTTTTAGCTAATTATAACTAAATATAGTATTTTGATTGTCAAGAATCTTATACCAATAACAATCCCAAGAAAAAGAAACAGTTTAAATCAATTTATTAAAAGTTTGACAGTTTTATAAAATACGTTTTCTAAACATAATCAATATTACTTGTAAAATATAAAACAGTGTAAAACATTTAAAAAGAAGTATACACTAATTTACTTGCTTTGCTTCCTAGTGATTGGTGGCAGTTATTTACCTTTGCTCCTTACACAGGAGGTCGCGGCGAATTCCTCGCAGTGTATCAGATGAGCGGAGAGGCGCGACCGCTCATTGCCCTGTGATCAGCTGGCACATAACGTCGCAGATCGCGCATACACTGCAGCTGATAGCAGACAACGGCTTCTGCCGTGGGCAGCGCACACATGGCCGCGTTGCCATTCTGTGCTCGTCAATTAATTGGTCTTGATGAAAAAGTAAAGTATTAGAGGGCCAGGCTTTGCTCGGTTGGTGGTATTAGCCTGTCTCTATGCTATTTTACCACTGTTTTTGCAAAATAAACAAGTAAGTATATCTATTGGTATTATTTGCTTGCATGTTCGTTGCTACTCCGACCGTGACCATTCAGGCAACCCTAGAGACCTCATGCTAAAAAGTTTTAACTTTCAAATGAATTTTTCATCAAAAATGCGTTTATATGACAAATTTAACTAGGTAAGTGATCCTAAGAAGCAAAACTAAATATATGTCTTAAGGGCATTTAAATTTACATTAATTAAACTTGTGTGTTGTACATTAAACAGGGGCTTTACACTATGGGAAAAAGGAGTTTTTGGTTTATAACTAAAAATCCTCTAAAGATAGAGGAGATAAGTAAATTGAAAAGTTACTAATCTTTGTAAGGCCTGCAAAATGATCTGCGCTATTTGATATGTGCTACCATTTACAATTAATTTTGGATTTTCAGGTCTAATAGCATTGAACTAAATAAAATGTATTGAAAAGTTTCACCATTCAAATATTCGCATGTGTATATCTGTTAAAGTCTGCACTAGTGATTAATACATTCATACATAAGACCATCTTTATATTAATAGACAAGCATTTTTCCATAAGATTTTTGTGCTCCCTATGAATACAAGACCTCGCCCTGAATATACAAGAGTTGCTCATTTAAAATTGGGTAGACTATCAAAAACCAATACACTGCAGCAATGATCTTTGGTACAGATCATTAAAGGATATAAACATATGTAAGACGGTGAACTTAAAAAAACTCATAATCAACGTTGTGTGCATTTATTTGGCTTCGATGTGACTGAAGACCAAAAGTTCCTCTTGTCCACATACAAGGGTGGAACACACACCTGCGGCAGCAAACCCTTCACCCAACAAATTTTAAAATGACAAGGATTATTTACTGTATTTTCTCAAATATATTAACATATTAACAAATATATTAACATAAATGGGTTAATATATATTGTCAAATATATTAACATATTAATGGGTTAACATATTAACATATATTAAAACACCTGTCTAAGGCCGGGTTAGCTTTGTATTATTATTTGGCCGTGTACAGAAGGTTCTTAGAAGAGACCTGCACGATGTTTTGACAAAGCCAATAGACCACGATAAAAAAAGAACGTCGTAATGTATCAGGGTGTAATTAAATACTCATTCTGATGATATTTTATGCAAAATTCTAACCACATAGTATATGATTATTCGTGTGCGAAAACTGAATGAACAACGCAGTTTTCCTTTCCACAGACAATACGCACGCCGCGCCGGCGGGGGAGAGTTTCGCGTATAAATCGCGGCGTAAATGAAGCGAGGAGATACGAGATCGGATCAGTCGCCGAGATCGCATGCGTAATTAAGCTGGAGAAATCGAACCGTCAATAAACAAAGCGGCAACCGACCGGAGCGGACAGGCCATACTTTCGTTTTGATTTCAATTTATGGATTTTAACTTTCGATTTTTATAGGGATCAATATTTCGATAATGAGATATTACTGATTTTGGATTGATATCGCGTAGTAGCGATCGGTAATCGAGCAACTGTAACTCGCTCAAAAAGTTTAAACAGATCTTGCAATCCCGAGACTAATCAGATATTGAGGATGTCCTTAGTTCCTTGTTTAATAAAACTTGATTTCATTCATAGTGAATGGACGCCAGGGATCCTCGTAGAAATTCGTTGTACTGCTTTATGAACTGTAATTTTATCTAACCTTTAAAGGGTCTTGGAATGAAAAGTTTGAATTCATCGTAATGAGATAACTTATAAATACTGCGAGAAATCTGACTTTTCAACCTTTTAAATTATTTAAATTAAATTAAATTAAAAAAAGGTTTAGGTACCATAAATGAATGAGAATTGTTAATTGGTTGCATAATTAATTGTGGTGATGTGTTTTAGCTAAGTTCTAAGACGGTTGATTGTGTGCCAAGTAAGCCTCCTAGATTGAGTGATGATGTGAGCAGACTATGCAGTTACTGGGATTAAAATGTAAGACGTAATACAATAATTAAACAGCTATTACATAAATAACTTCATTTTTATTGGCTTGGCAGTCATTTGTAAAGAAAGTGATGTTATTCTTGAACTAAAGTCAATGGCTTTGATTCGCTTTCGCTAAGCAAAAATAGCGAAATGAGATGTTTGTGCCAACGACAGCCCCAACCGGGCCTCGACCGCCGCCGCCGCCGCCGCCGCGTGGTCCGTGGAGAGGGAAGTGGGCGGGGATGTGTAATTGGAAAAAATACCAGCAAATATTTCGGCTGCAACTAGTTCTTGAGAACTAGAACGTTCTATCCAGGTATGTTATTTTTTACAAAGACAGTCGTATTTGACACCAGTTATTGTTCAAAGCGAGAAAAATAGTACGCGTACTTTTCGTTATTAAGGCCTAAAATGAAGTTTATTGTACGAGCTGAAGTTTTGAAGTGTTACGTTTAGGTGTATGTCCAGGCCACAAAAGTCAGTAGCCCAGGCCAGGTATGCTTATTTCCGCAGTATGATAAAGATTGTTTAATTCAAAGGGAAAACTGTTTTTGGCGCTTGTTTTTTTAGCACTATGGGACACGAATAAAAATAATTTGGTTTTTTCTACCTGATACGGATCAGATGCTACTCTCTAGTGGGATTCTTGTATACGACTTAGGCATTAGGAGAACGTTTCCTTTGGAATTGTTACGTGTAAGTTTTGTGTTTCCACAAGCAATCATTATAAAATATTTTTTAAACTCTAAAATATTCTAAATTACCTTTAATTGTGTACATTGTCTAATGACAACATTCACCACAATGATAATTTTATAGCAATAGGAATCGGCTTGTTACTTTTTGTGAGTTCATCCAGTTACGAATAAAAGAGCGCACACACCTTATTTTTAGCCAAAACTGAAAGTGTACTTCAGTTGCTGTAGTCTTTTTAGAGCAACCCTAAAAATTAATGTTACTTTTTACACCAGCTGGGTTATTGGGTTGATTAAAAAATACGTTCATGAGGGTTTTAGAAAACGTTTCCTTCCAAACACAATTGAAATATTTAAAATCGTCTTTGATTTCTAGGTAAACTCTAACCTTAACGCAACTACTTCATTACATGATAATGGGAATTTGCCCCATCAACGTGAAGAAACCATTATAGGTTGTTTATTTTTACTTTTAAAGGAAATACCAAAATGTCTGTAATTTTACGGACTTAATGTATGCCGCAAACATTATACCTCGTTATAGCTGTTGAAGCGTGGGTCATTTCCTTTTCCCGTAATTTTAGTAAAAGTAAATGATGGCGACAAATTAAGTCATTGAGAATGATTATTTTTGAGCTGAAGTTGAAGCTTGTCTAAGAGCCGCTACTAAGAGTAGGCCTACCTGTGGGCCGTGTCCAGCAGCGGCAGCGGGCCCCGCTCGCAGCCTCTCGTGACGAGGAAGCATTGGCAGCCTCCCTGCCTTTGTCTCTCTGTCTGGCTGCGGATATATTTACTTCTGCATCATCAGCTACAGTCGCTCATCTTATGTATATACGTGTTAAAGTTTATTTCTGTAGTACCTGTAGTATTTGCATTTTAAAAATCAATTTTATAAGATCTTAACTTTTGAATTAAAATAATTGTTGTCATCAAATAAGATCTAACCTTTAAAAGAAATCCTGACCACGGGAGATTTTTTAGTATCGCGCAAATTTGTCTCGAGCAAAATTTTCCATCAATTATGACGTTTCAAAATAATACATAATCACCTATACAACTACTTTTTCTAGTAACGAATTCTCGTACAATCAACTTTGTTCAGTGCAGATTCCTATTAAAAATACAATACTGTATTGCGAATTAAAGTCTTTGAGTACGGTACTCATGTTTAGTTGTCATTTATCGAGAATTTTTCATTTAATACGATTGTGAATTAATTATCAGCATTCAGCATCATACAGTAGACCCCCTACTAACCGACCTCGTTTTAACCGACAATCGGATTATTCGCCCTTGCTGATCAAATATTAAAGATCGTTTTAACCGACCTTGTTTTTAGAACAGTTCGGTTTAACCGCCCTTTTGTAGGGATTGCGGAATTTTCGTTTCCATACTCGGCGATGGGAAAGTTACGCTCAACTCTACAGGTTGTTACGGGTTAAAATATTTTGAATACAGAATTTTTTAATTTACGAAAACGAACAGTAGATGCATTGACAATCAATTCCCCATTACAAAAGATTTGTTAAAAAATATGAACAAGTTATTAAAGGTGCTAACATAAGAACTTTTTTAACAGGTCTACTATTTAGTTTATGAAAACGTTTGTTTTGACCGTGTTTTTGGGTTATCTGTGACATTTCTATAGTAATTATTTTGGAAAATAGGATAATAATAGTTTACTTTTTTAATTAATCAACGAAAGGCTTGAGAATGATGTTTATAGAACCCTAAGTCAATAGAGCTTTCATTTTTGGGTGTTTAGAGAATTACCTGTTTTAACCGACCTTTTAAGTCATCCGACCTTGGTCCGGTCCGTTGTGGGTCGGTTAAGAGGGGGTATACTGTATTAGAAATGAAAAACCGATTCGATATAAGGAAAAACATTACTATAATAAAATTCATAATTACACCAAACCTTCATTAGTATGGCACCGTAAAATCCAATTGCCGTGAAAAGAGTCATGATGACATGTCACTGGCATGTCGTCAGTCAGGAAACACAGACAGGCAGGATGTTACAATTAATTATATACGGCGACTGTGGCGGCCCCCTGGGGGGCGACAGTCACGGCGCTGGACGTTCCCATACATGAAAAATGCGATTTTTTTAGCAACTAAATGGGAATTTTCATTTTATTTTATAAACCCCCATTTAGTTACGATGTGATGGGAAGAACAATACGATTCGATGGTAAGCAAGACCTTTGTTAAAATATATTCCTAATAATGTATTGTTTATTGACACCTCTACAATTTGGAAGGTATCTTTAAGTTGTATTATGCTTAAACAATAGTTTGTTTATAGTATACTACTCAAAACATGGGCCGTAATTTAATTACGGGGTTTTAATATGGAAAGAGAGCGAAAACTAAATAGATTTTATGGTAGAAACCCCCTTTTCATTAAATGTTCCGTATTATAACAAGTAATTGAAGTTTGCTTTTAAATTTGTTTCCAAAACAATATTTTAACATGTATAGCCAATATTTCTAACTATGTATGCTGCCAATTTCGAAAAGATAATCGAACAGACCCTACTTAAAGTAGGCAATATAATATTTATTTGCGTTTTAAAATGTGTATAATTGCCTCCTCTCCACATAAATAAACTCGAGCGCTAAGAACGTTTGTATTTAGACAAGCAGGACCTCACATCTAGCGCCGGACATCGATCTGACAGGATAGTGGCTAGAGAGACGACCTCTCCGCTAAAAATAAACCGAACAAATATACGCCAAGTGAATGCACTTTCCAATGCAGTTTATTTTCAATGGGTATTCGATTGGAACGTTAAAAGCGCCTATCTCGAAGGATCGCTCAATAGTGTAAAACTGCACGCCAGTTCACTGCTCAGGCTCGCGGCTTGGCAGATCGTGGCCCTGGCATCTGTTCACTGAGCTGCCCGCTGGTCACATCCAGGCGAGACTTCGGTCGGAGGGGAATTTCGAATAGAAAAAATCGAAGTGATTTGTAAACATATTTTTTTTATTTGAATAAATTACGCCATATGTGACCCACCATGGGAATACCCCCGTCGCAGCAAACCTGCGTACTCAGCGAATTTCTAAAGAATTATTTTTTATATGGGAGCTTATTTAATTTATGTAAGAGAAAATTTTTCAGACACCTCATGTAATTATTGCAAAAAGTATATTATATAATAATTGAAGAGCTTACGATATAAAGTAAATAATCATGGGAATCACTTCGGTATCCACTCCAATAATACGCTTTTTGTTATTCTTATAATTATTAGTCTAATATTTTTTATAAGTGTATTCTTGTTATAGTATAAAAATGTAAGCAAACATACAATCAATATCTAAAATCAGTCAAAATCAAAACAAATAAAATAATCATATAAACAAATTAGATACAAACATATGATTCATCTTAAAATTTAAAAAAGCTTGTTGTAGCAAACTTGCATACTCAGTTAATTTTTAAAGGATTTATTTTTTATATGTGGGCATATTCTACATTAGTTAGGGAAGTTGTTGTTTTGAATATTTAATTTTGTTTAAATATTAATTTAAATAAGTAAATTTCATCATTCGTGTCCTTATTTCTCAACAATTATTCATATTCTAATAATTTTTAATAAATGTATACTTGTTATAGTACATAAAAGTTAGGAAACATGTTATCAATCTACTAAGATCCAAGGAATAAAAACAAATCAATCATCACATGGACAAATTAAATTCAATCATATGGTTTGTAATATATATTTTTTTAATCCCATTTTTGGGGAATTCAATGAAAAATGTAGGTATTTATACCAGAATTTGGATAGTTCTTGTCCCTTCAGGGGACAATGTACTGCATTTAGCAGATCCAATATCTCAGTAACCGATTGATGTAGAGTAATCATTCAAAATGCTATATTGTTTATTTTTTTAAGCTGAATTCAATTTTGACACTTAAATTTAAAAAAAATTAATATAAAGATATTAAATCCTAAAAATAGATTTTATTTTGTCAAAAAACCCTCCTTAGAGTTAACTTATCGCGCTGGTTTTCGAACTCTCGACGTATGTACCAAATTTCATCGTGATCGGACCTTTTTAACAAAAGTTATCGCGCCTACGGACAGGTATATATATATATATATATATATATATATATATATATATATATATCCTTATATATATATATATATATATATATATATATGAAAATGAACGAACGGTGTTTTTGGGGTCTGGGGACATCAAAATGAAAAGTTACGGTGGTCCCGTGCTTAAGTCTTACCATGCCGCCTACGGTAATAGCTACTTCCCTATAGGGGGAAATTCGCTAAAAGGGACCTTAACTTAAATTTTTCCGCAATTATAGTGAGGTAGGATAGCTATTATTTTGGTTGGAATATTAGGTTTCTGGCTACCATCATAAAACTTTGCATAACCTATGATCATGCATTTTGGAACTAAATTCAGCCCAGACCCTAAAAATTAGACATCTGATTTTCAAAGTGGCGGCTGAAAATTGTTGTAAGAGGAAAACAATTAAATATTTAGACCATGGGTCGCCAATAAGATACCCTCTTCCATGGGAATTTGTCTACACATATATTTTTTTGTTGCTACTAAAATGTACTTTAAGGTTTTGCTTGTTTGCGACGTTTAAACGTTTAAATTAATACATAACCCAGGCAGTTTTTAAGACTGGTTCCGTGCCTCTACCAGAAAGAAGGTGATTGAACAACTTTAATATAGTGACTTCCTGACTTGTTTGAACAACTTATAGGGAACATCAAATTTGCTCTTACTTCTAGTGTTGTGGCAATTAACATCCATTCTACAAACTATAGTGATTTGGTATTTTTTGGCTGAAAGCAAAAACAAAAACACATATGTTATAACTGTTATGATGGCTTCACTAACAAACAGTGGTTTACAGTGTGCTATAGCTCTGGACAGCCTTACTGGCGGGTGAGTGAGTGCGCTGTTGTCGTAATTAGTGTTTATTATCTGCAATGTTTTGGTAATAAATCACATGGTCATTTGTTTATGTAGAGGTACTTCACACAAGAAAATATTTTGCTGCGACCGCCAGTGCAACTAATGTTAAATGCTTGCAAGCTCAACACAATTCATGAAGTACGATGACAAAAGTGTGGAAACACATTCTTAAATGTAAACAAATCATTTAAGATGAAAGGTTGCCAAACTAAAAGACCAGCTGATGCATTGCGCAAATATTTTCCAGAAATTTCAATTGAGTAAGAAATCTCTCGGTGAAATATTACAGGGCATTCTTTTGTAGTGTAAATGAGGTGAAACGTAAACAAAGTTTTGACAGTTCTACCAAAACATGTGTTTATTTAGCAGACATTTTGGGAGATTACAATTTTCGCCACCCGCCAGTAAGGCTGTCCAGAGCTATAGGTAGTCAGCACCAACGAGTAGGTGGATAGACAGGATAAAAACCTGTCTTTACAAACTAGTGAGAGGGAACTATACCTCTATACAAGAATGTTATGCAATTCCAAGGAAAACAGTGAGTAGTTTTTTTTTAAGATCTGAGTGATGTTTGCAGTTTCAGTTCTATTTCTTGTAGTAGTTGCATATCTTGTAGTAGGTTTTCTTTTTGCGTGGTGTGCTCAGCATAATTTCAATTTGCACATTTATCGTAAGCTATTTATTTCTTGAGCTGATGTAGTGTGATGTAAGTAAATGCCTGTTTCTTATGTGCTATGTTTTCATGGGTTTCTTTAGATTAAGTTCATTTGTATATTATATTGACGATGCCCCTTGCATTTATACGATGCCTAAAGAAAATAAATTTCTAATTTCAATGCTACTTATTTTATTGTATATTTTTATTGTATACTAAAAATGTTTTTTGAATATTAGTTGCCTAGCAAATCAAACTTCACAAATACGAATGATAAAAAATCTTTAATAAAAACAAATTTTGTCCCTTGGCGAATCGTTCCAGAAAATTAGGTGAGTTTGCCCATTTTTTAAAAACAGTATTCTTTGTTATCGAACTACCGCTTCTAAGCTTCAGAGTAAAATGTATTTCACAGCGAACACATTATGGAGCCCACATTGAAAAATCCCAAAATTTAATTTATAGTGTACGGTAAACAAGCAACATATCAATCTGAATTAGAGAGGATAGATAATAGTGAGCCAAAATAAACGCTAAAATCATACGATTTCAAAACGTGATTTGCAGTATATTTTGGTTCCACCGGTTCTTAAATTATAATTGCAGTCTCTTTATCCTAAATCTAATCGAAATGAAGAGCCAAGAAGCGGCCGCCAAGGTCTCGGACTCGATGAGTACTGGGTCTAGCTCCGAGGGCAGACAACCCGCACCGGGACTCTCGTACTCGGAGTAGAGTGGCTGAAAGTAAAGCACTCACTGCAGCTGTACTAAGCATTTCATTTTATGCTAACAATTCACATTTCATAATGTAAAATCAATATCAGCCGCTGATATTCATGTTAATATTTATGTCAATAAAGTTATAAACTTTATATCATTTGTTCTTGTCATAGCATTTTTATTTTTAGGACTAGCAGTTGCCCGTGGCTTCGCTCACGATAACAATTTTAACACCCGCTGCCTAAATGAAGATGGTGCCACATACTGAGTTTATGATTAAATAGATAAGGTACAAAAACTATTGGTGACTTTAATATAGTACATTTCACCTAAATAAAGAAAAAACAACCATGATAAAAGGAACCAAACTATAAATCAGCTGTAGAGACCTATCTGTACGTGAAGCGGAAACCGCCTTCTTGATTAAATAAAAATTGACAATTTCAAGGAAAGATCGTCCATTAAATTATACAGAAAGATTTTAGACCGTTGACCCCACCGAAAAACCCTGAAAACTTTGAATTTTGAAAAACCCTTTCTCAGCGGATGCTCACGCCCTATAGCAACGTCCATGAAAAGTTTCAAGGTTCGAAGTCAAGTTCGCGTAGTTTGGGCTGTGCGATGATAGGTCAGTGGTATTTGACAAATGTAAATTAGATATACTTTCATTAGCCAGAAAAATGTTTTAGGAATCCGCTAAGGGTGTCGCTGCCGACGGGAGTACGTAGAAATATTGCTGCCCCGCCGCACGAGGCATTTATATTTGGCCTCTCTATACTACACATGTCAGCACATTCCAGCGCCCCCGCCGATAAAACCTCTAAGGGTGTCGATGCCTGGGAAGGCTTATACTCAGAAGGCCTAACGTTGAATCTGTGCTATAGTACAGAGTGACCCTGAGGCAAGAAATACCCTCTTCGCAGCAGACCGTGCGTACTTGGTGAATCTTAAAGCAGTTTCCTGTTTCATGAAATTTTATATACGTAGAGTAGAAAATGCCTTGATTAAATGCCACCGAAGTATTTTCTAATGTTTTTAGGGTCTATTTTGAACAACAACAAAATAACAGAGCCATCCCGCAATTTTTTAAAAATGGTTTACATTATATCTTTTATTAACAGCTGTTATAAGAAAGGAAGAGCTTTTAAGTATCTCTAGTCAGTGATTTATTTTATTTTTTACAGAGAGCTGGTTTTACATTCTATGAAATGAATGTAAATGAATATAAACATTTCATCACTTATAATTGTGGTATAAGGATATTAATATGTGATCTTTGAGAGGGTCTGTGCGTGACCTTGGTCTGTGGTGGAGTCCGAGGGTCAGATCAGGATGAAAATCCTGATAAATGTATAATGAATGGGAAAATACTAACTTTATATAGTACATGTCAATTAAAAAGAAATATTATAAACCAAAACATAAAACTGAATGAAACCATAAAACATCTGTAATGACGAATCCATTAGTAAAGGTAACTACCATCTGCTTGGAACACTGAAAATGTAAACAAAACGTCATCCCCTTGAATATGGGAAAATTCAAAACAAACTTGGTCGAAATCAATTAAAACTCGGTTTTTAGAAGCTTGCTATTTAATTTCAAAAAGACGTACGCTAGTTTTAAGTCGTCTAAAACCTTCTCATATGAGCATACTACACTGGAAAAAAGTTTCAGCCATAACAGTAATCTAGTTTTTGCGTGAAAAGCGGTCTAGAGTGTGATGTTGAGCGTTACCAACACACATCGTGACATAAATTGAGATAAGGCTTGATTCGGATTCTCTGACCTTCAAAACGCAAAAATAACCAAACATTTCATAGTTCTAAGCAATGTACAGACAAAACTCTAATTTTATTTATATAGATTCTTAAAAATTAAAACCTTTTTAATTTGAAATCTGCAAAGGTTTACAATTGCCATATATTAGCCATATTAGAATCACATATAGCGTGCCAATTAAAGGAATTTTGAATAATACTACAAAAACATAAGTTTGCAGTACCTCATTGTTGGCATCAGGAAAGTTACTCTTTGCTAAGTTTGGTTTTACAGTGTACTTCTGATAAGAAACGCATGTAAGTTAACAGCTGATTGCAGAGAATGCTCTGTCAATTTTTTCATAAATTAGGATTAAGGTAATATATATATATATATATATATATAAAATTATTGACAAATAAATATATTGCAAGGAACTCCCCCGGTGAAACTTGCGTTGCCAGTAGCGTGATATACTATTTTAGTCAGACATTTAACCGAAAACAATCCAAACTGACGCTAAGCGGAGATGAACCAATTAAATCTCAAAACTTATGCCCAGTGCAACGTGAAATTTTAGTAATTATTTTATATAATACTTTTTTTAAATGTTCCAGCCTGTTTTAAAAGGAGAATACCCACTCGCTCCCAACATAGTGAATGGATGCGGCATGACGGCGACAATGAGGCCCGGCGGCGGCGACTGAACGCCGTGATTGACAAACGACGCCTGCAGCTGTGAATTCCGCCGCCCTCGCCCAGGAAATTCCGGCATTTATTAGAATTTAAAATAAACCCTGGAATCTATTAGCAGCGGGGAATTTATTCGAGGCAATTTCTTTCGTTAGTTCCAATCCCTACCTGATTGTTTCAGACTTGGTTCAAAAGGGAGCGTTCTCGGCCCATTCCTGACATGAACCGAGCGTGGCGGAGCAGCACTGCGTTCCACCGATACACCCAATCTTATACCAAAATGTACAGAGAAAGTGTTCTGCCGGGTTACTTAGAATGATCGTTTTTTAAATCATATGGTTTTGATATTCTAGGCAGTGCCAAATATCTATCACATTTTCAATTAAATTAAAATTAAATTAAAAATATAAATAAAATTAGAGTTTTGTCTGTACATTGCTTAGAATTATGAAATTTTCGGTTATTTTTGCGTTTTGAAGGTCAGAGAATCTGAATCAAGCCTTTTCTCAATTTATGTCACGATGTGTGTTGGTAACGCTCAACATCACACTTTAGACCGCTTTTCACGCAAAAACTAGAGTACTGTTATGGCTGAAACTTTTTTCCTGTGTAGTATGCACATATGAGAAGGCTTTAGACGACTTAAAACTAGCGTACGTCTTTTTTAAATTAAATAGCAAGCTTCTAAAAACCGAGTTTTATTTGATTTCAACCAAGTTTCCCCATAATAATTAAAGGGGATGATGTTTTGTTTACATTTTCAGAGTTCCAAGCAGATGGTAGTTACCTTCACTGATGGATTCGTCGTTACAGATGTTTAATGATTTCATTCAGTTTTATGTTTTGGTTTATAATATTTATTTTTTATGTACTATATAAAAGTAGCATTTAATCAATCGTTAGTTTTCGTACATAATCCATTTGCTCATGGAATCTACTCATCAAGTATAAAATGTTTGATATTTTTAGGCAATTTATTAAATCACAAGTACTTTTGAAATCAAACTGCAAAATCCAAAAACACGATTTTATTTTATCTCGACCAAGTTTAAGTTGTGGCAGAATACAAAATAATTGATGAACTGTTTATGTCTAAACAGATGTAAAAAGCAAAAAAAGTAGTATGTCAAATCAGCTGTCAGGAATAGAACATAAAATAAATCACTGACTAGAGATAATTTAAAGACCTTTCTTCCCTGTAACAGCTGTTATTGAAAGAGCTAATTTAAACCATTTATTTTATGTACATCATTAGAAAAAGACTGCTTTTGTCTTTTAGCGAATTTCATTGACGGAATTAACGAATTTCCTTAAAGGAATAAACTATTACCATAGGTCTCATGGCAAGACCTAAGCCCGAGGCCATGATAACTTTTCACTTTGGGGCTCCCAGAAGCAAAAAACACCATTTGAACGATATTTAAAGCGGAAAACACAGCACATTTTCCCTATTTTATCCTCATGGAAAATAAGAAAAATTCTATATCTCGGTTACTACTCAACATACCTTAATAAAACTTGGTATATGTGGCTTTTATGGTTCAGATTCACATGATATTGTTTTAAAACCACAAAATGTATGTATGTCTGTTGCAGCAGACCTGCATACTCATTCCCTATGTTATTCTTATGGAAGAAATAAAATAAGGCCATGCATAGTCTGGAGGTCTGCTGCAACGGGGGTATTTTTTCGTTTTAGATAGACCCTAAAAACCTTAGAACTTTTTTTGACATTAAATCAAGGGAAAATTCTACGTTTTACGTACATATACTTTCATGAAACAGAAAACTGTATACTTGGTCTGCTGCGACGGGGGTATTTATATCCTGCCTAAGCGCCACTCAATACCATACATGCGAGCATATCTGACGATATTGGGCGTAAGCTTTCCTTGGGCAGTGACACACTTGAGGGCTTTGTCGGCGGGGCGCTGAATCTGCCCGCATGTATAGTACAGGGAGGCCAAATAGAAATACCTTCTGCGGGGGGTAGTAATAGAATAACTCCAGTCGCAGCAGACGTGCGGTCTTTGCAGATTCCTGAAAACATCTTTCTGATTAATGAAAGTTCTTTACATTTGTCCAATACCACTGACCTATCACTGCACAGCCCAAACCACTTGTCTTACAACCTTGGACCTTTGCATGGACGTTCTTTATGGCGTAAGCATCCGCTAAGAACGTTTTTTTTTTTTAAATTCAAACTTTTAAGGGGTCTTGGCGAGGTCGAAGTTTATAAGTTCTCCTTAGTAAATGGAATGGATGATCTTTTGTTTAGTTTTCAATGTTCATTCAACAAGCAGATGGTTCAAGCTTCACATACGGATACAGCTGATTTACAATTTTGTTACTTTCATAATGGTTTTATGGTTGTTTTGTTAATTGATTATTTTGATTATATGTACTATATAAAAGTTAGATTTAGTTTAGTTAGTTAACTTAAAGTTATCATTCGTTTTTGTCCCTTATTTGTGTAATCATAAACTCAGTATGTGGCCCTATATTCATTTTGTCAGCAGGGAGTTACAATTTTTATCGTGAGCGAAGCCACGGGCAACTGCTAGTTTCAATTAAAATTCTTAAATGATACCCCCGTTGCAGCAAGCCTGCATGTTTAACAAATCTACTATATATTTGTCAAATACGACTCACCTATCATCGCACAGCCCAAACTATACTTGAAATTTTGCGTGGACATTCCTCTTAGGGCGTAGGCATCCGCTAAGAAAGGATTTTACATGATTCGTAGTATAAAGGGTTTTTTGGCGAGGTCAAAGTTTTCAAATTTCCCCATAAAAAAGTGTTATGGACGATCTTTTGTTTACATTTTCAATGTTCATTCAATCAAGCAGCTGGGAGCTTCACAAATGTACAAAATACGCTGTTACAGCTGATTATAATTTGCTTTCTTTCATCCTGGTTTTATGATTTTTTGTTGATTTATTTTACGGGACATAATTATGTACTATATAAAAGTTACATTTAGTTTAATTTTAAAACCTAATCTGTTTAATCCTAAATTCGGTATATGGCACCATCTTTATTTCGGCAGCGGGAGTTGTAATTATGCCTGATACGATGATCTGTCCTTTATACTAATTCGACCTCTATAGTTTAAAGCCTGAAGAGCGTGCTGCCTTTTGTGATTGAGTCTTGAAACTGAATCCCGGCAAGACTGAAAGAGAGGGAGACGGTAGTTTATTTAGCCACCGACAGAATGTGCTGTAATAATCTAATTATTTGATCTATTTATATAGAAAAATTATAAAAATCTCCAAGTGTTAAGCGTCTGTTAGCGGACTGAAAGTTTTGAAATACTCCCATATAAGTGTAATGGATGATTTTTTGTTTACTTTTCCAATTTAATTCAGTCAAGCAGAGGGTAATTAGCTTCACATACGGATACGTTGTTTCAGCTTATTTATAATTTGATTCCCTTCATCATGTTTTTATGGTTGTTTGTCAATTTATTTAGGTCATATTCACTTACAAAAGTTACATGGTTTACCTTAATCCATCATCGTTTCTGTACCTTATCTGTTTAATCATAAAATGTGGCGCCATATTTATTTAGGCAGCGGGGGTTATAGTTTTCCCTTAGGCCGTCCTTAATATATTCATCCCCTACAGTAGTTTGGCGAATTCCTTTTTAATCTAATTCGAGGGTGACCTGGCTTTGCACGGGAAAAACAAGTTCTGCAATCTGTAGTTGACCTTTCAAAATATATTAAAAATCGCCCATATATGCAATGTGTACAGAACCCTCTAAGTAGGGACACCTTTCGGGAAAATGAGTAGTTCCCATGCCGAAAACTTTTGTCCGATTGGAATATTTGTTGGAGTTTACGGATCAAGCTGACTTTGTCCTTGATCCGTCAAGTACTGTTTTACCGGACGAGTATGATAGTTCCCGCACTAGCCTCATGCGAGTACGGGAAAACTTACCGGGCGTGTGACCTATGATACTTTGTCTTACTACTTAGAAAAACATATATTTTAATCATAACGTTTTCTTTGCATAAACCATTATGTTCCTATGATGTTGCATAAACCCTACCTATGATAAACAAACAAACATTGCTACTGCTACCGGTGCTGCAACTTCATTCCTCTGAAGTAACCTATAATCATGCATTGAACTTCGGTTTTCTGCAATCAGCTGATTGTTTTGATCGCTTACTTCCGTTATTTCCGTTTGCTAGTTTACGGTTGATTTACTGTGCAATTACCGGCAAAGATTAACTTTCCAGCCAGAAGTAAGGCACAGAAAACAGGAGTGTTTCTGAGTAGTATGACTTAAAAAGAATTGCGCACAGTTATTTTTGTTCAATATAGTTTTTTTGAATTATTATGTAAAAAAAATAATCAAAAATGAAGTGAGCTTAATAAGTTGCCATGTTGGTTACGGAATAACAACAAAATGTAAACAAATGCAGTTTATTGGAACAATGAGTAAACACTAAAATCCAAATATTTTCTGGTTGAATTTAGACCAATAGGCGATCTCTATAGTTTCTATTTGAAGTGTAGTACAGAATGTAGAGTAGACCTGTATATTTGAAAAGTAAAACCCCCTTAATTTCTTCTGGCATGCAACACATTTTCTACCACCTCAGTTTCACTTTAATATAAACAGCTAACGTAGATGTCTGTATCAGTGTCTGCCACTGCCGCCTGCAGGCCATGATTTATGACGGAAAAACACTCACTCATGGTCCACAGTTTATGACCCCTCCCATGGACTTTCCGATGTAATATCATTAACTGCCTGAATTGCTTTATCAGTCTCCTACGACTACGACGGCTGCACTTCTGTTCCGTCCGCCATTAATGACCCAAGTCCTATGGCTGCGGGCAGACACCTAGCCACTACCCTTGTTCTATGGTATGCAATGTCGAACTACCATGTTCATAAGGCTGAATTGATTCTTATATCAATCTTATTTACCTTTATCACATATCTGTACCTCTGCCACCACTGTACAATGGCTAGATGTCTCTCCTAAGGTTCTATATCAGTCTCCCTCTCCTGACACTGCCGCATGTCTGTACCTCTGCCACCAATGAACAATGGCTAGATGTCTCCACTCAGGTTCTATATCAGTCTCCCTCTCCTGACACTGCTGCATGTCTGTACCTCTGCCACCACTGTACAATGGCTAGATGTCTCCCCTCAGGTTCTATATCAGTCTCCCTCTCCTGACACTGCCGCATGTCTATACCTCTGCCACCACTGAACAATGGCTAGATGTCTCCCCTCAGGTTCTATATCAGTCTTCCTCTCCTGACACTGCTGCATGTCTGTACCTCTGCCACCACTGTACAATGGCTAGATGTCTCCCCTCAGGTTCTATATCAGTCTCCCTCTCCGGACACTGCCGCATGTCTGTACCTCTGCCACCACTGTACAATGGCTAGATGTTTCTCCTAAGGTTCTATATCAGTCTCCCTCTCCGGACACTGCCGCATGTCTGTACCTCTGCCACCACTCTACAATGGCTAGATGTCTCTCCTAAGGTTCTATATCAGTCTCCCTCTCCTGAAACTGTCGCATGTCTGTACCTCTGCCACCACTCTACAATGGCTAGATGTCTCCCCTCAGGTTCTATATCAGTCTCCCTCTCCTGACACTGCCGCATGTCTGTACTTCTGCCACCACTGTACAATGGCTAGATGTCTCCCCTCAGGTTCTATATTAGTCTCCCTCTTCAAGCACTGCCCCACGTCTTTACCTCTGCCACCACTGTACAATGGCTAGATGTCTCCCCTCAGGTTCTATATCAGTCTCCCTCTCCGGATACTGCCTCATGTCTGTACCTCTGCCACCACTATACAATGGCTAGATGTCTCCCCTCAGGATCTATATCTGTCTCCCTCTCCTGACACTGCCCCATGTCTGTCCCTCTGCCACCACTGTACAATGGCTAGATGTCTCCCCTCAGGTTCTATATCAGTCTCCCTCTCCTGACACTGCCCCATGTCTGTACCTCTGCCACCACTGTACAATGGCTAGATGTCTCCCCTCAGGTTCTATATCAGTCTCCCTCTCCTGACACTACAGCATGTCTGTACCTCTGCCACCACTGTACAATGGCTAGATGTCTCCCCTCAGGTTCTATATCAGTCTCCCTCTCCTGACACTGCCCCATGTCTGTACCTCTGCCACCACTGTACAATTGCTAGATGTCTCCCCTCAGGTTCTATATCAGTCTCCCTCTCCTGACACTACAGCATGTCTGTACCTCTGCCACCACTGTACAATGGCTAGATGTCTCCCCTCAGGTTCTATATCAGTCTCCCTCTCCTGACACTGCCCCATGTCTGTACCTCTGCCACCACTGAACAATGGCTAGATGTCTCCCCTAAGGATCTTTATCTGTCTCCCTCTCCGGACACTGCCGCATGCCTCTCTGCCACCACTATACAATGGCTAGATGTCTCTCCTCAGGTTCTATATCAGTCTCCCTCTCCTGACACTACCGCATGTCTGTACCTCTGCCACCACTGAACAATGGCTAGATGTCTCCCCTCAGGTTCTATATCAGTCTTCCTCTCCTGACACTGCTGCATGTCTGTACCTCTGCCACCACTGTACAATGGCTAGATGTCTCCCCTCAGGTTCTATATCAGTCTCCCTCTCCGGACACTGCCGCATGTCTGTACCTCTGCCACCACTGTACAATGGCTGGATGTTTCTCCTAAGGTTCTATATCAGTCTCCCTCTCCGGACACTGCCGCATGTCTGTACCTCTGCCACCACTCTACAATGGCTAGATGTCTCTCCTAAGGTTCTATATCAGTCTCCCTCTCCTGAAACTGTCGCATGTCTGTACCTCTGCCACCATTGTACAATGGCTAGATGTCTCCCCTCAGGTTCTATATCAGTCTCCCTCTCCTGACACTACAGCATGTCTGTACCTCTGCCACCACTGTACAATGGCTAGATGTCTCCCCTCAGGTTCTATATCAGTCTCCCTCTCCTGACACTGTCCCATGTCTGTACCTCTGCCACCACTGAACAATGGCTAGATGTCTCCCCTAAGGATCTATATCTGTCTCCCTCTCCGGACACTGCCGCATGCCTCTCTGCCACCACTATACAATGGCTAGATGTCTCCCCTCAGGTTCTATATCAGTCTCCCTCTCCTGACACTGCCGCATTTCTATACCCCTGCCACCACTGTACAATGGCTAGATGTCTCCCCTCAGGTTCTATATCAGTCTCCCTCTCCTGACACTGCCCCATGTCTGTCCCTCTGCCACCACTGTACAATGGCTAGATGTCTCCCCTCAGGTTCTATATCAGTCTCCCTCTCCTGACACTGCCGCATGTCTATACCTCTGCCACCACTGTACAATGGCTAGATGTCTCCCCTCAGGTTCTATATCAGTCTCCCTCTCCTGACACTGCCCCATGTCTGTCCCTCTGCCACCACTGAACAATGGCTAGATGTCTCCCCTCAGGTTCTATATCAGTCTCCCTCTCCTGACACTGCCGCATGTCTGTACCTCTGCCCCTACTGTAAAATGGCTAGATGTATCTCCTAAGGTTCTATATCAGTCTCCCTCTCCGGACACTGCCTCATGTCTGTACCGTCCGCTACTACTCGACTAAGTCCTACGGCCTGCGGAGGAACATCTAGCCATTGTCCTCAGTTTACGGACCGTATCATCGACTTATCGGAGTCATATCGTCAGCTGATGGGATGGCTATATCCGTGTCCGTCGCGACGCGTCGCTCCTCTTATAGTGCTCCTATAGATAGCGCGGCGCGTCTGATGTATTGTGTCTGCTTGCGCGAACCGTCTTCGGCAACTCCGATGTGGACCAGTCGTACGTCCAACACCCGTTTGTTCTTCTGAAATATCGATGTGTGAAGTTCAAAATGATGAAACCCCAGTACGTCAGATCATATGTCAATAAAATGCAAACAAATAAAAATATTTGATACAGAACTACCCGCAATTTAAGCTGACTAAATTATTTCTCGAATACCGCACTTAAAAACTCATAAGAAGAAACAATTATTTGAATTGGAGTATTTTACTGTCATAATTTTACTAATTAGATTTTTTTAAGATTCTAAGGCAAGGCATCCGAGAATAACTAGGCTCAATAAATCTAGTTTTACGTAATATTGTATATACTTGTTTACTAGATGCAAATGAAAAATGTTAGGCACGTTAAGACCGGTAACTATTGCGATTTAAAACTTTAAAAAACTAATACTCTGTGGTATATTACGTTACTAGCCTGTTAAGCACTGTTTTACCGGGCGAGATAGTACAATAACATACATCATACAATCGAAGAAAAATAATATTAATATTTGCTCATCATATTTTTACATAAACCACGTTTCTCAACTCTTCAAAACTTACAACTTATAATTTTTGTTAATAAGATATCAGATGTTTCTGTGTAGTATGACGTAAAATATATTATATATTCTCTCTCATAGGCTTAACACTCTATTAACTCGTTATTAGGTAAGCCACAAATACAAGTTTTGTTGGTACTCCTACCTAATGTTTATTTGGTTTTATTTTAACGAGAAAATTTTAAAATGCTAAAGCCTAGTGGATAAACAATAAAAAATGGGGATGAGCCGGAGAGACGGTGTCTTAAAAGGATTAGTAATCGTTGTTAAAAAGTAATTAAACGTAGTCAAAAACGTACTTGAGAGTAGACAATTTGCTATACGATTAGCTAATAATCTTGTCTGAAATATATTATTTAACTATAAAAAATACAGTAGACTTACCAAATCTCCTGCAAAAATTCGTGAAAAAGTAAAATATTACTCATCTTCAAATATTTTAGAAATTTCATTTTAAATGTTGATCACTAGGCAACTGTTTTACAATTAAACAAAAATATGCCATATTTTTCATTTACCTAAGACTATAACTTTCAAAAAAATTTACGCAGGGTGTTTTTTTATTTAAACGCTCCCCATTTTTGAGACTGAATAATGCACATATAAATTATACAACCGATTATTTAAGTTTGGACACAATTAGCTTAGATTATATGTTCAAATAATCTTCCATAGACTTTTATACAAAGTTGTGCTCAGTCCATCAAATTCCTGAACACGTTTTGCATGGTACGTCTTTGAATTTCTTGCATTAAATTTGTTATGTTTGTTTTGAGGTGCTGAATATCCTGTGAATTGTTTTCGTATGCCTTACATAAAAATGTAGGCCTATTCCCAAAGAAAATTATACAGTGGGGTCAAATCCGGGGATCTTGGGGGAAACAATCATTCACTGATAAAATCAAGTTTTGGGTTGCTTAAAAAAAAACACCTGTAGTTTTGAAATAGTATATTTCGCAACAAGGGACAAAAATGAGGTTTTGCAGGCTCGAGAGTCAGTTTCAAATTGGAGACGAAGTCGAGAATTTATAACATATAACATTAAAAATCTGATTATTTAATTGACACCCTTGAAAACAGAACTCCGGCTCCCTCTCCAAGCACTGCCCCACGTCTTTACCTCTGCCATCACTGTACAATGGCTAGATGTCTCCCCTCAGGTTCTATATCAGTCTCCCTCTCCTGAAACTACAGCATGTCTGTACCTCTGCCATCACTGTACAATGGCTAGATGACTCTCCTGGTTCTAGCCATTGTCCTCAGGTTAGGGCAAAAAAAAGTGAGTAATCTCACATAGCCGCTAATGTGAGGTTAGGGCGTTGATGCGACTTCTGTGTCATGACTTAACAAACACAGCTATGAAAATCGTATGATCGCAACTATCCTGTCTTCAGAACCCATTGAATGCCGTATGATTAAGTTCTCACGTTGTTTCAAGCAAATAAACGATCAGCTGACTTTCGGCCCTCTTTTCGGCCCTCTGACGAAAAGAGGGCCGAAAAGAGCTGGTTTCGGCCACCAAATGACGTTTGTAAAACAGGTGATTACGTCGTAGTATGGTGAAAACTGATTTTATGTCATGGGGATTGATGAAGCCATATTATGTCATGGGGATTGATTCTGATTGGAAGCTGATTTTATGTCATGGCCGGGGATTGATGAAACCATATTGATGGGGATTTTGCTGCCTGGTGACGCAAATATCTAGGACGAATACATACATAGAATCTGCAGTAGCTTCCGCCTTTTGGAGATTTGTTCCTTAAGAGCAATGTTATTTTCAAACAGTTGTTACATTCTTATTTCTAGATCACAAATTAACAAACTTAGTATTAATTTAAAGATAATACTATCCATTGCATTATAAGAATAACATTTTTACAGTTTTTTTTAGAAATACATAAGTAGGGGGTTTTAAGTTTCATATATAAAATTAGATACAAAAAATTAAAAATCTTTTATGAATTTAAAGAAGAGACTCCTCTTAAAAATTTGCTCGTCATGCTGGACAGCAGACTCTGCTTCCGTCGCAAGTACGTCATTAACTTCGTTCATGATTTTTTTCCTATCTTCTATCTATACTTATTTAATACGCTAGGGTTTTTTGTAATCATTACTCCTCCTAATCTACTGGACCGATTTTATTAATTTCGGTGTTGTTAGAAAGTGCTCGGCGTGTAGTTTAGCAGGAAACAAAATTTATTAAGAGTACACTAAAGGGAATTGCTCTAGACGCACTTCAAGTTTTGTATTTGTCCATAAGATTTAACAATTTAACATGGGCAAAGAAATTTCAAATAAAGCAGCTGAAAGGAGTAAACAAAGTTTTCAAGCAAAGCTATATGTCAAAGCCATTGGAATTGAAACCACTGAATATAAATTTTGAAGTAGACTTCAAGCCTTCATTAGTAGATTTAGTGATCATTTTTAATTCGGGTTAAATTTAAAAAGGGTTAAAAGGGTTATAATTGAGTAACAGAAACTGTATTACAAACATGTTTGCGAAAATAACGTAAAACCCACGTAATCAACTAGCTGTATTTTTTTCAAAATATAGATTACTCCTTCATTATCTATTTAAATACAACCCATTTAAAAATATTTGTGCGGTCAATTTTTAAATAGCCGTTTTTATTATTATGATGCCTGTAATAAATATTTAAGCTAATAATTCAAATATGACAAAGGCACATTGGTGAACTCGATTAATTCTCTTGGATTGGTGAAAGTTCATGTGAAGTTTGTTTGTGAGTAATCTAAAAATGAAAAGTCGTAGCCGTATTAAGGCGCTCGATCAAAATAAATAAATATGACAATTTTTAAGGTTTTCATCAAACTATTTTTTTTTTCAACTGTGATGTGTTAGTTATAATTACGTAAAACAACCTATATTGTTAAAAGAATATAATTTTAACAATTATTTTAGTACCAAGTGATGTACTGTGGTTGTGGTAAGGATGTTCCATAAATTTGAACTATCTGTAATTTAACCTAAACCAAATCATCTCCTGAAAGTTGATAGAGTATTCACAAGAAATATTATTTGTAAAGCACGTTTGTATACAGCCCCAGCATTACCGCTACTTCGAAGTTCAGAATATGGAACTATATTTATTTATAAATCAATGCATGTCAATTGCTCGATTCTGAGCAACGGGTTTACTAGTTCACTGTAAAACAGTACAATTAACAATCCTTGGAAATGGTGGCCCCTTGGCCATTAAAATGAGTTCATGTAATACGCTGGAAAGGCTGATTGTTACTACCGAAAGCTTTGAAGTGGAGGTGGATCAACTAATGGAAACGAGTCGAGACAGTGACATAAAGAAGAATGAGATTTGGCTTCTAGTTCGATCCTCTCATTAAGAGCTGTCTGTCACCGATGGGGTGGCGGGAGGGCTGGGGGCGGGGGTGGGGGCGGGGCTGGGGCGGCTATTTCAGGGCGCCCATGGGGGGCGGAAGTCTATCTAACAATAACTGACTGCAGAGAGATCTGTAGGATGTTTTACCAATTACTTGTCACCTCCCAAACTGATACTTCCGCCTCCAATTCGGAACACCTTAAAATATGTTGTTTGTTAAAAGAACGTGTATCCTGCTTCCGCAGGCAGCGATACGCGTCAATAGTAATCCTATGTACATATAATCGGCATTTGTCGTTTAAGAAATCATCTACTACACATTTGTCAAATACCACTCACCAATAATCGCACAGCCCAAACTACTTGACCTAGAATCTTGAAACTTTGCATGGACGTTCCATGGCAACCTAATGAAGTGTTATAAGCTAAATCAAACATTAAATCATGAATCCAAGGAAGTTTTTCTGTTTTTCCACGGGTGGAACCGGGTTGATCAGCTAAAAAAAATTTCTAATTAAATTCTAATAAAATTTCAATGGCAATATGCACGATTTACTATGAAAGATAGATTAAATTATTTAACCATGAATTGTTTTATCAATTGTATAGTTCCCTTAAATAAATCATTGCATGTACTTGACATTTTTTATTTGAGTCAGGGACAGGTCAGGATTTGTAGAATTAAGACCGCGAATCAAAGAACCATAGCAAGAATCCATGTTTTTATTTAATAAATGAGGATGTCAAATCTTTATTAAAACCCAATAATTTTTATAGGGAAACTCACTCTTATATTCCGACGAGATCAGTAATTATATTGATATATAATGTGATGAGGATAGGTTCATTGAGTGTCAAATATGTTTGGCAATTTTCAGTATTTAACTAACAGAGGCAAATCTGTGCAGCATTTTAGTTGTAAAATCCTCTATAAATATATAGAGGATATGTATATTGACATAGCTGATCCTCCACATATTGATTTAACGAACACTATGATATCCTCGATGATGCAATTGTGACCCTGCAGTCGCTCAGTCTCGCACCACCGGGCCCAGACCTGTGGTTGAGACGCCGACTGCCCTGTCATAGCTAGACTACAAAGGTGCGATATATCACGCGTGTTTTACGGTGCGAGATGCTATTTCGACTGGCGGCGGCGGCGGAGGCGGTGGCAGCGACGCGTGCATCCTTGTAGGCAGCAGACAGCGGACAACAGACAACGTCGCCGTGGATCACGGGGTCGCTGGGGGCGGGCGCGCAGATTAGCGCCGACGTCGCCACACGTGCGACGTCTCCATTCATACAATATCCATTGAAAAATGTCCCTCGATGACTTCCGGAGACTTCCGTTTGGGGCAATAACAGTTGAATTTGGTATTTCCTTTTTCAATTCGTACAAAGTCATAGCTGGAATGGAGGTCGTTTTTAAATCCCTTGATTACGTTTGAAGGAGGTTCTTTTTGTGTCAGTTGGGATCTGCACACGAATTTTACCTATCTCATACCTGGATTTAAAAAATGTCAAGCCTAGACATGAAATAACACAATAAACACCCGGTTTCACCCGTGTAAAAACATACAAATTCCTTGGATTTAGGATTTAATTTTCCATACATTTTAAGGTTGTCATGACAACCTAATAAGCTTCCCTATAGTTTAACATTGAAACTTAGACGTAAAATAAGGCGTAACATTAATAAAATTTAGTAAAGCCGTTTCTTAGTACGCATCTAGGACCCGAGGGGAACACGAGTGCCAAATTTTAGCTCTGCGGGTCTTGTAGTTTTAGAGATTTGTTGTATTTGAAAACTCCTTCTCCTTTTTACAGGGTGTCCGGAAATTATGGTCAATATCTATATTTACAAAAGCCAAAACGGTTGACTGACTGACTCACTGATCACAGTTTCTCAAAAACTATAAGGCTTTGGGCCATGAAACTTGGCACATTTAATCATTATAGGCTCTAGATGCGTACTAAGAACGGGTTTTAAAATATACTCTCTCAAAAGGCTAAAACAGGGTAGATTATAAAATTGACAATGGCGGCCATTTTTAGTTTTCAAAGCTTATTTTCTGAAACAATGTAGGGCTTTGGGCCATTAATCTTGGCTCAAATATTCTTTATAGGCTTTACAAGCATACAAATGAAGGATTTTATAATGTTTTCTCTGAAAAAGCTACAATAAGGTAAATTGAAAAATTCAAAATGGTGGCCTTTTTAGTTTTTAGAACTATGATTAAAAATAATGGATGGAAGGTCTCTAGAATATATTCAAGAGCCATATAAATAGAAATTCCATCTACCAAAAGAATAAACACAAAACTATTACGGTTACCTTCTATTATCTATTTGCTAGATTCACTCGAAGTAATCAAACTCTGCATAGACATTCTAAACCACCATTCCGTTATCTTTATAGAATCGGGATTGTCAGAATTTCAAACTTAAGGAGCGTTTGCGCGCTCTACATCATATGCCTCTCATTCTTTTGAGTCAAAATGCCCGACAGATTTTAGGGGACTGCGCGGTGCAATGAAGGTTTTGAGATCAAACCCCTGGAGTGGAATTTTTTATTAATACTAAACAGTATTAGAAACACAACTTTATAAGTGAAATAATAGATTAACTAGGAAATTTCAATATTCATAAGACCAAATTGAAAAATTACAATGTGCTATTACGTGGTAGCCATCTCATACCATTTGAGGGGAAAAGGAAAATTCATCGAGGCATCGTTTCATCTTCTCATTTAAATCTGGGGTGGATTAATATTTGCAACCTTAAGGGTGTAATTAAGCGCTTAAAACCGGATAGTTCAGATAAATCATTGAAATCATAAGTCAATTTGCAAAATTGTTATATTTGCACATCACAAAAGATAACCATAAATTGGTTACCGTTTCAGCGAGCAAAGCCGCGGGTATAACTACTAGTTCTAGTATATATTAGAAGACTTAAAAATAAGAAAAAATTGTATGTAAACATAGATCTTAAAGTGCTTCGTTTTTCGTCTATGTGTCTCACGAACCTCTCAACGTATAAACTTTAAACTTCAAACATGGATGACCACTACTAAGAACTATTTTTGCAAGAAGTATCAAATTTCTACTTTGTACCATTTCAAAATTGTGACTGTTTTTTGTTTTCAAAGCTAAATATCTAAAAAACAGTAAATTTTGAAAAAATATACAAGAGACAAAACGTTGCAAAATTTAATAATATTAACGCTTATATCAAGATTATAATGATCAGATATTAACTAATAATGGATAAATTGCAAATTTTCCGAATAAAAACATGCAAATTTCATACAGTACATACTAAAGAACCATATTTCGAACGAAGAGAAACGAAGTGAGTTATACTCGACTTGAAAACCACTCTTTGTGAACTAACTCCTCTTTTATTATTTGATGAAAATTCGTGAAATTTGAACTACATCATATTTATACCCCGAAGATTGTTTCAATATATAAATGAGTAGTTAATTATACGCTTAAATATTAATTTTTTTAGTTAATAGCCTTCATGAAATTTTAACGCACTTCGTTCGACCTATACGCGACATGGGAGCGTACTCCTAGTAGTATATGGGACTCGGGAAAAATACTGGAATTACTTTGTTTACTAGAAAATGAGAAATGAAGTAAAATCTTTACCATTTAGAAAGGATTGGTACCTATAAACATCGGCTTAGTTTATATTAAAACCTGTGATGTTGCCTGACTGAAAACCATGTGCTGATATAAACATATGGTGGAGCTAAAAGCCATTTTAGCCATTTAGCTATGATAAAGAAGGGTTGTTTTAATTTAAATATCCCCCAATTATGATTAGGGGCTTTTATCCCCTTGAAGTAACTATTTTAATGCTGGTTTCTTATAATTATTAAATCTATAAGCTTATGACTGTTGGCTTACCATGGTAAAATGAGGTTATTTTCAAGTTCTATAAATGATTCGAAACTTTTTCTGTATATTCATACCTGTTCCTATTATTTTATACGTAAAACAATGCTCAAATCGTTTAAACAAAAACTTATTAGTTCTTCATCTGATCAAACGTAAATATTTTGTGGACCAGTTAAATAAATTATTTATAAATATGCATGATTTTTCTTCAAAGACCAAATGAAAATGCTCAACCAATAGGCTAATGTATACAGATGAACAAATGTAATGTAAAGTAAAAAATGTAATGTATAAGAATAAACATTGCAGTTATTAAAATCCGTAATTGGTCTATGAATAAATCATATTTGTCGTCACTATTACAAACCGTAATTAGGAAATACTGAAAATTTACCGTCTGTACATACTAGGCCTACGGTTGCTAAACGTTCAGGGTAAAACATTGTAGAATCTAATTTTAATTTATGCATTTTCATAGAAAATTATTTTTATAAAGTAGGAACAATTTTGCAAACACCATTTAGTAATATTTCATAATTTTTCATCTAATTTGCATCGCCTCAATTCTAAGCCATTTAGACAATGAAGCAGCAGACGACCACTGGAACTAGCCAAATCGACAGTTCACATCCTTCTAATTGTTTTGTCATATTATTTCAAAAGTGTTTGTGCTCTATGGCAGATTGATGATCGCAGTTTACGTTGATATCGGTTATTTGGGGATTGGGCTGACGGGGATGTTTTTAAGTTTGGATGATTGAGAACTGGGGATTGACGACCGGTATTGTGCAAGTGTCCGTAATTATTTGGGCTCTTTACCTTATAGAAACATAAAACGGCGTTTAAAACCGCATAATCTGACAGTGCTCACGTTTCAAATAACTCGTCGTTTATACCAATTAGCACTGAGGCTTAAGGTTGAAATGTTTTCATGTGGAGAGTCCTTTAGTTTTAAACAAAAATAGTAACAATCATATTTCAAAAATAACTTTTTCTATAAAAAAAGAAAGACATGTTTTTATTCAACTTTAAAACTTGACATGAAAAAAGTTGTCGGCTGCGACTTTTTTACTTTCTCCCCCCTATACATAGTATATGGAGAAAGTATTATTTTCGTCAAAATTTTTGATTTTGAGTTGTTAATGGACATATTTGTTTTAGTGCTCCCTGAATCCACGTGACGTGGATTCAGCGAGCACGCTGACGTGGTATGACGTGGTATGACGTGGTTTTCGGCGTGGTGTTTGTGTGTGTGTGTGTGTGTGTGTGTGTGTGTGTGTGTGTGTGTGTGGATGTATGTGTGGATGTAAACAAAGCTAGAGACGACACCAGTGGTCCGATTTTCATGAAATTTGGCATGTAGGTATAAAGCTGTGGTATCTCCAGGCGTATTTTTAATTTTTTTGAATTTTTGATTTTTAAGGGTATTTACCCCATAAAAATTTCTCAAAATCGACTCTAACGATTTTGATGAAAATTCCATGGTTTTTAGTGCTTAAGATAACAAACAAAATGACACCACCCGCATGTCTGTAAAAATTCAGGTTCAGAAGTTATGGGGGGTTTAAGTGTTAAAAAATTCATATTTTTCAAATTTCACAAAATCTGTAACCTCTAAAGAAAATATACTTGCAGCCATTAAATTTGACTTGAAAAACTAAATAATCCAGTATTTTGAATCATTTCATTTACGTCAACTGGTTGCGGAGATAATTGATATTTTAGTTCGGCGGTAAACGCAGTACGTTGTCCAATGTTATTCTTATAGCAAATATTTAAAAACCGATATCTCTGTTATTTATTAACCGATTTTGATAAAATTGTGTATATATTTGTGTGATAATTAATTGATAATTAGTTTTATTTCACTATATATGTTTTCTGGTTTTAAATGACTTGAAGGGAGAAAGTATGTGTCAGTTTCCTGATACCGTTTATTATTTTTTGGTCAGGTAAAGTAAAAAGCGGTGTAAATTGTTGCTAAATAGTTAAATTTTTAAATAATATTTTTTGGAAAAAAATAGCTGCCGCAGTTTGGTCGATAACTTAGTTTTAGTGGCAGAGTTTATCCATGCGGCGCCTACATAAAAAAGTCAATCCTAAACTGCTGTTTACAAAAATATTGTCGTCTACAAAAATACAAATGTGCTATCACATTAAAGGTCTGAAACTCTCAATTTCTGGTACCAAATAAATTGTAATGGGTTTAGAAGCAGTTTACACATCATAGGAACGTTACAGGTGCATTCCGTGGTGGCAACTTCTCTCAAAAAATGTCAGGACAAGCTTCTAGGTTATCAATGTTTCCGATATGTAAACTGCTTTCTGGAGCCAGCTGCCATTGGTTGTTGGGCTATTAATTAACAATCCTGTCTAAGGAACATGCCAACCTTAGTCAGTAACAAGGCTACACGATCGCGCCACAATCATCACGATCATCACACTCATCCTTCACTCATATTCAGAGTAACGTCCTCAATGAGGTACCTGTCTTATTAAAGTGATTAAGGATTAAGTGATACTATTTACATTTGGTACTATAGTGATTCTGAAATTCATACCTTTAATCTGATACCATATTTGTAATTTTTTACGTAGTTTGTTTTTTCAGGGACTAGAAGCAAATTTCTGACTTCACGTCGCGCTTCGTATGCACCGTCTATTTGTACTATGTATTCGCTGGAGTAAACATTGCAATCGAAGTTGTAAAGTTAGTTGAACTGATGTTTTTTTCTCGGTGTGAAATTTGAAGTTTACCCATTCAATCACAAAAAAAATCAAATAAAACTTATTACTTACTTACCCCATGGAAAAGAAGCAAATCGGATTTTGGGAAGTCCTAAAGACGATAAACAAACTTTTTTTTATTTACTTTGAAGCAATCATTGTATTTACCACATAATTTAATGTAATAATAATAATAATAATAATTATTATTATTATTATTATTATTATTATTATTATTATTTTGAAAGCTATTCATAGGTAATGGATTCATTTGCTATATGAGTTGAGCATTTAATTAACTTAAAATGGTCAGCCCGTGGCGGGCCCCCTTTGAAAATATTGTTTCCTAAGGTAAATTCGCCATTCCTTGTATTTTAACATGTTAAAAGATGGAATAATTTTTTAGGAAGAAGCTGTTTTCTCTATTGTAATTTTAATTTCTCCATATGTTTAATTTTAAATTTCATAGGATATATTTTTGGTGAAGTACTGAAGAAACTTCGTAAAGCCGGAAGCTCCGAACGTCAGCTTGGTGGATAACAAATTCGCCACTGACATAAATACATTGTGTTTCTGCCAGAGCCAAACTGCCAGCCGCTGCTAGCGTTCTGCAACCAAAAACGAATGCAAATGCCAATTTTTCATTTTTTAAGTTTTGGAGATTTTGATTGATGTTTGGGTTTATTTTATTCATAAAATAGCTTTCATTCCACAATATGTTATGACATTTGTTTTAAGATAAATACAAATTACTGACTGTAGTTTGGTCATTTTTTATACTGAACCAAACAACCCCAACAGCCAAACAACCCCCAGTTTTTTTGGTATTTTTTTATTGGATGTAAATAAAAAACGTCTTACAACAAAATATATTTACACTTATACTGTGTTTACATATTGTATACCGTCTCTCATTGGGCCCGATGATGATTGGTCTGACCAATCGAAATCGGTTGTCATGTACCACCATTTACATTTAACGTCCTGAATGTAAATACAATATATATATATACCTATATATATTTAAGTGTTTTAAGGCATTTTTCTATTTAGATTCACTGAATACATCAACACATATCATGCTAATCAATAAATTATTTACAGTACTGATTTTATGTACTCATTTCCTTTTAGAATGAAAATTTACATTTTCCATAATTATTTGCATGACTTGGAACTTGAAAAGTTGTATATTTTAATCCATTTAACACTGTTAGTCATAAGTTGATTTAATATCGATGTAATCATTGACTCAATCAATTATACAACTAACCCTAACGATTAATTAATTATCATGCATGTATTCTTCTTCATGAGGTATTTATTATTGTCGATCCCTAATTAGTCGTAGCCTTTTTTGGTATGTAGACGTAATAAAACTTTTTACTTCGTTTAACTATACAGCGTGACGCATAAAATAGGTCATAATATATTAGACTAGTGTTTTAGATTTTTAGCGAATTTCCCCTATAGGGAAGAAGCTATTACTGTAGGTCTCATGGTAAGACCTAAGCGC
Source organism: Flexamia atlantica (assembly GCA_035578135.1). NCBI lineage: Eukaryota > Metazoa > Arthropoda > Insecta > Hemiptera > Cicadellidae > Flexamia > Flexamia atlantica. The sequence continues at coordinate 229,294,807 of JAQJVK010000001.1, forward strand.
GGGACCATCATAATTTTTCGTTTTGGTGCCCCCAGATATCAAAAACACCATTCGTTCAAATTTGTATATATATATATATATATATATATATATATATATATATGTGTGTGTCTGTAAGCACGATAGCGCTCGCAAAAATGGTCCGATTGGAATGAAATTTGGCATAGGCGTGTAAAGTAGCAATTATTCGGATGAGTTCGTAAACCAGCCCGATCGGACCACTGGAAGGGGGGGTAAAGGGGGATAAACCCCCCCAAAAATGGGTTTTTTGGGGTTTTCACATATAAAAATCAAAATAATCCAATTTTAATTAGCACCATTGAATTCAGCTCGAAAAAACAAACAATTTAGTATCTTGAATCATTTCTCTATGCCCATTGGTTACCGAGATATTGTAAGTGGTAAACACAGTACGTTGTCCCAATGTTAACCTTATAGGAAATAAGTAAAATTCTATATCTCGCTTATTTCTCAAAATATCTTAATAAAACTTGGTTTGTGGCTTCATCTAAATAAGATCTAATGTATTTTAGTCTAAAACCCCCGAAATTTCCATTTTTGTGGCAGCAAACCTGCATACTCATTCCCCATGTTATCCTTATGGGAAATAAAAAATTCTATATCTTCTTTATTTTTTGACAAATCTTGATAAAAGTTGCTATATGGTTTCTCCTAGTTCAGATCTACGAAACATTGAATTGAAAACACCCAGTTTTAATGGACCTGTTGCAGCAAACCTGCATACTCATTCTCCATGTTATTCTTATGGAGCTTACAAAAACATGTTAAATCTCACTTTCTTGGATTGAAACATGTTCTTTTGCCTTTGAAATTCGCTGAGTATGCAGGTCTGCTGCAACGGGGGTATTTAATACCATTAACTCACACTTTGAAAACTCTCAACTTACCTTGTTACGAAGACTATCGGAGTCAAACGCAACTCTCGCACTGTTAATAAACACACACTCTCACGCTTGTCTATAAAAAACTTATAACTAAGATCATCGACGTCGGACGAACGTCGGTCGCAGGTCCGTGTGTCGCGTGGCGGCGTCGCGGTGCAGACGACGCGGGACTGGGCCGCCGCGACGCCCGCGGCTTATATCGACTCCCCCGGCGCTAAAAATACAGGCGAAGACGATGGCGCACCCTCCCCACGGGCTGTGACAATGCCGGGTGTTGACGCTGGGGTGTGATGATCACGACGGACACTATCAAACTGTAAATCAATGACATTTCCAAAATAGGACAAAGTGCAATATCATTTATAAATAGATTGCAAACATTTATGAACTTTTACAATACTGTAATTTATTAATATCATAATTTGTCATAAAGATTATTATACGTTATTCCAAAGTGGTATGGCTATAAATCCTCTCCTTAACACACGTTCACACCTAAGTTTTATCTCTGCAGTTGTGCAATTATATATATTACGCAACGCAAGTTTATACAAACTAGATAACACGTAGCTCGAAATCGAGCAAAAATCATATAGTAAAAGAATGACGAATAATCAGCCTAATTATATACTTTAAAGTTTAATCAAAGGGCTACATTCATTTACAAAATTATGGCTGAACTAAAGTTACTTTGATCTACCGCAGGAGTTTCCAATAAACGTAAACGATTTTTTAGGGAACCCCTTCATTTCCCCATGTCCTCTTAGTTTCTGTAATTTATATTTTAATACTGGCAAAAGATCAGGCTATGCTTACAGAAACATGCAGCTCCCGCCGTGAGCAATGACTTCCTTTGTTTAGGGATTGCCGCTGCACCTAATTAAAATTATCGCCAAACAGATATTGAAGGGAACGGCTGTTTATAGGGGACATTTTCTTTGTGGCAAAAACGCGTAAATGACGCATTATCTCTACCAGTCTTTTCATTCTTAAAATACAATCCACCGCAATGAAAACATTTTAAGTTCATTGGTCTGAGGTTGGAAGGAGCATCAAATGTTACATCGGGAGGGCGATGCCAGCGGTTGCGATCGTGTTCTTTCCGACTCCTCCGACCAGTCATTGTTCGTCTTCTTCTTATCGGTGGCATTATAAATGCACCAAATCCAAAAATAGATTTGCTCAGGTTAATATAACTTCAAAAACCCCTATGAGATATCGTTAACTACATTGTAAAACTGGTAACTGCAATGCTTAAAGAGCTTTAAAAACTTCATAACATAACCTAAATTATATAATAAATCGTTTAAAAAAGAAAACTGTTGAAAACAAAGCCATACCAGCTGTAAATATAAAACTGCTCTTTTCGAAAAATTAATTATAATTGCTGCAGTCTGTGGTTTATTTCAGAGCATGGCCATATGTTCAGTTTGTAAACAAAGTAAACTGAGCTTGCTTCAATGTCCATGAATAGCGCCACTGTTCGGAAACTTCAGCCCTTTACTGTACTTTATTGACGCCCTTTTTTAAATTCTGAGACTTGTTGACAAATCTACATTAAAATCCCTTTAATTTGACACCTCAAACGTTAAAATCCGCCCAGCCGTTATTGAGGTTGGACTGTGAAAAGAAAACCGCTTGCGTATTAATATATAGATATTGATACATAAATAATTTACCTTAAATATTTATCCTAAATTTTTGTTCTATGTTGCTTGGTGTACATATAAGTACAGCAGTAACAACGAAATTACAGCATGATTCAAGATTACGTTCACACGACTTCGACAGGTTTAGCACAGTTTGTTTCCTAACGTTAAGAGTGACACTGGCGTGGAAACAAAACGGAAAGTCATTATTTATGGTCAACAATACGTGAGACAGCATCTTTCAGCAGTTACTAAGGCATTGCTGTTGGTGCGACCGCACTGATTGTGACTGCGGACGTGAGAGCAGGAAGAGATGACCAATACTTTATAATTATTTGAAATTGCATTACAATAGAAGGACGCAAATAGGATAAAACCTATGTTCACTCATATTACTTGGTTTAAAGTATATGAAAACGTAGTGCTACTCCACGACGACGTAAGGACGTATACGGACAATGGAAAATGTTTATAAGGCTCTATACGCGCTACTTACGAAGGTTAGCTGTAGGTTGATAGGGAAAGTGTACGGGAATTAACTTTACCACTTTACACATCTGTAACAATAGGATCGAAATACTCTCGCGGCCAACATTTTGCTAACATAATATATACTAGTAAACCCGTTGCTCGAAATCGAGCAAAACAACCAAATTTCTTTTTCCTGAAGGTTATACATCTCTTGAACGGAAAATGGCAGCAACGTCTATGGTAATTGCAATATTTGCTCGTGTTTCATCCAAATTTTTGTCTGCAAAGATACTATTTATACAGACATCATTCTCTCATGATTGATGGCATATGTCTGCCATTTTTCTAAAGTTCTAAACGAATGGATTTCAACATTTACGCAATTTAAAAAAAGTTCAGTTTCCAGCATTAAATGTATTTTATAGTTTTTGTTTCATATCTCCATCCGTCTATGTTCGGTTGAAGTTTCTACGTAAAACTGTACATTTATGCATACTTTGGAGTGCTGTCTTCTGGTGATAAGGTAACTGTTATGTGATAAAAATGTTTAACTGTATGAAATCATATAGACCACCCAACAGACTCATCGAGGTGAGACTCGGAGCTCACCATAACAAATGGAGAATTTAATTATTTTAAATTTTCCAAATAGTTTTGAGATGATTCGTTTGTCTGTCTATCGAGTGAAAGCGTGCTTCTCAATAAGAGTCACGTGTAATTTTACAAAATTACCTTCCATTTGTGACGACTCAATTTATATGAAGTGTTATTGTTTCCATTTGCTTAAGTCTTAAATTTTTTGCTTCGCAAGAAACACTTTTTTTCCCAAGGGCCCGAAAGTAAAGGGCACAACCTCTTATATGAGTCAATGTTCGTATCAATACGATTTTGTTCGTGCACCGTTTTAATGGCGTTTTGTTGATATGAGTTCTGCGTAAATGCCTTCTTCGGGTTCGTGGCATTATTGTTGTTACAAATTAGTTAGAAAAATACTTTAACATTACATGTAAAAAGTGTGATTTAGGTTAAGCTATAGATAAATCAATTTTATGGAGCATCATTACTACAACCACAGAATATCACTGACGCAAAAAGAACTGGTAAAATATTGTTTAATGTTTACATCATTCATTGTCAGCACTTCACAGTTGAGCAAAATTAAAATAGTTTTATGAAAAATTTACATTTTCATTTTTAGATCATAACTCACAAACACTTCACATTAACATTCACCATCACCTCCAAGTAAATTGTTTATTTAATCGAGTTCCTCTAGGTGTCTTTGTCATATGTGATATTTGTAAAAATAATTATTCTTGGGATCATAATAAAATAAATAAACCAAAACAAATATTTATTTGAAAATCTACAGTAAATTTGTTTATAAAACACACATGATTTTAAACAGGTTGTTTTAAATAGGTACCGGTATTGTAGAATTATTATGTTTGAAAAAAACTACACTTTGTTTCATAGGTTTTACATTATTATAATAAAATTTTCTGTAATTCTGTATCTACGACTAAATATATCCCGTCTCAATCTTCAGCCGAACTGGAATGGTTTACTAAATCTACTCATAGATAAATGTTTAAAGTTTGCTTCAAGATATATATTCATTGGTTTCAATTCCTTTCAAATTACCTGGCTTTGCTGAAAATCTTTGTTTATTCCACTCAGCTGCTTTGTTTCAAATTTATATTCCCATGTTAAATCTTATGGACAAATATGAAACCTTAAGGGCGTCTAGGGCTCTTCCCTTTAGTCTAACCTTCATAAATTTTATTTCCTGCAAAACTTCACGCCAAGCTCTTTCAAACGACACCTAAATTATTGAAATCGGCCCAGTAGTTTCGGAGGAGTAGTGGTCACAAAAAACCCCTAGCGTATTAAATATGTATAGATAGATACCCTCCTTTATGTATAGGTAGGCCTACTCTATTGATACATTATAAATCATTACAACATAATAAATGGTAGCAATTTGACTGGCATACTCAGAAAGAAAAGTTATCATTGCCTCAGACTTAGGTCTTATTATGAGATCCACGGAAACAGCTTCTTCCCTTTCGGAGAAACTCACAAAAGTTGATTAAAATGTTGCCTATATTGGTTTCAAACATGTTTTAAGTGTTTGGAATTTGCTAAACGCAGGTCTGCTGCAATGGGAGCATTGGAATGGTACTAAGTATAAACTTGATACTACAACAGACATTATTGTTCCAATCAATGTTTTGAGTTTGTATTTAGTATATACAAGGTGTCTCACCTAAGGTGCCTCAAATGGATTGCGGACGAACAACAATAGTCCTACATATAGATGAAACAAAATCATTCCCCGCTAAATCGACCCCAAGGAACAACATAAAAATATTTTGAAGCTTTTTAAAATATAGGGTGTTCCAAAAACTGGGGGTCATAGGTTCGAATCTCAGAATTTTTAAATGTAAACATATGTTATGTTATGCATAATTTTAAACCTCTAAACAAGACAAAAAATTTGGTGAAAACAGAATTCATTCATCTTCATTTGTTTCAAAATGGCGGCCATTTTTGTGAAAAATTATGGAATTCACGGGGTACCCTGTATCTCGAGAACCACAAAACAAATTTTTGTTTAGTTTAAACATTTTAATCCTCGTAAGCTCAGCTTTAATTTGATATACAACATGCCAACATTTAGAAAATAAATGTTTTTGACAGTATATTGTATTTTGTTTTAATGTTGGTAGCCCTGAAAAAATAATAAATGGCAGCATTTGTCAAATAGCACATTATTTTACAGGTATTGCAAAGACCAACAACTTTTCAACTTAAACCTATCTGCTATCGTCAGTGGTTTTGTAATTATAAGCAAAAAAACTCCATTTTACCATATAAAGCCCATGTTAAATGCGCAGAATCAAGGAATTTAAATTTATATCCATTAAATCTACGTACTGCACATTTAACATGGGCTTTATATGATAAAATTGTGTTTTATGCTTATAACTACAAAACCAATAAAGGTAGGAGGTAGGTTTAAGTTGAAAAGTTGTTGATCTTTCCAACACCTGTAAAATGATGTGCTATTTGACACACTATGCTGCCATTTAATATTTTTTAATTTTCACGGCTACCAACATTAAAACAAAATACAATGTACTGTCAAAAACTTTTATTTTCTAAATGTTGGCAGGTCGTAAATAAAGCTGAGCTTACAAGGATTAAAATGTTTTAAACTAAATAAAAATATGTTTTTTCTCCACCTACTATTTAAAGTCGTCTTTTAGTCCCTGGAATAGAATACTAAACTACTAGTTTATACTCCATGGGATTACTTACTTTTTCTCCCACGGGACTAAAAGTAATCTACTTTTTCTCCCATGAGACTATAAGTAATCATAATAAATACATGGGGAGAAATCCGGCAACGCCGCCATGGACAGTGAGAAAATGTGGCAACATTGTCGATTTTCATTTGCTTACTCTAAATTTAATTCAAGAACTTCAGTGTTTAAACTTAAGAAAACAAAACCGTATGCATTTTAATAGCCAGGTAATAATTTTTTTGTATGAATTAAGTTGGCAACACTGAATATAAAAACACTTGATTCTAAATCGGCTTGTTGTTACCGATATGCCGAACGGCCGAAAGTTTTACAAACATGATCGTTTCTTACCTACAGACTTTGGGGGGTATTTAAAAAAAATACTTTAGAAAAAATAGTTTTAAAAATAGTGTGAAAGTTTAAAATGGTTGTTTAAATTGCTTAGTTATAATTGCTTTTAATTGCTTATATTATACATTTATATGCGATTCTAATCTAGCCTAGTTTAAAGGAGAAAAGGATCATATGAAGGTAACGTTATACTGTCACAATTATTGTTAATGGTGTAGGTGGAGGAAAAATGTTGTGGCATCGTGGGTCTAAAGTGCTTTTAGACCCTAAATGCACAAATAACTATTGTAGTTCTCGAGATACAGGGTACTCCGTGAATTCCATAAATCTTCGCAAAAATGGCCGCCATTTTGAAACGAATAAAGGTAAATGAATTCTGTTTTCAACAAATTGATTATCTTGTTTAGCGCTTTAAAATTATGCATAACATAACATGCGTGTACATTTAAAAATTCTGAGATTCGAACCCATGACCCCCGGTTTTTGGAATACCCAGTATTTTAAAAAGCTTAAAAATATTGTTATGTTGTTTCTTAGGGGTCAATTTAGTGGGGAATGATTTTGTTTCATCTATGTAGGACTAAAAGTTCGTCCGCAATCCATTTGAGACTCCCTGTATATATTGAGTTGATATATATATATATATATATATATATATATATTAAATGTTTAGTTTGATACATTTCCTTCTCAGAATATTTCCTAATTTCACCGCGCTTATGATCCATCACTCAATTTGTCAAGGTCATCCTTTCAAATAGTCTCTTTCACCTACGATATACCCTAGGTGTTAGTTTTATTTTTTCTTGGGATAGGAGATGCCAGTTAATATCGAAAAATCCATTAAAGCACATTTAACACATTTCAATCTTATTATGTAGAAAACCATGATCAGGTTAAAAAACATTACTATTCAATATCCGATAAATTCTTTAAAAATCATCACAGCCAGACTTCAGTAGTGGAGTAATTTAGCCTCGTGGCGTTGTGTCAGCGAGTAATTAAAGAACATTGGAGATGTAGAAGAGGGCCCCGGAGACGTGATGGAAGATAGTCAGCGGCACGTGGGTCTAAATGTGTCTGGAGTGCCCCCAGCAGTGACAGTGGCTCACCGGCGACACGGGTGTACCACCACACCAGCGGGGGATCAGAGGGTTAAACATGCTGAACAGACGGTGTAAACACGGAGCCTTGAATGTTTTAGACGTGTTTACACTAGTAATTGAAAGAACGAAGTGATGCGAATCCGTGTATTGGCATGCTGAGTATCTGCAGAGTCAAAGATCCCTTGACTGTCAATGTGTCGGTGTGAGCGTGTGTACCTATCTACGTAATGCAATAACTCAAAAACTGTTCCACTGACCGTTTTCAAATTTTACTCAAACGGTGATTAGTACATAAAATGCTGTTTGGTTAGTGATTGTTCAATTATTAAAAAAAAACTTTTATAAACAAAACTAGTGGGAAAACAAAACTTAAATCGTAAAACCCCCAGAGGCAACGTTCTCCCTATATCTTTTCTACATCTCACATGAGAGTCCCGCCCGAGAGCAGGTGAGTGCGAGGCGTGTAACGGAGCAGCGTCGTTGCGGAGGCCAAAACCTACGTGCTGAGTAGCCCCAGCACTTCATCATTCGTCCCATTCTTTTAAACAATGTGAATATAAGGCGTTTTGTTATTTTATAAACATTATTTATTACAATAATTACCATGGAAATAAAATGTAATGTAAAAGATTAAAAATATAATTGGTGCGATAAGTGAAAAAACAAGTCAATTTATTGAATAAAGACTGAAGGATTTCGAGGTTGAAGCATAAGGGGGGCGGTGCGTGCATTCTGACATTTTGGATCGACCTGGGAATCCCATGCACAGTCTTGAGAGTTTCCACCGACCTTGAGTCTTCTACAAAATATACCCTCTGATAGGTAAGTCAAACATTAATATTTTTGCCCGTAGCCATAATTTTGTTTCAGTTTAGTCATACCTTTAGTAAATAGTAATAGTTTATTACATAAAGAGACAGTAAATTGGTCTAGGATAAAGTAAACAAAAGTGTGTACGCTTTTCGAAAATGGTAGTCAACCCTAGAATGTTTATTTGAACTTCATGACAATCACAAGTAAATTAGGATATTTTAATTTAAAAGAGAGTATGTATGTGGAGGGATTTTTTCTGCACTTGCCCTGGAGATTATTTATTCTTGTCGTATTCTTGTTTTTTCTTTGTGCTGTATAGCGGCTATTCAAAGCACTCCAAAAATCCTTGACATAGGTCCCTTCAGGACGATCCTGGGCCTAAGCCTTTAAAGATACCAAAACCAAACTACCATAGTGCACATCATGAGATTCCAAGCTTTAATTTTACACCAAAATCAAGTGTCTACGACATGTAGTTTTGGCTATATATATATATATATATATATATGTTTGTATACCGGGTGTCTCACCTAAAGTGTCTCAAACGGTTTGCGGATTAACTAGTAGTCCTACGTAGATGAAACAAAATCATTCCCCACTAAAGAGACCCTAAGGAATAGCGTAAAAATATTTTTCAACTTTTAAAAGTGCAGAGTGTTCCAAAAACTGGGGGTCATGGGTTCGAATCTCAGAATTTTAAATACAGACCTATGTCATGTTATGCATAATTTTAAGCCTTTTATCAAGACAAACAATTTGGTAAAAACAGAATTCAGCCATCTTTATTAATTTAGTAAACTGTACCAGGAAACTGACACTACTTTCTACCTTAAAGTAATCTAAACCCAGAAAACTTAATTAATAAAATCGATAAAACAATTAATTATTAACTTAATGAAACAAATTTACAAAAGGTTACCTCACAAATTCATAACAATTTTTATCAAAATCGGTTAGTAATAAGCGGACACAAAGGTTTTAACTATTTGCCATAATTATAACCTTAGACAACATACCGCGTTTACCGCCAAACTAAAATAGCAATCACCTCTGCAACCGGTTGACGTACGCTAATAATTCAAAATACAGAATTACTTATTTTCCAGCCAAACTTAATGGTTGCAAGTATATTTTGATAAATTATTATAATTTTAAGTAAATTTTAAAAATATTAATTTTTAATACTTAAATACCCGTAACCTCTGAACCTAAAATTTTTCATCTGTTAACGAAAACCTAAATTTTGCCAGTTCTTGTGTTTGGGAGGAAATGAATTATCCCGGCATGTGACAAGTGTGGGTGTTTGCCATGTTATTAATAATCAGGTCTTATTAATAATTCGTCACCAATTATGGGTGGTGTCATTTTTTGCCATTCAAAGATTTCCCTATTGTTTTTCGAAAATGTTGACGAAAACAATACTTTCTCCATACACTATGTATAGGGGAAAAAAGTAAAAATGGCGGCAATTTCGGCTTGAGATATGAGATAAAAAAATAATAATCCTTTTCAAGTTCTTATCACGATTTATTGCCATATATTATGTGTAGGTTGTGTAGCCGTTTCAAATAACTTCATTTTAAGAGCTCAACACCTTATAAATATAGGTTGAAGAATATGGATAATGCTTTCTAAACCGTGCGAGGCAAAGCAGAGGCTAGAGGTAAAGAATTATTTTCTTTCACATAATTTGTAGAAGGGAACATGTAAATACAGGGTGTTTTTTTTTTAAACGCAACCCATTTTTAAAGATAATGCACATATAAATAAGAAATGAGTATTGTTTTATTGATCTTTACTTTTTATACAACATATTATTTAAGTTTGATCACATTTAGTTTACATTATGTGCTCAAACAGCCCGTATTAGGCATTTGTACAAAGTTATGCTCTTTCCATCAAATTCCCAAACACATGTTCTCTTTGAATTTCTTGCATGAAATTTGTTGTTTGTTTTGTATCCTGTGAATTTTTTCGTAGGTCTTAATTTTTATGTATCCCCAAATAAAATAATATAGGGGGGTCAGATCCGGGGAACTTGGGGGAAATAATCCTTCACCGATAAAATAAAGTTTTGGGTTGCGTTTTTATGTGTGTTTCTTTAAGCACGATAACTCGCGTAAAACTGGTCCGATCTGAATGAAATTTGCCACAGACTTGTAAAGTAGTATTATTTTAAGAAAGAAATTCACAAGATATTCAGCAACTCAAAACAAACATAACAACTTTAATGCAAGAAATTCAAAGAGGTACCTTGCAACACATGTTCGAGAGTTTGATGGAGAGAGCATAACTTTATAAAAATGCCAAAGACGATGTGATTGAGCACATAATGTAAACTAAATGTGATCAAACTTAAATAATAGGTTTGATAAAATGTAAAGATCAATAAAACAATACTCATTACATATTTATATACGTATTATTCAATCTTAAAAATGGGTTGCGTTTAAAAAAAACACCCTGTATCAATAACTAAGTGAATAAAATTGATCGTCATATATAACCAGTGTGTGCAACGATAATCAAAAACAACAAATACATGTCATCGTAAAAAAACACATAGGCCTACTATACCGTCTACAAGACAATACTCCCGCTGCTCTAGAATCGAACAAAGTGCAATATCTTATAGGCTTAACCTTCTTATAAGAGAGTAAGAGGGTAAGAGTCACAGTGGGATAGGGGTACGCATTTTATTGACACTTTTTTGAATCAATCACGACACAAAACATTGTTAACAAGTTTATTTTAAGCTTTAGCTCACAAAAAGTCAAAAGTTTATGAATTTTTTGATCCCGACACTTGGCGGCAATCGCCGCGCCGTCGGCGGGTGGTGAGTCAGTCTCAGACCGCAGCCGCAGCGGCCTCGCTACCGGGTAACCGACACCGACCAGACGTAACTGATAACATGGCAACACCCACACTGGCACACTGGCCACATGCCAGGATAATTCATTTCCTCCTTCACACAGGAATTGGCAAAACGAAAGAGAACTGATTGTACGAACCATCGACAAAAATGTTGTAACTAGATTAAACTCCTCGTAAATTTAGATTAATATTGAGAAACGCTAATAAAGAGTAAATCAACCTTATTTTTTAAAAAAATTAAAGAAACTTTACACTTGAGTCTAGCATTTAGGAAATGACTCATTGAATGGCTCAGGTGTTTTTGTGCAGGTGTAACAAATCACCTGCACAATGCGTACTTAAAGAAGAAAGATTATAATTACACGTCATTTTAATAATCATCAAATGATGATGATGGACACTAATGACTACAATAAAATAGTGACTGGCTCTGGCCCAGAATTGCAGCCTCATATTCTACACAGCACATTTGTTGCACCCAAATCTCCCTTAAGGGCGTTTGCCACTAGTGCAAGTTGTTTCGCGAAATACTGTGCTGCGTAATTCGTATTGTGCTTAAAGCGATTGATAGAAAATAAATACATAGATATCTACACAAAAGCACCTAATAAAAATTAATTTAATTAATTTTAACTAAGTGCTTTTGTAAAAACATCTATGTATTTATTTTCTATCAATCGCTTTAAACACAATATGAATCATGAAGTACAGTATTTCGCGAAACACTTGTACTAGTGGCAAACGCCCTTTATAATTTACTTCAGCTACGGCAGACATCTCGCACAGACCTCATTGGTTTTCTACCAAATATTACCCTCATCACACCACAGCCCCTTGGATCCGCCGCCACTTTGTCACCTCCAGCATCGGTAAATCATCACGTCGTTGGAGCTTTCAGTGCTTGGAGGACGGCTTTCTAATTTTGTAACTCAATCCTTGAATTGTGCATTCACATGATTTAGAGTGAGACCTCAACGGGTATAAATCACTCAAACACAAGCCCCGGGCGTCTTTCTCGTAAGGTATTTGGTTGCGATAATCAGAAAGAATATATGAAAGCCTGTACGTACGTTATTAGCGAAGCGTGACTGAGACAAACGACTGTTGTAAAAGTATCCATTACAAAAATATAACTGACCTTATGAAAAGCAAGCTCATCCTTCATCCACCTTCCCTCCCCTTTTGTGATATGTATCATAAAGGGAGGAATTTATTAAGCCTACATACAATATTTAATAATACATGGAAGATACTCCAAACTCCAAATGCAATCGTCCTTTAAAATCCTTAGAAAAAATATCCAAATACTAATCTAAAAGACAATTTAATGAGTACGTATGTCTAATTAAAGGGCCCCTCTATAGAAGGGGTTTTCCCAGGTTGAAATCGCGACTATTAAAAATGTGATTACTTAATGTGATTCAAAATGTGATTACTCTCTTCCCCTACTACCTATTTTAGCGAATTTCACCTAAAGGGAAGAAGCCGTAGGTCTCAGGGTAAGACCTAAGCCCAAGTCCATGATAACTTTTCGTTTTGGGGCCCCCAGAAGCAAAAAACACAATTCGTTCAAATTTCGTTTAATTCGTTTTAGTTTTCAAAGCTTATTTTCTGAAACAATGTAGTTCTTATGGCCATAATTAATCTTGGCTCAAATATTCTTCGTTCAATTCTTTCAATACAGATATGTCTGTCAGCACGATAGCGCTCGCAAAAATAGTCGAATCGAATGAAATTTGGCTCAGGCGTGTAAAGCAGTAATTATTCGGACCAGTTCGAAAATCAGTACGATATGACCATCGCAAGGAAGGGGGTAAAGGGGGATAAACTCCCAAAAACTTTTTCATTTTTTACGTAGGAAATTTTTAATAATCAATTTTTGGCTACACCATTGAATTCAGCTCGAAAAAACAAATAATTTAGTAGTTTTAATCATTGCTCTATGTCCATTAGTTACCGAGATATTGAAAGTGGTAAAAACAGTGCGTTGTCCCAATGTAAACCTTGTGGGAAATAAGTAAAATTCTATATCTCGCTTATTCTTCAACAAGCCGAAATATAAAGCCTTGTTAAAATTATAAAAATTGCACATTACAAAATAACATATAATTGAACCAAACATTTGTTATCATTTCAGCTAGCGAAGCCGCGGGTATATCTACTAGTATCTGAATAACACTTGGTTTATGGCTTCATCTTACGAGATCTAATATATTTTAGTCTAAAATCCCCGAAACTTCCGTTGTTATGGCAGCAAAACTGCTTACTCATTCCCCATGTTATGCTTATGGGAAATAAAAGATTCTATATCTTCATTATTTCTTAACATACCTCGATAAAACTTGGTAAATGGCTTCTTATAGTTAAGGTATACTAAATATTAAATTAAAAACTCTCAGTTTTAACATAACTGTTGCAGCAAACCTGTCCCATGTTATTCTTATGGAGATAACAAAAACATTTCATTTCTCGCTATGTTGGCTGGAAATATTTTTGCACTTAAAATTCGCTCAGTATGCAGATCTGCTGCAACGGGGGCATTTTATAAATGTTTCTATAATAGCAAGGAATTTTATCATGCAGACGTTAAGAAACGAATAAACATATCATGAAATCATTTTAAAATCAGCCAAATGAGGTAAAACTATATACATCACTTTAGTAGTGTCCACGTTTAACAGACATCTATATAAAAGATCGGATATTGATAAAGCAGGAACTGTTCTACTCTCTAAGTTCGGTTATACGCAATGTAAGATAAGTAAAATGACCACATGGGTCAAATTAAAATTTGTTTATTTACTTTTTATTTGAATTTATTAGTTCATATTTTATAATACACTAGAAGAACCCGTGGCTTCGCTCACGATTAAAATTAACCATACACTATCACCCATCAATTAATTATATAGTTTTGCTTTCCTATTTTTATTTTTCTTGCTGTAAATCTACTTCTTTGAACATATCAAGTGTATTTCCATAAAGTAAAACTTTTTAGAAATTCGCTCTTAGTACGCAGGTCTGCTACGACGGGGATATTCTATTCCTGCTTAAAGTGCCTGTCTATATAAAAAATGTAACCATATCCAACGCCCCACCGACAAAGCCCCAAATGGTGTTGCTGCCCTGGGTAGGCTCATGCCCAATATTGGCGGCCCTTCCTCTTGCAGGTGCTTTTTGCTTGTATCCGCTGTCCAGTCGATCGTGCTATCAGGTGAAGAGGATTGCGCTCACACACTCAAGAGGCTAATTTACAGAGATGATCGCCGAGAAGCATTTATGGTCGTTTCCACGGTACCTGGGCTTGCCCTGATGATGATCATGGGGCACAATATAAGGAACGCCCTTGGCTTTTTCGACGGCACTTTGAATCTGCTCGCATATGTTACCCTTAACTAAAACTTTATTATGCACCCCCGTCGCAGCAGACCTGCGTATTAGAAATCCTATTTCTTTCCTTCATGAAGGCATACGTGTTAAAGAAACCATATAAGATGGCTTGAAATTTTATTCACTGTAAAATATCATTTTCTTAAGGTTTTAGGGTCTACATTGAACAAAAAATTACAATGCCACTCCAGCAATTATTAAAAAGTGCTGTCTTACGTTTTTAGACTCTATATTGAACAAAACGATTGAATGAGCCGTCCCGGCAATTTTTTTAAAGTGCTGTAGATAAAATTAATTCTTTACAGTAGCATACTCTTCCTCTTTAAATAGCAGTTTGTTGTCATAAAAAAGAAGTCCTTCAAGTATAAGTGATCAGTGATCACAGAAGTCCTTCAGTAATATCAATATTTTTTTATTTTATACTACATACCAGCATTTTATATAGTGTATTGCACTTAAAATATATTCAAAATTCAAAAGTCTTAATTCATTAACCATCTGGCACCAAGTAACAAATCTTCATGTAAACAAATACAATTATTAAATAGCAGAAAGAAATACCATCAATTTACATCACCTGTTTTAAATTTTACTTTCACATGTTTTGTTAGTAAACAAATCGAACTCAAATTCTTTCCAAATTCCCTGACATGGGTACCTTTAAGACGGTCCCAGGGCTAAGCCCTGAAAGTTATCACGAAATTAAAAGTGTATAAACCTACTCCATGAAATTCTACATGTATCTACCAAGTTTTGTGGCCATCGGTCCAGCAGTGTCTGAGTTTATCAATGCTATATATATATATATATATATATATATATATATATATATATATATATATATATATATATATATATATATATACCAACATCCTCTTTTATACTTATAGATATTGAACAAAACGATTGAATGAGCCGTCCCGGCAATTTTTTTAAAGTGCTGTAGATAAAATTAATTCTTTACAGTAGCATACTCTTCCTCTTTAAATAGCAGTTTGTTGTCATAAAAAAGAAGTCCTTCAAGTATAAGTGATCAGTGATCACAGAAGTCCTTCAGTAATATCAATATTTATTTTATTTTATACTACATACCAGCATTTTATATAGTGTATTGCACTTAAAATATATTCAAAATTCAAAAGTCTTAATTCATTAACCATCTGGCACCAAGTAACAAATCTTCATGTAAACAAATACAATTATTAAATAGCAGAAAGAAATACCATCAATTTACATCACCTGTTTTAAATTTTACTTTCACATGTTTTGTTAGTAAACAAATCGAACTCAAATTCTTTCCAAATTCCCTGACATGGGTACCTTTAAGACGGTCCCAGGGCTAAGCCCTGAAAGTTATCACGAAATTAAAAGTGTATAAACCTACTCCATGAAATTCTACATGTATCTACCAAGTTTTGTGGCCATCGGTCCAGCAGTGTCTGAGTTTATAAATGCTATATATATATATATATATATATATATATATATATATATACCAACATCCTCTTTTATACTTATAGATTCATGTAGTTCTATGATTCAAGAACAACAATATTTTAGTTTTTTAGCAATTTGTGTACCACAAAGTGCAACATGTTATCACATTTCCTTATCATTAATTTTTCTTATGAAGACTTTGTTTGATATGCCTTCTTTTAACATTTTGTCGTTTGACGTTAGAATGTATTGTAGAATGTATGTAATGTATATAGTGTGTATTGTGTTTTAACTGCCGCGATATAAACACAAGACGTAGAATGTATGTAATGTGTACAGTGTGTAAAAAAAGTCCGTCCCCCCCCCCTCTTTAATTTTTTTGTTTGTTAAGAGGAGGTTGGAGTTGGCGGCCATATTGGATTTATACTTCATAAGAACCAATGTTAATTGGTACGTCGGATTTCTCGTTTATTTTTGGACGGAAAACTAAAGTTTATATGTCAAATTAAAGCTCTTTTTAAACTCAACCGGACGTAGGAATTACATTTTCCCATAAACTAGCCATTTTTTGTAAAATTGAAAAAATAACTTTTGATAGTGTTTTTATTCGTCATTTATCAAATTTGTCAAAAATCGGCTTCCTACGTCCGGTAGATAATTTAATTAAGATTTCTAATATTCGGCTTTCGAAATTATCTAATGAATAACAACGACAAATTCTCGCATACCAAAAAGCATGTCAAGCGAAAATTCAAGGTAAATTTGAGCTTCTGTTCTCGCTGATTTGAAGGAATTGCTAGCGATCAGTTGACTTGTGATGAAAATTAGCCATTCAACACACGGCAAACGGCACTATTTCGTGCATTATACACGGCGGAGCAATATAGTTTCAAGCTTCGCCGCATCATTCTATTAGCAGCGCCCGTCTATCCAACCTCCTCTTAAGACAAACAATTAACCTTCAGGGAATGATACTAACTCAACTCAAATTATTTTTCGACGTTAGCGAAAATTTTGAGTGTCCCCCAAAAATGGGGAATTTTGGGGGCAACTCAAAATTTTCAAATGCAAACCCCTTTTGAGGGACCCCTCATTTTAAAGATCTTTCAAAAAGTAGATGAATGGTGGAAATTGGAGGTCTCTAACGTGTTTCTATCCAAATTGACAGCTTATCAAAGTTTTGAATACAACACATCCTTGAAACCTGGCGTCTAGGACATTTGGAGTTTTAATTCACCTTTGGTGACGTAAAAATGAAACGAGCCTGGGAAAAATGTTATTAAGTGAAAAAGTGGTCTCTTTTGGTGATATTTAAAATTTTGAGTTTCCCCAAAATACTCCATTTTTGGGGGACACTCAAAATTTTAAATATCACCAAAAGAGACCATTTTTTCACTTAATAACATTTTTCCCTGGGTCGTTTTATTTTTAAGTCACCACAGGTGAATTAAAACTCCAAACGTCGTAGACGCCAGGTCTCAAGGATGTCTTGTATTCAAACTTTTGACAAGCTGTCAATTTGGACAGAAACATGTTAGAGACCTCAAATTTTCACCATTCGTCTAGTTTTTTAAATTTTTAAAATGAGGGGTCACTCAAAAGGGGTTTGCATTTGAAAATTTAGAGCTCGCCTCCAAAATCCCCCATTTTTGGGGGACACTCAAAATGTTTGGTAACGTCAAAAAATAATTTGGGTTAAGTTAGTATCATTCCCCAAAGGTTAATTGTTTGTCTCAACAAACAAAAAAATTAAAGAGGGGGGACGGACTTTTTTTACACACTTATAATGTGTATCGTGTCTTAACTGCCGCGATATAAACACAAGACGTAGAATGTATGTAATGTATATAATGTGTATCGTGTTTTAACTGCCGCGATAAACACAAGACCCTCGCCCATCCAGAGATCAACCGGCGATCAGTCGGCAAGGAGGTTAATCACCGAACGCACAAACCGAGTGCGATAGTTTATCGTCTGGCAGGAGAGAGGGCCTATGTGCCATAGATCAGAGCTAAAGGTCAAGAAGACAATGGCGGGCCAGTGAAAGTGCGGGATGTGTTGTGATTGCGGCGTTATCAGGGAAAGGAGTGGTAAGATCAGAGACGACGACGAAAGCGGCTCGTCAGTGACCGATGGCATTGACAGTGGCACTGCTACTGACATTGATACTGGCGCTGCTAGTGGTGTTAACAACACTGACATTGACACTGACAAGCTTACTGCTGTTGACAATGGTAATAACTTGGCAATGACAATAACAATGATAATGGCAACTCGAACACGGCTTCTACTTGTGACAATGCCGCATGTATTATTGATACTTACTGAGCTGATGAAGTTCTGGGGAGCGAACCATGTCGTCTTGAGAATAACAGTAATTGGATAAGGTAATTATTTATTTAATTATTTTTTTAACTTTTATTGATGCTGGCTTTGCTACTGGGTACTTACGTTGTCAATGCCAGCTATTACGGTGGGACTGGTGCTATTGTTGACACTATAAATGCAATTCATCATGCCTAGCTTCTTTACTTACCGTTGCAGGGCTTCCAAGAAAATAAATCAAAAGTTTTTTTTTCAATACCAAACTATAAAAAATGTTGAACGTTATAAATACGTTGTCCCGGTAACCTCAAATAGGCAATTTTAAATCAATTAAAATAAAATTTATGGAATGGTGCATTTAACACCACTTCCAGCAAATTGAATTTCCCACAGTGAAACCGGAGTCATATCTACATCACGGCGGAAAGTGAAAGAACAAGGGTAAGTTAAGATATCATTTCATTTAGGAATAGCTTATTTTGATCGTCCTAGACATTTTACCACAAGTAGTTGAATAATCAACAAACGTGTCCATGGAACAAAAATTAGTTAAATGAAATTTTTTTATAAATAAGTAATCAATCACAATATACATATTTAATTTCACTTTAATTTGCGCATGGGGGCCCTAGTATACTTTATCAGTACAATGTTTGCACCCGCGTTTATAATTATGTCACAGCCGGACAAAATCGCGTTCGCGCACAAGTTTAACAGCTTTGTTGCCTATAAAAAGAACATTCCCTGAGACATAAACGGCAGCAACTCATCCATGGAACAGAACAGAAGCCATAAACGTAAGAGCTACAAGCCGCCACGGGAGCCGGTCCTCGCCGAAACATAAATCGCTCGGACGCGATCCCGCTCCTGATACAACCACAATAATTAATTTGGCACCGATCCTCGGCCCGGGGAGCGTGTACGACACCCTCTCACCGCGCGACACGGACGTGAATCAGCGCCCATGCCAGGCCTCCAGCCCGCCGTGTCACGGTGGACCCGCGACGTTCGTCCATCACAATCTGTTAATATACTAAACTTCATTAGCTTTAATCAAAGAAATTTAAAGACCAGACTTTAATAATCTTCAAACTAGAATCACCCGCAACTGAGCAAATTCATTTTCAATTTCAAAGACTTGCTTTTCAATACATTGTATGCCCTTCGAATTTTAAATTTTTCACAAGTCTACGAATTATCAACTTTCGCTTTCAAACTTCAATTTATTGTAATACTTCGAATTTTAACGATTCTAGACGCTAAATGAATGCCGACCTGTTCAGACATTTTGTCATTTAAATGATTTGATATATTTCATTTCATCGCATTAAAAACATAAAACGACGATTCAGTTTTGTGACAAAGAGTCCTTGTCAAAACATTGGCAACTACTATTCCTCTGCAAACATAGTTTCAGTTTCCTTGTAACTTCCGGGAAACTCCATATACTGTAACGGCATCGCCGCCACAATCAGCGGAGAGCCGGGGGCCGAGCGGCTGAGCGGCTGAGCGGCGGCGTTACGAGCGGCTGATTAGACCGAGCCGAGCGCGGGAATAAAAACTGTGACATGTGAGAAGTGGAAGTAATTAGTCGGGGATGCAGGATGCAGGTGCGCAAATGTCAAACATCGAGCTCACTGCAAATTGGCTTTAAACGTCCCTCGGTCGACGACCAGCAGGGCTCGGAAACGTTACTGCCGTGTTTTTAGATCGGCTGTCCGCGCGATATTTACGACGCCCGGCAGGGGCCCGCGCGACTGCAGGCATTTACCCCGCGTTTTGTCACTTGCTTATTTACGGATGTTGTGGGCCGAGCACGGCCTCTCACTCGGCTGCGGGACACAACTTCAGTCTGCACATCATCATGGATACGACTGAGGACACGTCATCCTTTGTCTAAGGAAAAGTGTAAACCATTTTAGACATAGATTAGGTGATAGATAAATTCGTTTTCACGATTTTAGTAAGATACTCCATGTTTTTGGAATAGATGACTACCTCCAAATGTTCATCATTTATTGTATAGTTTTTGGGAGATTTCCAATATTTTTTTTGTTACCGAGATATTGAAGGTGGTAAACACACAATATTGTCCCTAAGCCATTCTTATGGACTCTATTTCTCGCTTATTTTTAGAGTCGACCTTAGCGGGTGTGAGGCCTGGGGCAAGAAAACATTTGCGAGGCCTTCTCTTTCCAAATAACCCCTCCCCCCCTAACCACCGTTAATCATACTCAATACATTCTGAAGTTTTTGAATAGTATAGCGACTTTATGTTCTCAAGAATTACTTACATTTTTAACAAGTATATATAGGCTTTCATCGATTACTATATCCATTCTTACTTTTACATAATAACATGTTTTCTGTAATCTTATCTATAACTGTTTGCACCAACCATGAGGCACATATTTTTAATTAACAGCAAGTTTTATACAAAGGTGGTCCAATCATGGAAAATATCGTAGTTCTTCCATGATACTTCTCCCATAAGGACATTGTGCAAATTCTCAAAGGACACCATGCAATACTAAGGCCTTAATTCTAATTCCAAGAATGAAAATAATTACACTGTCTGCCTTGGTGCATCCGTGACTTAGTTGGGAAAAAAATTTCCCAACTCTTTAGATCTCAAATTTTGAACTTTTTTGACAATTTTGCCAATTTACTGTTGAACACTAATAAATTGAGGCACTTATAAACTGGAAAATTTAACTAAGAGTGTTGGGAAATTCATGGTCTTAAGTTGAGAATTTTAGGTGGTCTCCTCTCCCTACAGTTGGGTTATTCTGTTGTCCACTACTATTGTGGAACATTTTGTAATTCACCGGCAATAGCCTTTCAGCACATAACGGGTGAAACTAAATGAACATCAATTCCCCGCTACTTTCCCTAGGTGCCTTGCGAGGACTGTATTAACTTTGAATACTTCCAATATTCTTTGAATACTTCCAATATTCTTTGAATACTTTCAATATTCTTTGAGCTTCCAATATTCTTTGAATACTTCCAGTATTCACAACTTATTATTTTCTATTGGCCTCGCAAAAAAACCATCACCTTTATCAAACAGCCTAAAAGGTGAAGGTTTAACCTACCATTTTGCCGCCTTTTTAATCGTAGTTTTAATATTACTTCAAATCATTCTCATGCTTTAATGATTATGCCTGTGCCATTTTATTGGATTTTGTTGTCATCTATTTTAAGCCAAGGAAAACACCTACCACCGCAAGGCACTCCTAGATGTGAGGCCGTCGGCAGCCGTCCCTTGTCGTCCTACCCTAAGGCTGGCACTGCTTTTTTTTTTAAATGATAAAATTGGTTTGTGGGTTCATCTATAAGAGACCTAATAAATATAAATCTAAAGTTTTTGGTATTTACATTTAGGTGGCATCTAACCTGCATACTCATTCCCCATGTTATCCTTTTTGGGAAATTCTTATAGAGAAAATTCTTGTATGCTCATTTTGGGATTTAAGTTAACTTGATTTGAGGCTCCATGTAAATGATTTATTCAAGCATTTAAAAAAAACTGAGTAGGCAGGTCTGCATTGAGTACAACAGCTAGTTCAAGGTTGGTCATCTTGGGGATCATGGGCCAGGACTCTGTCCCTATATTTCACCCTCTTGCACAACAAGATTCTCGTTTTACTGCAATTAAATTTCGTTAATCTCGTTAAATTCGTCATGCGTTTTACAGTTTGTGCATGAAAATCCCCACCAGTGCAAGAATTATGATGCATAGGGGGGTGGGGAAGGAAAGGAAGCCTCTTTACTGCTGCTAGCTTTAAATAAGTAAATCAATATTCAAAACTAAAATAATATTCTTGGTTGTCAAAGTATATTTAAGGTTATAGTTTGAGGTTTTGTTGACTTAAGATTCTTAATTTGTCATTTCAGTCATTGTATCAGAAATTAAATAATATTCTATGTGTTTTCATTCATTCATTCATTCATTTATTTATTATTAATTAAATAAGAGTTTAAACTAACAAGTTTAAGTTTAAAAATAATTTTCCTAGAAGTAAATCAATAATATTTGTTTTCCTTGATCGATATGACAGCTGTCAAAACGGTTTTGTGACTTTCAGGTTTTTAGAGTGACTACCTAAGGGACATAATAACACTTCAAGAACAATAAAATACCCCCGTTGCAGCAGACCTGCATACTCAGCGGATTTCAAATGCAAAACTACATATTTCAATCCAACATAGCGAGATTTGACATGTTTTAGTAAGCTCCATAAGAATAACGTGGGGAATGAGTATACAGGTTTGCTGCTACAGGTGTATTAAAACTGGGTGGTTTTAATTCAATATTTAGTAGATCTGAACTAGAAGAAGCTATTTACTAAGTTTGATCAATATATGTTGAGAATTAACCGAGATATAGAATTTTACTTATTTCACATAAGGTTAACATTGGGACAACGTACTGCGTTTACCACTTTCAATACCTCGGTAACCAATGGACATAGAACAGTGATTCAAATTACTAAATTGTTTGTTTTTACGAACTGAATTCAACGGTGCCAAGAAAAATTTGATAGATTTTAATTTTCTATGTAAAAAACTCAAAAAACCCATTTTTGGGGGGGTTTATCCCCCTTTACCCCCCTTCCGGTGGTCCGATCGGGCTGGTTTACAAACTCGTCAGAGGGATTACCACTTTACATGTCTGTACCAAATTTCATTAAGATCGGACCATTTTTACAGCCGCTATCGTGCTCACAGACACACACACACATATATATATATATATATATATATATATATTGTTACAAGTTGAAGGCCATAAGAAAAATAAAAGAAGATGACAATAAAAATGTAACAAACATTGATTTAAGACAATCGGCATTAGCCCACCCAACTAGTGAAACCCAAGTGGCTTAAATTTACGATAAAATAGTATGACAAAATAATTTAAAGGTCTATGACAATTTTCTATCATTCATCTTTGACCACCAACTTAATATTCTATATGTCTATTGTTTATTTAACTGTTAATATTTTTTTTGGTTATTATTTTTTATATTTCTTATATTTTATACACTTTTATACATTTTATTTATCTGAAGAAGTTAACTAGATGGACGAAAATTAATAAAACTGTTTAACACTGAATTATGAATAGATATATATATATATAAATTCGAACATATGGTACTTTTTGCTTCTGGTGGCCCGAAAACAAAAAGTTATCATGGTCTCGGGCTTAGGTCTTACCATGAGACCTACGGTAATAGCTTCTTCCCTATAGGGGAAATTCGCTAAAAGCAACAATATAGGGGGAATTCCCTAAAAAACCAAACAATCATCCAATAGGATACCAAACCGGCCCAAATAAAACACTTTGCTGAAGCCAATGAGCTACACATTTTTAGGAATCGTTTATCTCACTCTTAACATTCAATATCCATCACTCTCGCACAAGGAATGGTCAGGATTCGTGCGCAAACTAAAACCAGGATGAGTAACAGGAAAATTAAACACAAAGTTTGTAGGTTAATTTTTTTAATGTTTATAAACAATAACATTTGTTAATATGGAATACTACAGAAACTAATTTTTAATCAATATTCTACTTCATGAAATAAATATTTACAAATTTACAGAATATACTTAATGTGAGCTAGTCGATTATGATGCAGCACGAGTTTTCATCATAGCCTAGAAACATAACAGTCATTATATATAAAAAAAAATTAAGTACTCAATTTGATACCAATTTTTTATAATAATTTCCAGTTTCTAATAAAAAGTATAGATATAAATTGGACATTTACAAAACTGAAACGTTGCATTTCCTGCTAACACACTCTGCATACCTGAAACTTTGAAAGCAAGGTTAACAACCAATAAATGGTGCAGGGCATTTCCAAATATCAAAAGTTTACTTGTTGTTTTTTTTACAATTAAAATTCTGTTTCTAAGTAACAATGTGAAAATTAGAAGGCCAATGTTTTTATTTCCTATAAAAACTTTCTCCATGGATTTTCATTCTTAAATTTTCATCAGAAACATTACTCGTTTGTATGGTACTTAGAGATAGAAACTTCCTAAAACTATAATTGTGGTTAGCATAAAATTAGTTTATTTTATAAGTAAGTATTTATTGTGATAAGAATGTTTTTAGGAGGTGGTTCTCATTTATCACAGAATAAGATTTTGTAACTTCCCCAAGGTTGAAATTCCTCATAGTTTCTATTGATCTCTTTTTTTACTCCCTGGCCCAGGGTTATGGCCAATACTACAATTTTATTGTTCTTTTTTATAATTTGAATCTCAAATGTCTCAGGCAATGTTTCCAAAGCAATTGAATAGTTGTATTCTGATGCTAATTTGAATTTGACAAGGATTATTTTTTACAGGTCAAGAAATTATAAATGAGATCACTTTCTTCCATCTATCAACGTTTGAGGTACAAGTAAATCGTAGGTGCTGCTACAATTTAGGTGTACCTCAAACTCCCTGACAGAAGATGGACCTCTCAGCCACATGTCATCGAGAATCTCAGGTATTTGTTTACAAATATATTTGTTGTAGGATAATAGAGGAAACAACTGGCTTACCTGAAGTTGAGTAGGCCATTAGAAACACAAAACACTAAACACAGAACACATGTTTCTCCATCTTTCTACCCTTGAGAAAGGTCCTACTAGATGGACCGAAATATTGGGACTTTTCCTGTGTTCTGTGTTTAGTGTTTTGTGTTTCTAATGGCCTACTCAACTTCAGGTAAGCCAGTTGTTTCCTCTATTATCCTATTATAATACCTACCCTTTAAGGGCCTTCCTACAAAAAATAAATATATTTGTTGGTATATTTATTTAAAGTATTAAGATTATTATTATAACTAAAAGATTTTTAACAACTGCTTTTTATAAGAACCTCCTTATCTTTTGATTATGAGTATTTTATATTTTGACACTTATGTGTTTCTAGCCAGTAGATTTAAACAAAATTGTATAGGGTCAGTCAACCCCTTTACAAGTACTCTCAACACAAAGGTGCTTAACAACAGTCCAGTTGTGAGCCCTCACATAATTTTCTTGGGATTTTGATCAGGATCAGATTGTGATGAAGTTTTAGTTAATTATAAACATAATAAGAATAGGTTGTGGTATGGTGGGCCGATGTACCCAACTCTGAAGGGAAATTCACTAATTTAGCTGGCTAATTTAATAATCAGAGAAATTATAATTTTATGAAAGTTATTATGTCATAGTTATGTAAATATTGTCTTTCCAAAGTTATTAGATAAACACATTATTTATTTATCTTGCTGCCGAAGAGTTTTTTCCATCTGTGTATTTTTTCGGTTTCCAAACTATGGAAGAGTAAACTGATTGGGCTGAAAATTTGCATTTAGGAAATCATGGATATGTCCAACTCATATGCCTATTTCTATTATTAAATCCTTTTAGTCTTTAGCACTTTGCTTGAGACATTTCAGTTAACAACAGGAACCCACCTGAAAGGCTGTTTTCTGTTATGTTGACCAATCGCCTATATAGTTTTTGATACTTTTTTGAAGGGTGCGGGTACATTTTTCAGGTCCAGTACCCAGAGCTGACAGACCCTGCGCACGCCTATGGTCTCAATAGGAGATCCTGCCAAATTGAAGATGCGCAAAAAAACCAATAGCTAACTAGAAATTTAATTTAAAGTAAAGTGTACATTAGGCCTACCTTGATGGGAGAGACAGAGTTGGCCACTTGCAGAGCGATGTTGCCTGCGGCCAGCAGAGCCGGGTTGGTGGTGGAGTAGACCCGGGCCATGAGGTCGATGGCCACCATCAGTGGCAGGTTGTGGGCCTGACGCAGCCTCTCATACTCCCGGAGAGGTCCTATGTGACCTGTTAAAATATCAAGCCATAACTGAGACAGTGTGGTGAATAATAGTCATGTAGAAGTGCCGTCCAGAGAGTAACTTATATTCATGCCTAGCTCAGGAAGTAGCCACTGTAATTCACACATAAGCGTACTGCTGTAATTCACACATATAAATGACAAGGATGTCATATATGGCGACTAAAACATATGATGAGATTCCTTCATCCACATTTACAAAGTCTTAGAGAAAGATCTGACCAGACGTAGAAAAGGCCCAACAAGGAAACTCAAAAAAAATGAAACCACTATTCAGTTTTTGGAACCAGATGATAACCTATCAATGTTATCAAATCAAATCAAATCAAATCAAATCAATTTATTTCCAAAATTACAGCAGTACAAAACATTATATTACATTAACTGGAAAAACCTCACATAGGCATATCTTGCCTGTGTGTGAGGAATGAGCCCGCACAGAACAGTCCAACACCAAACAGACGCTGCAGCACTTAACAAAACTACTTATTTGAAGATGTTAAAAAACATAAATGAAAATAAAATTGGCTTACTTATTTTAACAAAAAAAATCCTAAACATAGAGAAAACAGAAGTTACAGCAGGCGGTAATGTTATTGATAAAAATATGTGTCATAATTGTTTATTTCTGCAAGAAACCTGGATCGCACAGCCAGCCATACACGAGCACACATCCATTCTCAGCCCCCCCCCCCCCCCCCCCCCACTCTCACACAATTCCAACCCCTCACTCACTCGAACACACATACTCATACACATACACACACACCAAAGCATCCACACAGACACATGCCCACACATGAACACACATGCACACATGCAACATATTCACAGACTATGAATACAGTGAGCAGGGGTATCTATCAATTTGATCTCTACCAACTATCAGTAACCAGTTATTTACAAGATTCTTATAAGTAGCTATGCTACATTGGTTTGGGTGTTTTAAAAATTCAGGAAGCTTTGAAAAAATTACTCCTGCCAAATAATGTGAAGATGTTTTACTAATTGTTCGATTTATTTTAGGAAATTGAATCCCTGTACTCACAGCAGATCTGGTTAAATAATTATGATTGGGCTGGCTGAATATAGTTTGTTTGTTTTTGAAAATATACAAAAGAAGAGTTCTACAGTATAACTGGGAGATACTAAAAACTTTAAAATCATCAAAGAGTTGTTCAGATGGATAGCGACGTGGTTTGCCAAGAGCAGCTTTGATTACAGATTTCTGGATAATTTCGAGACGAGAAACATTACTTTTAAATCCACCCCCCCATGCTAAAATCCCGTATTGCAGCAATGACTGAATATAGGCAAAATAAATTGTTTTAAGCAGAGACAAAGAAAGTATCAGATCTTTAACGGCTGCCTACAGGTAATTCTATTGGCCTTGTAGAGAGAGAGAAAGGATTGTAAGCAACAGTGCCATTTTTATTCATTCACTAATTGACCAAAGAAGGTTTCCTGCTCCTGTCATGATGATGGATGATTGTCCTTCCACTTAAAAAAAATTTATCATTGACAAACAACACCTTAACTCATAATGTTGGCACACTCGTACTTGGGAATAACGAATAGAAATTCTAACGATTAACGATATTCATTAGTTTTTTTCGACTAACTTCTATCATATTCGTTAGTTTTTAAAAACTAAAGGAAATAACTTCTACTCAGTTAGATTTTAGCTAACGAATATATAGTATAAACATTAGTAGTTTTGGAGTCTAAATAGTTAGATTTTTGGACAGGCCTACCTCAAATACGAGTGTTTTTGCGTGATCGGTTAGGGATGCGTGCGGCCGTAAGGGACGCAAAGAGAAGGTCAGCGCCCTTGTTGACAAAAAAAGCGGGGGGTGAGGAAAGTCCAGTTTGCAGTGGCAGCCAATAAGGGGAGGGAAGGGAGAATTGTTGGTAATTTGTCATCTCTAAACATTGTCTTCAGTTAATGTTTATTCTCTGAAAAGTGTGATGTCATTTTTTTTCTTTGGTAGCAACATGTGATACATGATTTAAGCTTTGTTAGTGTTTAGTTGTATTGTAGTTTAGTTGGTTAAATAATTTTGTTATTTATTCATGTTGTTAGCCTCCTGAATCGTGTCTAGATTAATATTATAATAGGTTACTAACCTTATTCCGTCTACGATTCAAAAAGCAATCCTTTAGTTTACTCTGAGTTTCAACCACAAAGGGCTGAATACGGACTGCTCCCCCTTAGCAGGTAGAATCAGAGGCATAAGGGTTGCTCCCCCTGCCAAACCGTTCAGATTTTAAATAGGGTCGACATACGGATTGCTCCCCCTTGCCGTGTTGGAATGCTTGTCAATATTTCTAGACGAGGCTGTACTCTTTTAACCCGCAGAACTGACTTCGATTTGAAAACGCGATGACTGGCTCACGGTTTTTTGGACCAGGTTTTATATAAAAGTTAGTATATTGAAAAGTGATGAGTTTATTTGCACAAAAACTCCAATAAAGTCTTTTACATTAGTTTTGTGACTACTTTATATGGGATATAATATGTGCATAAAAAATATTTATATATTAAAAAAATATATTTTTAATTGCAGTAGGTACTTCAATAATTATTGCTATTGCTTGAAAAACGTCCGTATGTTGTACAACGAATTGTTTATACTGACAAAAACTCCACAAAAGTATTGTACATTAGTTTTTTGAATATTTTATATTAGAAATATATGCACACAAAATATTTATATTTAACATGAAGCCTTACGTGACTCACGGTCGAAAACACCAGATCTCTAGAAAAACTTTAATTTAACTGACTGTAAGGGTTAGAGAATGACAGGATTGTTAGTCATGATGTTCCTGGAAAGACGTATGAGAGCTATAGTGACGGCCAGCCCTGCCTACACCCAAAAAATTTAATTTTTATCGAAAAAACTACTAACCTGGTCTTTTAGACAGATATGTCAGTCCTTGCGGGTTAAAGCACTTACCTGGCCTGATTAGTAAGTGAGGTCTGCCGCATAAATTTGGTGAATATTCACGTGACACTAGATTTATTCCTACATCGTTTAATATAGTGTATGGTAACTAATGTGTTTTTTCTTTTAAAATATGTGAAATAAATTATTTAAAATCTAAATTTAATCATAAAAAAGTTGCCACTAATTAAATAAAGAAATTCAATACTGATCTCATTATAAAATTACGGAAACATACATGTTAAAGTACTTTATTTTTTTTTTAGAGTTCAAAGTTTCGGATTCAATGTGAACGTTCATAATCCAGTCATAAATAAGTAATCCAGTTAGTAGTTTTTAAGTTCCACTAGATTAAGTTTGCATAAGAAAAATAATATATATACTTAACATTTCTATTCTTTGTTGTTTGTCGCGACAGTGCAACTCATACTGCAAAATCGCAATAACAATTATTTGTACTAATATTGGTACAGTCATGTCTAAAAGCATTCCAAAACAGCAAGGGGGAGCAATCCGTATGTCGGCGCTAGCTAAAATCTGACCGGTTTGGCATAGGCAGCAATCCGAATGCCACTGTTTCTACCTGCCAAGGGGAAGCAGTCCGTATCTGCCCCCACAAAGGGCCATTTCAAACCTAGTCAAACTTGTCTATGACTGAACTTGTCTATTAAGTTTGACTAGGTTTGAAAATTACCCTTTGTGGTTGAAACTCAGAGTAACCTATTATAATATTAATTTTGTTGTGTTAATAGTTTTTTGTTATATTTTAGTGATAGTTAAGTAATAGTTTTAATAAGTTGTGAAGGTGAATAGTTTTAATTCTCTGAAAACTGACTTTATTTTCTACCAGTTAGTTTTTTAACTAACTAATAACTTCTATCAGTTACTTTTTAACTAACTAACTAATAACTTGCATCAGTTACTTTTTACGGGACTTTTTAATAACTTCTAACTAGTTAGAATTTTTGACTAACTTTCCCAACTATGGACACACTTAACAGAATTCAGCACGAATTTCAGTTGCTGAGTATTTTTGAAAAAATCTTAAGCACAACGCAACCCAAACTTGGTGGGACTTTCTAATGAGGCAATCGAGTTTTGAGGTTATATTTAACAAACACTATTGTGTGATGGTTCCCTTCATATAGTTAGAAATGCATGGAGTAAATGCACACGCTGATGTGTAAATTAAAGCGCTACTTCCCAAGCTAAATATGAACGGAAGTTATTTTGTGGATGGCTCATAAATTAAAACTAGAGGAGCAAAGTTGAGCAATCATTTTTATGTCCACTGTGGTATTACTTATCCCCTATAAATCATTGGCCTTATCTATTAATCTGGTAATCGTTTGATATATCCCCCTGGGATCTAACATTTTCTATATCTTACAGTTTAACTTGAAATGATGATTTAACTGTAGGAAAACAGTTTATAGATAAATAGTAGTAATAAGGTTAGGTTTGTTTGGGTTAAAATAACATTAACAACACAAGCATCAATCCACACCCATGACGGTGCCTTTCCTTAACAAAACCTAACCTAACTACAACTTTTATTTTTTATGTTTTCCTATGATCACATACCCATTTTAAGTTAATCCGTACAATTTAGATAATGCTAGATTATGGGAGAAATAGCAAACAATTTGTTCATATAAACAAATTTGTGAAATCTGTATTGTGAAAAATATTTTCAACTTAAATAAAGGTATTTTGATCCAATGTCTCATAACTAAATGGAAAATTAAGTTCTGGTCATGAATAAAGAGAATTTCGATAAAAAAAGTAGTTGTAGTGAATTAACAGGAAAGGTCCAATTTTGCTTTAAGTCAAAGATGGAGAGGTAGTTGTTAGGCCTTTACGTCATGCACCCAAACTGAAACAAAATAAAATGTAATATATGCCTATTCTTTTGAATTTATACAATTGTATAAAGATATCCCAGTCCGACTCACTGAGGGGCTTGCCGAGGTGAGCGCCCAGGACGAGTTGCTCCACGAGGCACTTGATGTCTCCGTAGCCCAGGTTGACGCCCTGGCCCGCCAGCGGGTGCACCTTGTGTGCTGCGTCCCTGCACCAGCCAGCCTTTCACAACCAAATCTTCAATAATAAGAAGAGAAACATTTTGCTCTACTGCCTTTAACTTTTAAAAGTTGTTCATTAATTTGGAGCTTGATTAATTTTATCAGTTCGCTGCAAACACAGAAATTTTATTTTTTTATTTTTGGAATAGTTTATATTCTATAGGTATAAACAGGCATTGAAGATTCTTGTATTCTTGATGAGTAAACACTTAAGGGGATCCACCACTATCTCCAACTTTTTTTTATTTTTGACTTTTTTATGACTTTTAAAATTTCATGGTTTCGGTCCTTTTTTAAGTTTTTTACCAATTTTTGGTATATTTTATTTCTTTGAATAACTTTTTTATTACTCAACTAATTGCAAAAACCAAGCTACCATTTTATTCCTTACATAAAAAGGAAAAAACTGGTGTATAGAAACCATGGTAACTCAAAAAAATAATATGGTGAGCATATTTTCAATATCACATTTTTACAACGGGGAAAAAACTATTTTAGCGAATTTCCTTAGAAATAAGCTATTACCGTCGTTTTAACAGAACAGAATGGACAAAAAATATCCGTTCAGGGTAGCCTCAGCAATCATATTAATATTTATATTAATTGACAGCTTTTTATGTGTACTTTCTGGATATGAAGTGAGTTTATTGTGAAAACACATTTTTACCTGCAAAAATCACGATTTGTTTCAAAATTTAACATGGGCTTATATGGGAAATAGAATTTTCATTTTTTGAGTTTTGTTAACACAATAACTCTCTTAAATATCCTCCGATCGTAACAAAATTTGGTACAGACATGTAAAACTAGATTATCTTGGACGAGTTCGTAAACCAGCCAGATCGACATATCCAAAGTGGGGTAAAGGCCCCATTTTACCCCCCAAATATGGGTTTTTTGGGTTTTTCAAATTGAAAAATTATATTTATCCAATTATTGGTTGCACCATTGGATTTAGCTTGAAAAAACAAACAATTTAGTATCCTAAATCATTCCTCTAAGTCCACTGGTCTCTGAGATATTGCCACTTCGCATTTTTTTCCCGTCTTTTTAGTATCAGGGCAGCAGAATGTTAGCTTACCCAATTTCGTATTTACTCTCTACTGAGGTTTTCAAGGAATCGCTTTGAGTGATTTCTCAGTTTGTCAATGTATTTAATAGAATTTTGGTTTTTTAAACAATTATATTTTAATATAATTTAAAAAATAAACATTCTTGCCTACTTCGTTATATGAAATATTTGTGTTCTTTCATCTAAGTCATTTACCAATATTTTTTCAAAGTTTTTGTAAAACAAGCTATAATATATTATTTTAATATATAAATACATCACTTGTTTATTTTTTTTCGTAATAATGGATTACTTACTGGATATTTTGTAATTGGAAATTCGCTGAGTACGCAGGTTTGCTGCAACGGTTTTTTTTTAAATAAATCTATATACTTAATATAATAAGGTTTTTTCTGTTAGATCCCTTTTTCAGCCGTGCTACTTAACCGATTTTTACAATTGAGGTGTCAGTTTAAAGCTTATAATGTAGCGCACCTGTGACTGATGATTAAAATGAACAATTCTTTAACTGCTTCGACCCCAGAGCCTTTGATTTATTTCTAGAGGGTGCTTTCATCGGTCCAGTGCTGACCAACTTGCTAAATGTAAATCGTAATTTAACAGCTGATTACCTTCAGACGAATTGTCAAACATTGACATTGTAAACAAAAATAGATACTCTGAAAATGTAAATAAGAGACGAAACAATTTATGAACAGTGAACAGTCATTTTTAGATATGATACTTTGATTGATTCGGTAGGTAAATCACACTCTGATGTGTATATCGACATGTTTCAAATATTGTAAAAGTTTTATTTTCATATGACGATGTTTTTCTTGAGTGTTCAACATTTTTTTCGAGCTAGGAAGTAAATTTATAACTGTAAAAGGAAATCGTTACATTATTCTTTAGGCCTGGATGACAATTTATGAATCCTGAAATAGAAAAAAGAGGAATCAAAAAGAGAAAATAGAGAGGATAAGATTAGAGAGATCAGGAAAAACATGCGTAACGTTCGGCAAGAACGGATAACTGCTAGGATACAAAGACTGAACAGCAGAGCGACATTATACCACCTATATACTTTAACGAACTTAAACATTATGTAAGGGCAAACATGAAAAACACATGCGTTTTTCAGCTAAGCTTCTTAAAAAATGAAACATTTCAATTTCAAGTTTAACAGGTTAAGTTTTTAATAATTGTGAATTTAAAGAAGGTATAACTGGTGCCAATTCTTGGGGCCCACGCCGTCCATAAGACTAATGTTAAATTTAGCATTGGTCTTATGGACGGCGTGGGCCCCAAGAATTGGCGCCAGTTAATGAATGTCTTCGAATTTTAGGTTATAGTTTCTCACAACAAACACAATATTGAAATGCACAATTTGCGCATGGGACCTCTAGTATTATTAAATTTTATATTAAATCTGCTTGTATTGTGATTCCTATACACCAGAATCTTTCAAATAGTATTAAGATGATGTGGTAAAAATTTTATTACAATAGGCCTAGTACTTACATAGTTATTCAAACCTTTGTTGGACAAAACATGGAAAAACACAATTCCGAGGAAACGGCTCTCAAAGTTTTATAAGTCTTTTCTTTCACACTAGAATTCGCCTGGGCGATTCTCGCATTGTTTTACATTTATATAAATTTTATCATGGAAAAATATTCTGATTGTCATAAAATTTCACACACATGTTCACTATTAAATGCTGAATCTAAGAACATCACTTTTGAAAAATGTCAAAAAATTTAAAAAATCAGTCGGAGATAGTGGCGGATCCCCTTAAGTGTACTGCCTAGCTATAACGTATTCGATAGAATAATAAAGGGATATGTCTATTTATTTTGAAAATTAAAAAAGAAAAGACAAGTAAATATCAAATAAAAAATAAATTTAAGAAACAAAAAAGTGCCTAAAAAATAAACTGTAACTCATTCGCAGTCCCATGAAACCTTGGGGTAGTTCTAGGACACTTACTATTGCAATAAAAATGTCTAATTGTACTGGAGGATATAATATCAAAGCATGAATTTCCATTAATGTTTTCAATGCAACATATAGTACACGACAAATAAGAGTGAGACTAACCCGACCAGAGCCACACCCGTGGCCACGTAGGAGGCGGCGTGTCCGAAAGCTAGGGGGAAGGCTGCTCGGCTGCCATCCACGACATCCGTGACACTGGGAGGCTGGGGGGCGGCCGAGTGTGCCGGGGTCTCCACCAGACCCAGCAGCCGCCTGGCCAGCGAACTGACCGCAGCCACTGCCTCCGACCTCATGGGCTCCTTCCACTGGTGAAAGGTAAAGTGTATCGATGTGTAATGACAGGTAGTGTACAGAAGGTATGTGACGCTTGGAGGCTGGGGGCGGCCGAGTGTGCCGGGGTCTCCACCAGACCCGGCAGCCGCCTTGCCAGCGAACTGACCGCAGCCACTACGCTCCTTCCACTGGTGCAAGGTCGAGTGTATCGATGTGGAATGACAGGTAGTGTACAGAAGGTATGTGTCGCTGGGAGGCTGGGGGCGGCCGAGTGTGCCGGGGTCTCCACCAGACCCAGCAGCCGCCTGGTCAGTGAACTGACCGCAGCCACTGCCTCCGACCTCATGGGCTCCTTTCACTGGTACAAGGTCAAGTGTATCGATGTGTAATGACAGGTAGTGTACAGAAGGTATGTGTCGCTGGGAGGCTGGGGGCGGCCGAGTGTGCCGGGGTCTCCACCAGACCCAGCAGCCGCCTTGCCAGCGAACTGACCGCAGCCACTGTCTCCGACCTCATGGGCTCCTTCCACTGGTGCAAGGTCAAGTGTATCGATGTGTAATGACAGGTAGTGTACAGAAGGTATGTGACGCTGAGAGGCTGGGGGCGGCCGAGTGTCCCAAGGTCTCCACCAGACCAGCAGCCGCCTGGCCAGCGAACTGACAGCAGCCACTGCCTTCGACTTCACGGGCTCCTTCCACTGGTGCAAGGTCAAGTGTATCGATGTAATGATAGAAAGTGTACAGAAGGTATGTGATGCTGGGGGGCGGCCGAATGTGCCGGGGTCTCCACCAGCCCCAACGGCTGCCTGGCCAGCGAACTGACCGCAGCCAGTGCCTCCGACCTCACGGGCTCCTTCCACTGGTGCAAGGTCAAGTGTATCGATGTAATGACAGGTAGTGTACAGAAGGTATGTGATGCGGGGGGCTGGGGGGCGGCCATGCGTGACAGGGTCTCCACCAGACCAGCAGCCGCCTGGCCAGCGAACTGACCGCAGCCAGTGCCTCCGACCTCACGGGCTCCTTCCACTGGTGCAAGGTCAAGTGTATCGATGTAATGACAGGTAGTGTACAGAAGGTATGTGATGCGGGGGGGCTGGGGGGCGGCCGTGTGTGACAGGGTCTCCACCAGACCCAGCAGCCGCCTGGCCAGCGAGCCGACCGCAGCCACTGCCTCCGACCTCACGGGCTCCTTCCACTGTTGCAAGGTTAAGTGAATCGATGTGTAATGACAGGTAGTGTACAGAAGGTATGTGACGCTGAGAGGCTGGGGGGCGGCCGAGTGTCACCACCTTGTGCGAGGTAGGTGCCTAAGAGGGGGAGAGTACTCTAGGTTGTGCTTCAATACCTTTTACGGCTTTGCCACAAGATTGTTTGAAAGAAAACCCTTGTCATGGTTTTTGAAAGTTCTATGGGTTTGATTTGTTTATATCAAAACAATATTATTATTATAAAGAGAAACTAAGCACCCTTTTGAAATTTCTTAAATTGAACTCAGTAAAAAATTATTTCAAAAAATGTACTCAGTGTCTCTCTATATTAATAGTAATAATAAAAGTTGCCCTTCATTGTGATAACTGTAATATATAAAAACAATATATATAGCTTTAAAAAAGCTTCAATGGATACCAACCTTATGCAACACATACTAACACAACAAGAAGAAAAGATTTTCCCAAGCAAAGCCTGGTTACCAGGGAGTTAACCCCTTAACCGCAGCGTAAGTTGGCACGCCGCGGTTACGATGTGATCAGTGGCGCGAAGTTTAATTACATGATCAACACGAACACGCAATTTTTTCATCTCAACGCGACAAAAACAACTACATTTGATACTGCACAGCTCGTGGCATGGACGTAGTCCAGAAAACCACACTAAAGCGCAGCACCAAACGGTGTGCCACTTCTCAGGGTTAAATGTACAGTCGTAGCATAGAATAAAGTAGCAGAACAGTTGCACCAACAAAATAACAAAAAAAATCAGCTGAGAACGTCAAATCCGTCTTAACTCGGGCGTCGCAGTTAACGAATCAAGGGTGTTGCACGTGATTTCTGTGCATCGCCATAGCGTGTAGAAAATACTACCACGGAATAATATGTGCGTCGCGGTTAAGGGGTTAATAACAAAAAGAAAAATATGAAATACTTCATTAAAAACACTTCGTTGATAAAAAAGTCTTATATGAATTAAATGTCAAACCTAAACAAGCATTTAAGTAAAAATTGTGTTTTGTATATTTTTAATAATTTTTAGAGTTTTTTTTAGCACCTTACCCTTACAAATCTAAAATTTAATTGCAATTTTATTTTAATTCAACTAATAAGAAATGTAAAACATGTAGCTTACCAATGAGTCGTTGAGAGCATCTACAAATGAGTCGTTTGGAAGTTTCAATAGTCTTTTCGCTTCTTCCACAGAAGTTGACCAAACTAAAGATGACAGCTCATCAGTCAACTACGCAAATAAACCTTAGTTTAATACCTATATGGTCATACTTTTAAATGTCACCTTTCATGTTTGCGCTGGTTCCATGTGTTTGAATTTATAAAGAGGAGTGCCAAATTAACTGAGACTGGTATATCATGCCGTTTTGGTTCAGAAACATTTTGGGTTTGGTTTCAACTTAGTCTTAAAAGTTCTGAATAACATTTCAATCCAATATCGTTCTTGTTTCTCTATGATTGAATTACAACTCGAAATAAATTGGCTGGCCCTCTCTAAATACAGCTGATTCTCGCTAACTCGGAATGCCACAGGACTGTGATTTATTTGAGTTATAAATAAATCAACTATGTCATAGTTTGACTTATAGAGGTAATTCTAAATTATATTTAACTTACAGAGGTAGTATAAGTTTAATTCGTGATACTGGGGCAAATGAAATGAAAATTTGAGTTACAGAGAAAAGGAGTGGAAAAACTGGACAGGATATGACTTATTGACACCTTGTGAAATACTCCGGACTTTTGGCATACAGAGGTCCATTGAGGAACTTTGAGATAGAGGGAAACTTCAAGTTATAGAGGTAATTTTTGTGTCTCTTCCGACTTGTAGAGGTAAAATATGACAGTAAAATTACTTCGAGTATGCATGGTTATTTTCTTGAATAAGAAAAGTTATTCCAAGCCAAGGGGATTGAAAATTATTTGAGATTATTGAGTATTTTGAGTTATCAAGGTTCAGAGAGAGTCAACCGTTATCCCAACTGAGGTTTCGTTCCGATATCATGCTCCTCCTTCTAGGAATGTTAGGCAGGAATTTATTGATTTGAAGTGGTTTCCCATTATATCATGATTTTCCTGCCTACTTAAGGTTAGTGTTTGTAATGCTAGTTTTTTCGTTGGGTTTTTTCAGTAGGCTAACAAGTTTGGAATGTTTATGTAGGTCAAATGAAAAAATTTATTTCAAAATTATTTTATTCCTCCCCAGTCACACACATATAAGAGGCAAAACTCAAACATAACGGTTGAAATAGTTATTTTGCATCTAAGGACTAAAGTGCAACTTTTTCTTCGTGAGGGAAAAAAATGCCTGTTGTCGCCCTCGGCTCCGCCATCAGGCGACAATTTCCCCGAGGGAGAAAAAGCACTTTAATCCCTTGATGCACACAAAATTTTCCTCCACCTACACCATTAACAATAGCTGTGACAATATAACTTTACCTTCATACGATCCTTTTCTCCTTTAAACTAGGCTAGATTATAATTACATATGAATATATAACATAAGATACTTAGGCAATTTAAACAATCCTGCATTCATACCTTCACACTATTTCTTAACAAAATTTTTTAAGCCTATTAATTAAAAAAATATCTCCCTCCATTTGTCGGTAAGAATCATGTTTATAAAACATTTGGCGTATTGGTAACAAAAAACTCTAAATCAGGTGTTTTATATTCAGTGATGCCAAATTAATTCATAACAAAATAATTACCTGGCTAATAAATGCCTACGGTTTTGGTTTCTTAAGTCGAAACACTGAAGTTTTTGAATTAAATTTGTACTAAGCAAAAAAAATCTACAGTGTTGATACATTTTCTCACTGTTCATCGCGCCGTTGCCGGATTTCTCCCCATGTATTTCTTATGAGATTACTTATAGTCCCATGGGAGAAAAAGTAGATACTTTTAGTCCCGTGGGAGAAAAAGTGAGTAAGTAAATCCCATGGAATGTAAACTAGTGCTTTAGTTTTTTAGCTGTTCCAGGGACTAAAAGATGACTTCAGATAGTAGGTGGAAGAAAAGTTAATTTTGTTGTTTCTTATTTCATCTGCAATACATGATGCCTAATTAGGCATGAGGCCTTCAGATATAATTTTACGGCATTTTCTCATATCTGTGTCAACTATTATTTATACCTGGTGAGGAACATGTTTAAACTTGGACATTTGACAAACAAAAGCAGTTTGAATTTGATTTTTGTGGTCTGATAGGATAAAAACTAAATAAATCAATATTTAACGAATGAATGTCTTGTGTTCTTTCCAAAACCCTATTATCCAATTAAAAACTGTTTTTTCTCAAAGCTCAACCTCCAACATGTTCCTCGTGAGGAATAGTTTCCAGATCCCAAAATCTCGTTATTTTTTTTATTTATCAGTTATGGCAAATGACCAAAAAAATCAAAATCAAAACACAACGTAACAACTTTAAAAGGTATAGCAAGTGAGTAAAAATAATAAGGTAATAATAAAGATACAAAAAAAATTGATTACAGGGAATGTTTGAATATTTCTTTGCTAATCTATGTTAATTTCAAACACTTCTTTCCACTTACAGGCAACAGTGCAACAGGACCAGTAGGTAGAAATCTCTGCCAAGCTGTTTGATTCTGTAACCCCTAAAGAAAAACAAAGGTATGACTTTTACAATTATTATGCTTGATGAACATTTTTGATTGAGGAATTCCCAAATTCAAGAGATTTCCGTATGTATAACATAAGATGGCTTGTAAGAGCTAAGCTCTTTTTTGAACTAATGTGAGGAGGATTATTTTTGAAAAACTGTTGAGTTGTTGGAGATAGCAGCATAATTCCTTTGATAACACCCAGGCATCAACTATATTTGACCACCCTTATTGACCCATAAGGTTTTTAGACTTCTCTATGAACTTTTTTTTTTTTTTTGTTAATTAAGTTTACAAATATTTTAAGTGAAAAATAGCTAGTTGAACTTCTTAAAATTGGAGGCAGTGTTGTAACTGTCTTTCAGTGAACAACTTCAGTTCCCCCGGGGGGTTGACAGCAGTGTGGGTGGAGGTGTTCTGGTGACCGAGATTAGGACCAAGGAGAGGACTACTTTTCCCTTGCGGCCCACATCCATGGGATAAAGGTGTATCTTTGCAATTTAAGCTTGGTCAAATATATTCCTTTTACCCTTTCCTTTTTTCTTTTGCTTCCTCTGTACTGATCTAGTAAAGAATGCCCTAGGGCCTAGGAGATATTACAGGGGAAGCTTATTTTCCTTTCTGGTAGCCCAACAAAAAAAAACAAAAAATGGCTGAAGTATCCTCACAGGCTTTAGCTGTGTTGTGGGGCTCAACCCATTGGCGTATGCAAGATTTATTTTCGGGGGGGATACACCGGGGGGCCCAGGGCCCCCAATGGGAGGGGGGTCCGGGGACCCTCCCCCAGGAAATTTTCATAAACTACAACTGTAAATTCACATTTTTAGGCAATCTAGAGGCAAAACAACAAACACAATAACACCCAAATTTTGAACTAATTTGAGGCTGCTTACAGATTAGATTCTGAACATTTATGGTCTCATTGGAATTTTGGCAAAACGGTTTTTACACAATAAAAGAAATACCATATGGCCTACAATATGTCTCATTTGGCCTAACATTAAAGGCCAAATGAGAAAGTAATTCAAGAATCATACGTTCTTAACATTGGTAAATTTTTTTATTATTTTAATTCCAAAGTAGAAAACTATGTCTCACATTCTAATTTATAGCACACCTCGGACCACCCGGACATGATATATCCGTATCCTAGATTATCCGAGGTTGATGAATAGAGTTAGAATCAGAAAATGCAGTCTTTCTTAATTGACTTGTGCAGTGTTTCCCAAGTCCCAAAATGCAACCACAAAGCTATGATGTACATGCAAGCATCGTATAGGCTGACAACTGTAACATAATGTCAAATCCGACCACCGGAAAAAATTTGATTCCCGAAATTTTACAGACTAATGACAAATCCGCCTAGATTTGACGGGGAGACTTGGTTTTCACGCAACGTAGGAAGGCGAGATTCATCTGCCGCGATGCTGCTACGAGATCGTGCGACAGACGAATAGTGTAAAGTACACTGCCGTGAGAAGATGACAATATTCATAAGCTACATTTTA
Source organism: Flexamia atlantica (assembly GCA_035578135.1). NCBI lineage: Eukaryota > Metazoa > Arthropoda > Insecta > Hemiptera > Cicadellidae > Flexamia > Flexamia atlantica. Next base: position 229,336,019 of record JAQJVK010000001.1, read on the forward strand.
ACATCATATTTTTTTACCATGAATATTTCACATAATATGATGGTTCTTATGCCACATCTGACGACGACGACGATAGCGGCAATCGCGGAGGCCATTGATGGCCACTGTTGTTATCAGGAGTTTTTGCTTGCCTTATGATCCTGTAGGCCTACTCCCGCCAATTACTCATGAATACCTCAAAAGGTAAAAATACCTTAATCCAATAATCCCTGAAATAATTATCTTTAAAATAAGAGAATTTAACTATTTAAATACCTCATAAAAGTTTAGTGAGTAATTTATGAATAATGTTCTCTATTTTACAGCAAGTTTATAAAGATTCCACCACCTTCATTATGAACAATATATTGATCTTCCCAAAAAATTTCCCAAAATCCCTAAAAGTTTCGGGAGGGGATATCCCCCCCTGGGTACACCCCTAATGAACTCCTCTCCTAATCCTCTTCAACAAAATGCTTTTATTTTTAACAGATAACAAATTAAATATGTTTTAAAATTATAATGATTGAAAGGTTTTGATAAATAAGTTAGGGACTTACCTGAGCTAGCCGCAATGTTGCCACTACTGCAGTTTGATTGTATTTCCAACTGATGTATTGAATTCCCATAGATTTACGTACTTGGGAGTTCGCTCCATCCGCTCCAACCTAATGACATGATCAATTGCAATAAAGCTTCTGGACTGAAATGAGCAAAGCTCTGTCGTATATGTTTATGCACACATTTTCCAGGCCTTGATCATATTGTTCTTTGATGTATGGGGTGTCAAATATCTGGAAGCGCTCTTGGGGGATTTGGAGTCATAAGACATATTGGTCACCACCAAAACCCTCATCCAGAGCCACGTTCTTGTATGGTTTCTCCATCATTTACTGATCCAATATGTCCTCTTAATTTTTAATGAAGATGGGTGATCAACTTATGCCAAACTCTAAAAATCAAGATATATTTTAAAATACAGTTTGACCAAATGCCTCGTTAAACTTGAATTTCTTGAGTCTACCTTATTTAATTACAATTTTCAACATTTGTATATTTTCCTAGGTAAAAGTATATTCTATATATCATGTATATACTTTTACTGCCTAATCTGCTTTTGCTATCCATAAAAATCCATTTTAAAAAAAGGAAAAATACTATTGCCTACAGGCTAAGTTAAATATAATAAATCTCACCAACAAAGTGCAAGTAATCGTGGATCCATCAGTCAATTGGAGTTTTAATTCTTCATCATTGTGTTTGGGTAGCTTATATTCTTCCACCCTGACGTCATTCATCACAGTAACATTATTAGCTTTTTTTAGTTGCTTCTCCACTGCGTCTATTAAAATATCATTTTCTACGATGTATGCAACAGGGTCACTGCTATCGTTGTTGTTAAATTCTACTTGAGCTCCAGAACAATCCCAAACCTGAGAACATGAATAGTAAAAAACATAAGTCAAAGTCGAATAATCTTTATTTACAAAATTCTACAGCCTTGTATATTTGAACAGTGTCCAAATATTTCATTATATTTACAAAAGTATTCTTATACTGTTTATTTCAAGTATTAACTTGATAAAATTACGAATTACTAATATTTTCATCCTCACTTTACACCAAATTTTTGTAAATAATGTTAATGTTGACTTCCGACCCGAATTTAAGAACAATTTCAGCTCAGGACGACCTTGGATAACCCAGAGTCTTGGATAACCGGGGCTCGGGCAATTGGGAGCGTTCCGTAGGCTACCACAGGATCCAAAAATGGCTTAAATATATGCCAAAATGCACATCATCCTTCAAGGACAGACTCATAATTATTGGGAAACTACTAGGTATTGTAACATTTTTAGAGTCTATGTTTTATCTAGAAACACAATGTACAAAAATGAAGTAAAAAAAAGATATAGCTTTACCATACCCACCTTCATATTTATTACAGGTTTGTATCTAGCTTTTGCAATATGTTCCCAAGCGCCAATTTCTTCCATCAGGTGCTTTGTTGCTTCATTGATTGAGGAAACTCGATTGCTGTAGTTTGGAGAAAGACTCCACGGTTTTGGCTTACTTGGCTCAATTAGTAGAATTTTGTGATTTGAGAATACCGGTGTCTGCGCTGAAAACAAAGTTTATAAAGGCAAAAGCTAATATGCAGGTTTGATTATTTGTAGAAATATAGGAAATCCTGAAAACATGACATAATGTAGAGACTGAAAGGTTGCCAATTTTAAACCCTGAGCGGGCGCTTCACCGGTAAAACAGCAGAGGGGGCATGTGCAGTTTTACTTTGCATCACTAAATAGCACAAGTTTAACCCATTTTACTTGTTTCATAATGACAAATTTTATTTAAACGGCAAACTTCATTAGGAATCACATTTCATCGTTGATACAATTAACTGTTCAACTTAATAGGTTGTGTAATATTTCAATTATAGTCAGTAATTTTCTAGTATAAAATAGGTATTACTGTCTGTGTTAGTAAAGGGCGCTCTGCAAACTGACACGGCATCACTGAATTGCAAATAACAAGGACCAAGGGGGGTGGGTTGTAAGTAGCTTTAGGGGATTCCTGGAAAGAGGTGCATGAGGTTCGATGCCGGTCACGACTGCCGACAACCCATTTCAATAAAAAAAAACACGAGCGGAGGAGAACTCCGCGTGCGCCCGAACGAATGTTAAGAAATGCCAGATTTAACATGAATAAAAGCCAAAAGTGGGAAATATAACTGGCCAACATCTTTTATGTCTTTCTTGGCTAACCTCATTGAATTATTTTTTTACTTTGGGTGTAATAATTTTGGAAAATCCCAACAAATAAAACGAGAATGACGAGCTTTACATTTTTTGTCCTAATCATATACGTTTAGCCTTAGTACATAGCAGGATATAGGAAATGCTATTGGAGTGTTTGATATTCTAGTTGAAGTTTTAAATTACCATAATACACTTCTAAACACAAGGAGTCCTTTTAAGGGAATTTCCTACAAATAATTACAAAAATTTTATTTTTTTCAAAAAATTTTTTTTACATAGATTATTGTTCTATGATATGTCCTCCTTCAGAAAAACCATACATAACAAGGTATAAGTGGTTTTATGTATGAAAAATTATATTAGGCTCTGCATGCCTCTGCTCCAATATCAAATAGCATAGCCAAGATAACGCTCGCGAACTTTCAATGCACGATTCCCGCAAGTTTGGTTTTTCCATGTTTTTCAACACTAAAATTGATATATCTCATAAAATACTTGTAGTAAAAGGTTGAAATTTTTACCCAATATTCCTTATTAGTATATCTAAAAAATTAGGTAAAATTATGCCTGTAACACAACTAGGAATTGAATAAAAATATTTTCTTTTCAAAAAACAATGTTTTAAAAATTATTTTTTTATTTTTTTCCCCATAACTTTTTTTCTAAATAGATACAAATATAATTTTACCCAACTTTTTATAAGACTAAAAACCCTTTAAAATGACACTTTGATCATAAAGTTCTAGCCAATAGAACCTGAGATATATCAGTTTTTATATAACCGTTATTTTTAGGTATATTTATACTTTAAAAAATACCTAAAACTGCAAATTAAAAATTCTGACCACAAAAGTTTCTTTTTGTAACAATTACAAACTAGAAAAACCTTATTCAGAACCAAAAAGAAGAATTATAACAAATTTAACATTTTCAGTAGGGAATCCCCTTAATGACTAGCCTACTCATATACAAGAGTTGGCAAGGTTTGTCGGCTTAAATGACTGGAGCAGGTTGTCATGGGGTCTCTAAAGGCGGTTGGTTAGGAAAAAATGTTGCTATCGTTTTGGAAGAGGGCTTGAAAACATTTTTGTACTTTTATTTTATTCAACTCTTTTAGTGCCGGAAAAAATTTAATATAGGTGCAAGAAGTGCCGGACATTTTTTCATTGTTACCTGGAAGAAGTGCCAGGCCTTTTTTAGCAAAAATGTAAGGGTTTGGGAAAAAATCACTTAAAATGAATTCATTAACATTTTTTAACAAATCTTTTTTTTTTTGTTTCTAAATACTTCTATTATTTATAAATGACAAGAATAAAGACAAATTTCAAGTTTCTGATAAAAATATATGTTAATAAATTTAAAAAAAAATTTTGCATCATACTCATTTTTTATGTTTAGGCTTACACTATAAAAAATATTTAGGTTTTACTCTGATGCAATATTTATTAGTTTTATGTGAAACTACGTAAAAAAACAAGTAAAAACCATGTATAAAACATCAATTTACTGTAATAGATTATGAATTAACAAAATAAAACGATAACCTTGCAGCAATGCAGAGTTGAACAACGTAACTAAGCAACCTACTTAAAACAGTATTCGTATTCCATATTTACACTAGAAACATCATTTAACATTTAAAAAGATCCACAATAACAAAATACAAACTATATTTCAATTATAACCCTATAGGTAAAACAAAAACATAGCCTTAAAATTGCACAAACGAAGTTGTATCACCGCCATACGAAATGCATGGTTATTTGTCTGCCAACAGCTGTTTGCATTTCAGTATGTCATTTCAGCTAACCATAAAGACAGTTCAGGAGAAAAGTCACATGAAACTAAAGATTTGATTATAGAAAGGCATTTGGCACGAATTCCAGCCAGTAAAAACGAAAAAATATATTTTACATGTATAAAAATGTAAACGTCTCGCTACGAGATCCTGGCATTCTATGCAGTTACAGACATGATCTCGCTAAGAGATCCCGGCACTAGCAGTAGTTAGTATGCGCGTCTCGCTACGAGATCCTGGCACTAAAAGGGTTAATATCAAATTACATTTGGGGCTTGGATTACTCTTTAAGGGCCTAAAAATCCAAAATTTGAAGCATTTAAGTGGAGTTGTGGGTTCTCTGATTTTTACCGGCCATCAGTCTTGCTTAAAAACGGCCAATTACTTATTTTATAAAAGTTAGTTGTTCCTGCGATCGGTAAATATGTGTTATCAAATTTCATGGCCGTTTACTTTTTTTGAAAAGCTATTCTTACTGTTACCTGCAATATCTATACACTTCCTCTATACACCCACAAACTAACCCCGTGCAATAGCTTTTGCAAAATTACTCTTGCCCATTACGCGCAGTAGAATTAAAAGCCATTTACGTCTTAGCAAAGTTTCACCAATTTTTTTAGCCAGGGTTGGATAAAATTTCCGGTCCCAATAAGCAAGCACCCACCCCAGAGTAAGCGAGATTTTGGATTACCGATTTTTGAATTATCAAGACTTTACTGTACTTTACTTGGTTTTTTTAAGTGTTGTGAGTTACATGACCTAAGGTTGTTCTAAGTTGTTTCAATAGGTACGCGTTTCATATCTGAACTTCTGCTATTCGTTTCTGTAGCAGACAATACATTATCTGATTCCAAAGAAAACAAGAAGGATCTACCGGAAGACAAATTTTGATACATAGTTTGTTGGGCAAAACTCAACAACCGATTCCATTGTATTTGTCGATTTTTTTTACTCAATGGAAATTTATATATCGATAGTATCTGCACAAAATATCAGATAACAAGAAATAATAGGGTAAATTGCTCAGTCAGTTTATGCTAGTAAAATTTTAATTTAGATTTTTGGCTAGCTTTATCATCTTGAATCTAGTGTTATAAAGTTTTGTTATATTCTGGCTGGGTATGTTTTTTATTATGTGTGAGATAATCAAAAACTATATTTGACAATGGTTTTGGTTATTTGTTGTTATCGATGTTTCCTTCATTACTGATGGTTGTCGAAACAGTACATCGATTGAGTTGAAGGCAATAACCATCAACCCCACGATGGTCCCTTTAGTGTTGTGTTGATTGTTGATATTGAATTACTGAGTCCTAGGCATATAGTCTTACACGAAAACGAAAGTGATCTTCACCCATGTTAAATTATATATTGAGAAGTTCAGTTACTAAACCTGAGTAAGACACATAAATTAAACATAATTATACATTAATATAAACATAATTTGTAAAGACAGAAGATCAGATATGAAACTTGTACCTTTTACTCTTTCATTGAGCTTTAGAGCAGACTAAAATTTTCTAGGCCTAACCTACATTTCTACAATTTCCAATTTCAAGTTACCCATGAGTAGGATACTTGGACTGATATCCACAAAAAGTTCAAATATTGACAAGACTGATGGCTGCCAGTTCCGAGGTTGAATTTGTAGGCCTATTAATTGATTGCATATAATGGTGTATACTGATTACAGTAACTTTTTTGAGTCTCTAGATTTGCAACTCAAAGTTCACATAACTTTGCAATCCAGTAACTAAAAATGATTTAGCGATTTTGGGAATTCAAAAATTTAAAGTCATCAGAACAATAAAGTAAATTTGGTGTGTTTAAGTAGGCTGCCGAGAGATTAAAGAAATCTTCACCAACACAATAAAAGCATTGTGTTGGCGAACACTAGGGTTACCAGACATCCTGGTTTTCCCCGGACAGTCAGGGTTTTGAAGGCTCCGGTGTCTGGTCCAGGGCCACTATTTGTCCGAGTTTTTCATCATTTTTTGCCAAAAATAAACATTTTCTCAAATTTTATATGAAATCATGCAACATTTCAACGGGAGTTGTGACAAAATTCCAGGTTTTAGCGTTATCGACGAGGTAAATCTAGCCTAAAAACTAAAATTGACAACCCTGTGGGAGTGTGACAACAGCAAACCAATTTAACCTCTACTATACTGACCCTTGTTGTCTGTCGATGACAATAGCGTTGTGATTTACGTCAGAATTGGCTTTTCTGATACAAATTTAAGATAAAACTAAGTAAAAAACCTTCGTAATACTTTAATAATCATGTTTAAGTATCTTCGGCTGTGTTATTGAGGGGTGGGGGATGTGTTTGTCCACCTCACCTCAAACTGTCCTGGGTTGGCCTAAAAAATATCAGGTATCCCTAGTGAACACCCACCACTAGGGAATACCAGACAAATGTGCACTAGGCACTGAGGTCAAATGTGCTCTTAGTGGCTTTTTGAAAATGCCAGGGTGAAGCACTCTGGTCATGCTGTTTAGATATTTTAGTTCACCGGATGTTGGCTCATAACTTTATGTTTGTTTCATAGAGAGTAACCAATGAATGGCAAGTTTAGGCTATTCAGTGAAACAAGTGAGTTGAATAGTTCAACTGTGGTTTTAAATTGGCTTGAGACAGTGGTAGACCTAGCCTCGAGGCAAGTTACCATAGTCAGTAATAATTACAATACTGACATATTATATAGTGTCCAGAATGCGCTTTGATTCAGACTCAGATTCCGACTAAGACTCCCACGAGTTTGTTGTGACTGGTTGCCAGCATGCCAAGGTAGGCAACATAAAACTCCCTGGTGCCACTTCCAAAAACTTTTACTTATATTTAACATGAAACTGATAACCTTAAACTAAAATCTGAGTCAAGCGCCCAGAACAGCAGGTGAGAATCTTTAATTTTTCAATTGGGAGGTTAAAAACTAAATCTAAACTTTTGAAAAAGTGTAGGTTATATTTCAGAGCGCCTTGTTTTGTCAGAATATGAAATTATTTCACGGATAGTAAAATAAATAGTTTTCATTACCTAATAAGCATGATAGTGCTGTTCCTATCATTCCACCTCCTGAAATAATTACATCAAAATGTTTTGTTAATTGTTGACTACTTGAGAAATACCGGACACAAGAATTCATTATTACTAAAAAGAGTTTCAGATTTCAGATCTTATTTTTTTTAACCAGAACAAGTGTGCGGACTATTAATCAACCCTGAATAAACAAGTATGCAAAAATGAACAAATTTGTTTGTTTGTATTTTGCAATCACGCAGCAGACGACTCATCCTAGCGTCTAGCAGCTGGTGAAAGGCGATTGACACAGAAAACAAGAAGTAATAAGTTCATATAAAGGAAGTCATGAGGTTACTTCACATGTATATTTATGTATTACAGAAACTCTTCGAAGCCGTCCATAAACTACACTATCTCTAAATAAATACAGGCATAGGTCCAGAGTGAAAATGACGATAACGGTAGTATGATGTGCATGAGGGGGTAGACGCTGAGATAAAGTCATTTTACAAATTTTGTTTTTAAAACTAATTTAGATGGAAAATTGTAAAAATTTTATGTAGATTCGTTAAATTTATTCAGCTAAGTACTCGATTACTCGATTCCTAAAATATCCGTTAAAATGGTCATTTTAGCTTCAGGTAAAAAAAACTACAGTATATGTAGTACTGTACTACAAAGTTCAAAAAGTTCTGTTTTGAATCGTTGATTAACATAAAATAGCCAATTCCCCCGTTGCAGCAGGCTGCTTACTCAGCGAATTTCAAATGAAAAACACATTTTTAAACCCACATAGGCACATAGGGAAATATGACATGTTTTTTTTTATCTCAATAAGAATAACTTGGGGAATGAGTATGCAGGTTTTCTGCAACAGGAATGTAAAACTGGGTGGTTTAAATTAATTATTTAGTAGATCTGAACTAGAAGAAACCATAAACCAAGTTTTAGCGAATTTCCTTAAAGGAAAGCTATTACGGTAGGTCTCATTGTAAGACTTAAGCCCGAGACCATGATATCTTTTCGTTTTGGGGCCCCCAGAAGCAAAAAACACTTTCACATATATATGTGTGTGTGTGTGTGTGTGTGTGTGTGTGTGTGTGTGTGTGTGTGTGTGTGTCTGTAGTCTTTAAGCACGATAACTCACGTAAAAATGGTCCGATCTTAATGAAATTTTACATGGGCGGGTAAAGTAGTAATTATTCGGACGAGTTCGTAAACCAGCCAATCGGACTACCGGAAAAGGGGGTAAAGGGGGGTAAACCTCCCCAAAAATGGGGTTTCTGAGTTTTTTACACAGAAAAATAAAAATTATCAAATTTTTGTTGGCGCCATTGAATTCCGCTAAAAAACAAACAATTTAGTATTTTGAATCACTGCTTTATGTCCATTGGTTGCCGAGATATTGAAGGTGGTAAACACAGTACGTTGTCCCAATGTTAACATTATGGGAAATAAGTAAAATTCTATATCTTGCTTATTTCTCAACATATCTTGATAAAACCTGGTAAATGGCTTCTTCTAGTTCAGATCTACTAAATATTGAATTAAAACCACCCAGTTTTAGTATAACCGTAGCAGCAATCCGAGGGTTAAAATTAATATAATTAAATTTAAATTAAATATAATACCTTATAAGTTATAGCTCAGTATTGTGAAAATAAGGCATGTCTTAATCGCATGATTTTTGTTTATGTTTGATACAAACTGTCAAATTATAATCTCACAACTAAACGTGACTAAACGTTGGAGAATCTTGATTATCATTATTTTGTTTTTATTTGATTTGAAAAAAAAATTTTGAGTTTAAACTGAAATGTATTTATTTATATGGCAATTAACTCATTATTTGTTTGTGTTTGCAATAAGATTTAAAATTATTGGAGCCCCGGGAAATGTACATGTAAATTGATTATTTAGTAATGATTTATGGAGAGTATTATTTATTTTTTAGAATGAATGAATGGATGTTTGTGTGCTTGAATGAGTCAGTGATTGTGTCGGGGACGGCCGCCTGGGATGCGCCTGCCAGGGCGCCGCGCCGCGACCTTGGGACCCGGGATGACGAGTCCACAGTCGCCTCGCCGTGCCTAAAAAGCCTTGGGCTTGGGAAGCAATTTGATACACAGCAAATCAGTATTCCTGTAAATGATTTGAACCAGTACTTTTCTTCAAGTAATTAGAGTATAAATCAGCAACAAGTGAATAGTCATTGAGTGATTACCACTTTACACGTTTGTACCAATTTTCATTAAGATCGGACCATTTTTACGGCCGCTATCGTGCTAACAGACACACACACACACACACACACACACATATATATATATATATATATATATATATATATATATATATATATATATATATATATATATATATATATATATTATTTTAGTTAGCATTATTAAGTTAAGAAACAAAGTACCCTTTTTTGAAACATTTTTTATTCCGACGACTATAGTTTCGACACATTAGTTCATTTTCAAGTCATGTATAGATAACCTATTTCAAAATAATATAAATAAACAAATAAGTTAACATATGTTAAATTAACAGACAGTTTACAATAAATTTTTTGAATTATATATAAATTATTTGAAATATTTACTTCTTAATTGGTAAATCTTTTCAAAAATTATATTTCCTTGTGAAAGGTGAGTTGAATTTAAAAGTTTGTTAGGATGTTCTTTTTTCTTTAGAAATATCCATAAATCTTCTTTGACATTTAATTTTTATTTGTCATATTCGTAGGTTAGTACTTCCAGGGTTTCATCTATTTTAGTAAAATTGTGTTTTTCTTTGATAAGGTGTTCTGCATAGTTTGATTTCATTGTTGTTAAATTTTTTGACTTGTAAGCCTGCAAGTGTTCTTTGTACCTTATTTTAAAATTTCTTCTTGTTTGTCCAATATAGATATTATTACAATCACCACATTTAAGTTGATAAACTCCAGCTTTTGTATAATCATCTTTTTTATTTTCTTATATATTTATTATATTTATATATTTTTATCTTATATATTTATTATATAAATATATAATATATATTTATAAATAAATATATATTATATATTTATTTCATTATATATTTATTATATATATATATATATATATATATATATATATATATATATATATCTAAAAATTCGAATGAATGGTGTTTTTGGCTTCTGGTGGCCCCAAAATGAAAAGTTATCATGGTCTGGGGCTTAGGGCTTCCCTCGGATGAAGTATAACTCGATCGCGCCTTCCAATGTTTAAGTCAGGCGAAATCGTGTCATCTTTTTCACCGTTGCGTTGGGTGGCAAAAAGGTCTAATCTGGCGGGACCCCGACGCCAGTCGAGTGAACAGAGCTTCAATCAACTTCAGTGAGTCATTGAACCTCAGACCAGTGGGGTAAGGATGTTAAGTAAAAATACATCCATGTTTATAAAAAACATATCCATCATATTGTTGTTGCGATTTGATTGTTTAAATAATCAAATAATAAAACAGTTTGCGTTCGGACCGCTCTGACAACGATTCGGCATTACACACAGCTCCGCTCCTTGATTATGTTCTTCAAACGGCCGACAATTGAAACACAAGAGTAAAAACCTAAAAGTAGGCTACTTTACGAACAAAAAGGATCCATAGTCAAGTGGTTATGTCTTTTACAATCTAATATGCTGCAGGTTGGAGTGCAAAATTTAATTGTAAAGGGTATTTTTCTATTTTTAATATATCAAGTTTTTTATTTGGACGGATATTATATTTATAGTTTCGGTAAACCTAATGAAATATATTTAATTTATTTTTTTATGATTTTTCCTAGCCATGTGACCAGCTAGGAGTATATAAGATCCAGTAATAAGTATAAGTATAAGTATTTCCAGCAATTCAATGAATCGTTAATAAATAAAAATACTAGCTAACAGTTATACCACGTGCTACTAATCTGTATTTATTGTTCTGATGGTATTTATTGGTAATCTGTTGGAAATGTTTTCAACTCCGAGGAGCAGAGCTGCCTGTAACGACAAGTTTATACTGTGTACTCTCGGAAAAGTTATTATAATAACGTGTTTTATTTAATTTTTTCAATGATAATGTTATGATATTATCATTTTAAATGCCTAAGTAAAGAACGAAGTTAAATACAACTGCTCGAATTGGGTTCAACAACTATTACAAATTGGATAGAACTATGACAGAAATTAATTTAAATGAAAAAATGTCTACGGATCTATTTGTTTAATTAGAAATAAATAATTTATGTGAATAATACTTAGGGATGAACTTTAGGGAGTCATTAAATATAAATATTTAATTTATATGTTTTTGCGCTCGCTACTGGGGGAAAATATAGCTACGTAAGTTCGCTCGACTCCCTCCTCAGTCTAGCGCCACGGGCTGTCACAGCAGGAAATAATGCTCGATTTCTGGAAACTATAGTTTTTACTGTCGGAAAGTTGAAAAAATAATGAAAAATCGCAAAAACAAAAATATATATTTTTTAAGGAAATTTGGTCACGACGGGTCTCAAATTGTCAGGGAGGGCAAGCTGAGGAAAATATAAAAAAATTTCAAAATTCGATCTGTATTAACGGAAATACATTATTTCCGTACTGTTCCTAACTGTATAGCAAGTACAGAACGTTGTTTTTTTGCTGGGGACCGAGCTTCGCTCGGGGGAAAGCAGTGACATTTTAAAATATACATGTTCATATTGCTCCCCACAATGACAATTAGATTTGTAATTTGATTTACTGAGGTTTAAGTTTTGTTCATTGAATTGATTCGGTCTTTGTTGTTTAACTGATGCTCTCATTCATTGCTCGTTTCAGTGGTCAAGCCCTGTGACGAATGTTGTATATCCCAACTGTGTCTTCATGAATTGCTCGTCACTGTCATTCGTTAACAGACTACAATATCACAGAAAATACAAATTACATGATCTTGCTTCACAAATAATCTATCTTCTATATTTTATTTATTATTAATTCTGTAAGCGATGTTTTTAAAATCAAAATTGTGAGAGTTTGACAGCTCGCAGGATGACAGGAGATGGCTCAAATGAAAGGTCTCGGCCCCAGGGGGTCAGAAAAATAGCAGATTATGTCCAAATATACCAGAAAATTAGAAATAACGAAAAATATCTTCCATTTAAAATGCATTGGGATTGAAAATATTGAAAAACGTCTGCTTTGTTTACATTAAACATGTGGTGCTAATGCTTGATTTAAAGCCATATGGTAGATGTTGACATGTGGGATTTTTTCAAAATGCAGCTAACTATGCACGTTCAATGTACTATAACAAAAAATTTTTAATTTAAGATTTTATGATTTTATAATAATTACGGGTTTGAGTTTTTCATAATTTAAAGTTATAAAAATTTAATTACGTTCGTTCATTTTATGTTATAACGATGCAGATTTAATACTAAACGATCTCTCTCTCTATATATATATAATTAGGTAAGCGGGGCCGAAATTGTGGGCGTTTGGAAGGTCGCAGTGTGATGGGGGGGGGGGGGGGCTGAAACTGAAGGTCTCCATCTCAGGGACTGGAGGAAAATACTGAATTTGCTTTAAGCTTACTATAAAATGAGATATAACGTAAAATAGCTGTCATTTAAAAACCATTAGGATATAAAAAGGTCTGCTTTGTTTAACCAAATGCTAGAAATAATCATAATTTTGTGGATCCAAAAGCCTTTTTTTCTAAGAAGGTATTTTGCACTATAGTAAAGAAGGATTATGCTTAGGGGCTATTAGCCCCTTCAAGCCTCTAGTAATAAATTTCATGATGATAACTTTTCTGAGCATCTAAATTTTGAAGTACAAACTGAAGTTTGAGGTGGATTGAGTTGAATAATATCACGTTTTTTTTCTGATATGAACCTTGTCCTCATGAAATAAACTTGTTCTTTGTAGATCTTAGAGAATTTGCTTATCTCTATTTCATAAATTGTATTTGCGAACTTTAAGAAACATTAAACTGATGATTTAAATTTAGTAAATCTAAATCATAAAATCATCTTTATGTAAACAAATACACGTTGTTGCTTTGATATTAATTATTTCTAATTAACCTAAAACAACTGTTTACCTGTTTGGGATTTTTAGATGGGGATAATACTCCATGAGCAATCTGTACTCAATTGTATTATTTCTGTTCTATTCTACTGTACTGGCAATGTGTTATAAAAGTTTTAAGTGGCTTTGTCATGAACAGCTGGATGATTCTTTTGTTTACTTGTTTGTTGTTATTGGCAACTCATATGACCCCATGTTAAAAATTATCAATTTTAAATTTAATTTTTCTAAATAATTTGCGTTTCTACACCAAATTCAACCACGTAGGTGAACTTAAAAATAAGAACTACACCTACATGCAAAATTTTATCAAAATCGTTAGAGCCGTTTTCGAGATAGGATTTATAAATAAATAAATAAATATATATATATATATATATATATATATATATATATATATATATACATTCATTGCTCATTTAAAGTAATGGGATAAAACATAATTGAGACACGACTGTGTGTCTACAGACAGACTTATTGTTAGCGATTCTGTTAATTGAATGTGCCCATGTTATTGGAATGATCTTTTGTGACCTCTTACTTATTTGAGTTTGCTGAAAGAAAGGCAAGAAAAGTTGTCTTTTATTAATTTGATTAAAATAAACAAATAAACATCAAAACATACAATCTCCTTTAATTCCCAATGGGCGCGTTCAGCCGCAGTCACCGGTGGGTAACCGATTACCATAGTCACTAATAGGCAAATCCACCGCATCTTGACAATCAACAATGTCCGGTTACTTACCGAATCCACCGTAATCACAACATCGGTGGATGCACAACAATGATCGGTAGATAGTACGTCCACCGCTACCGTCCACTTATTATAGGTTAGTATATTACCCACCGGTGGAATGCGGCTGAACGCGCCCATTCAGTATCATAATAGGACTGATTCTGTAATCAATAATATTGCAAAATATTGTAATAGTACATTTCGCAACAAGAACTGAAAATGAGGCCCCGATAATACTTTTATTTGTTATTTTTTCGTCACAATTAAACAAAGCAGCCCATAGTGCCCGATTACGCCGATAATTGGTTCTATATACTTTCAAAATCATATTATTATCTAGTTATTAGATTAATTATTAAAAAATAAAATATTAGCACTAACGCTTGGAATGCAGACTGAAGCCCAATCCATTGGAATGTAGACAGAAGCGCTAAGCGCTGTAGGCCTACGACTTACGCACTCGCCTACACAACGGCTTTAAAAGGCCCCGCAACTCAGATCGGCCCAGGGACCCGCAACGGCTAGGGCCGGCCCTGCAATCAACCTGGCATTTACCAAACAATAAACCGAGTAAACAAATATAATTTTATATCACACTTTACAGCTGAAATGACGAATCTTATTGCAAACATTATTATTTTAAAAAGTAATTGCATAGAGTTTAATAACTGGTTAGGCACAAAATGTTTTAATGCTGTTAAAATAAGAGATGAAAAAAGTAGTAAGCGAGGAAGTTTTTTATGTTTTGGTCAGGTAAAAAGTGTCAGCGACAAAGTTTTAGATAACATTCCAGAGATATTTTTGTCCCAAAAATTGTTTTGTCGGGTTTCTCGTTTTTTGCAAAAGATTAATTAATTTAATTAGTTGATTATCAGGTGGCGCGCGAATAAGAAATTCCAATATGATAACGCATGGGCTGACAATTATTGTCTTACTATGCTAGCAGACTTCCCTACTTTGAAGGAATAGCTTTATTACTGTTTTTATTAATTTCCAGCTAACACTTTGCAATTCAAAGCTATGTTTAAATAGGAAAAATGTTTCTCTATTTTTACGAAAAATGTTTATAATATTTATAACTGATGCGCGTCTTCTTTTAAGACTACTACATCTCAATAGTACATCTCATTGTACTTTTTAAATATTTTATCGTACACTTTTTAGCGAATATTGAATTTTTACTGCTAAAAAAGCAGGATAAAACATAGCATTAAGAAAAAAAATCACATTATTCGCAAATAGAAATAGTCTATCCGCCCGGCCATGATACCCAGGCGATTAAGCGTCTTCTCGGAACTCAACTCACCCTCCCTACCTGCTCGCCGGGCCGACTGGTGGCAAACAATGACTCACCTACTGACGCTGTCCCACAGTATTACAAATTTTTTTCATTTCAAATTAAAATTTGAAATGATCAACTTTTTTGAATTCTTCGTAAAATTCTAGAGAAAATGAGCTAAAATGCGACTAAAATGCCTCATATTCACAGTATGAAGGTCGGTAAAAACTGGTGACGTACTTACCGTGAATATGAGGTAATTTAGTCGCATTTTAGCTCATTTTCTTTAGAATTTTAACTAGAATTCAAAAAGTTGATCATTTCAAATTTTAATTTGAAATGAATAAAATTTGTAGTACTGTGGAACAGCGCCAATAGGTGAGTCATTGTTTGCCACCGGCCGGCCCGGTGAGCAGGTCGGGAGGGTGAGTCGAGTTCCGAGAAGACGCTTAATCGCCTGGGTATCATGGCCGGGCGTATAGACTATAAGAACGAAGTAACGTATTGTTAGTATTGCTTCCGTGTGTTCCTACTGTTCCTATTTACAATTGCTGATAATAATTTCAAACTTATTATATAAAATAAGAAGTGAAATAAAATAACGTTAGGTACTGGGAAAATACAAAAGAGTTTTTAGAGTGAAGTTATTGTTTTTTTTATGGAAGCCAAGTTATCAGCGCTTCCTCATAAACAAGGTTGCGGTTTTATTCAAACCATGTAAATTACATAGCAGAATTCTTTAAGATGTGTTTTTTCCACTAACATAGCTTTTAACATTTTATAGTGGCATAAAACGCTCACAGAGAAAGACTCAAAGCGCGGCGGCAAGTTTGGCCCTTTTTGCCACCCAACGGCCTCGGAGGCTGGCACGTTTTTCGACCATTGAGAGCGCGATCCAGTTATATTTCATCCGAGGTCTTACCATGACACCTACAGTAATAGCTTCTTCCCTAAACGGGAAATTCGCTAAAAATGAGTTTAATACTTAATTTGATGGTTTTAACAACCCAATAGAGGATCCCTTTATTAGGGCTTTCCCAAAGACTGCAATCATATAAGGAGTTTGTATCTTAGAACGTATTTTTTCAATAAATGGGGGGGGGGGTCAGGTGGATCATGACCCTCCCCCATCAACTGTTATCAGCTGTTAATTAAATTACAATCACATTTTAAAAACGTAATAACGCAGGTTGATTCGCACTGGAGCGTTGTAAGCGCCCTCTAGAAATAAATCAAAGCCTTGGGGGTTGAAGCCGTAAAAGATATGCCCATTTTAACTATCAAAAATGGGCCGCGCCGGTGCGCTACATTATAAGCCTTAAAATGACACCTCAATCGTAAAAAGGGATCTAACAGAAAACCCCTTATTGTATTAAGTATATATAGTTAGATATAGATGAATTATATTATTATGTGAAATCGAAATCATAACTCCTATACACAATATTTTAAATCATGTTTGTGCATGTTAAATTAATGTTTTATTTCGTTTGTTTAACCCGAATCCCGAATACAGCGCACTCACTCACCCGCCAATAACGGCTGGCTAGAACATTATTATCTTATTTAATAAACACTCATGCTGATAAATAACACTACTTTTAATTAACGTTTCGATTATTATTTCGAAACGTCATCGTGATAAATGTAATCGCTATTGCAAACATCGGGAATTATCGATTATAAACATAGATTTTAACGGTGGAGACGGATTCTAAAGTTTCGCCGGAATCTAAAATCAGAAGAAAAGGTCGATTTATACAGTGTGTTCATTTTTTGTGCACACCATTGGGATCTCGTAAACTATAAGAGATACAAGAAAGGTTAAACTAGCAAAGTAATGCGTAATAAAAAGACAAATATAATGGTGGTGAGCAATTTAAAATATTCAACCAAACTCGTTCGTTACGCTCAAAAAACCATTTTGGCCCCAAAACTAAAATTGCCCATAACTCCCTTATTTTTTAAGGTACGAGACTGTATGTGGGGTCAAATTTACACTAAATTTTACTTAGAATCTAAATATTCAGTCAAAAATGTGATACCACTTATGGTTTTCTGAGAATAATGCTCAAGTTCAGAATTTTAAATGCTAACATGTAGAATTTCATTTTTCATTGGAAAGATATTTTTCTCCTGATTACAAAAATACCACACATGTGATAGTTTCTTCTTCAAATGTGTTTTTAATCAGAGAAAATAAATTTTTTGTAAATTAAAACGGTTTATAATGCACTGGATTTATCATAAAAATGATAACTATGAAAACAGCTGATTGACTCGGAACAGCTGATTGGCAGCAAAATGATATTTTACGGACAAATAAACATCTCCTTTAAAACAACTGATTTATTTGTAAATTATCTTTTAATTTTGATTAATTGATTTATTTGAATTAACTTTAACATACCATTAATTTAAAATATTTAATATATTTTAACGTATAAAATTCATAATAACAATAAGAGAAAGGGAACACAGCTGATGAATAGTTAACAGCTGGTTGACTAGAAACAGCTGATTAACAGTAAAAGGATAGTTTACAAATGAATCAGTTGTTTTAAATGAAGATGCTTCCGTGAAACAGTTTTTTGCTGCCAATCAGCTGTTTCGAGTCAATCAGCTGTTTGGTACAAATCAGCTAATTACATAATTATCACTTTAACGATAAATCCAGTGCATTATAACCCATTTTAATAAAAACAATTCTCTGATTAAAAACACATTTGAAGAGGAAATTATCACATGTGTGGTATTTTTGTAATCAGGAGAAAAATATATTTCCAATGAAAAATGAAATTCTACATGTTAGCATTTGAAATTCTGAACTTGAGCATTATTTTAGAAAACCATAAATGGTTAAAAATTTTTGACTGAATATTTAGATTCTACGTAAAATTTAGTGTAAATTTGACCCTACTTACAGTCTCGTACCTTAAAAAATAAGGGAGTTATAGGCAATTTTAGTTTTGGGGCCAAAATGTTTTTTTGAGCGTAGCAAACGAGTATGGTCGAATATTTTAAATTGCTCACCACCATGCGATCTTTTTATTACGCATTACTTTGCTAATTTAACCTTTCTTGTATCTCTTATAATTTACGAGATCCCAATGGTGTGCACAAAAAAAATGAACACACTGTATATAAATGATTTACATAAAATGACCGGTAAGCCTATGCATGTATGATTATGGAGAATATGACATTGTCGCCTATCATGAAGAATATAATTAAAAATATAGCGAATGATAGCAGCCTCAAGTCATTTATCATTAAAAGAGTTTATGTGTTCTGATGCTATCAGATGGCATTAGCACGCCAGGCCGGGTTTACCTTGGTGCAGCACGCAGCTGAGAGCGCGGCTTGCGACCACCGCCGCCGCGCGCCGCCGCGACCGTGGGGACTGAGACCGAGCTACGTCTTAATATATCTATCAGCTGTTTTGGTTACAATTGACTACAAAGGTAACATGGGCACTTTCAAGGGCTGTCGGAATCGATACTATAATCAAGGCTGTGGCCAAAAATTTTAAAACAGCAAAATGTGATGTTACGACTGTTGGGTATTAGGGAGACGATAAAGCAAATAAAATATTGTCGGAATAAGTTATGTTATCCTTATTATTTTCATATATTTATTATTATTGTTATCTTATATACACCTGCATCGTTGCCAAATCATATAATTCATTTGAATTGTCTTTTATGTAACTAATTTATGATTTAATCAGTATTACCTCTTTAAATAACAATGGCGGCAAACAAGACAATGATGGAGAAACTAATTTTTAAATGAAAGATTATGCGCGAAACATTAGCGATTCACTGCTGGCTTAGAATATTTTCCAGCTAAATCGGGTCATTTGCTTGTTTAACCATTTGAGTAAACAAAACCAAACCCCTTTTCCGAGTTTTGAATTATTTAGTGCTACGCTAATTATTTTAGAGTTTTGCGGTCGAAATAGTTAATTTTTTGTAATTTCTTAATTAATTCATTTAGGAACCCTGGGCAGTTTTTTCGTAAAAATAACTTCCAAACTTCAATTTTTTTTTTGTTTAGGATGTGGCTGAATCTGATAATGTATACAAAATATAAATTAAACATTTATTAGTTTTTAAATATTTTCCCTGGTCTATCTTACAAAACCGTCAAATAAATGCAGCCAACAGTGACCTTGAAAGATAATGTAGGACATTCACAACTGTTAAACAACGATAAATCAGCCTGGAAGTGTGGCAGATCGGTGCGGGGGTGGCGGGAGGTGGCGGCGCGCGCGGCCCCGCGCAGAGCTTCGATTGTGGCCTTCGCTACTGCATCACAACATCGCGCCGCGACTGTGGTGTTCCATGGTGACCATGGTGAAGTTGTCATCCATCTGTGGGATGCATGTCTAACAACCGCTCCGGGGCTGAGATGATAGCAGGGCCTGACCAACACACGAATGGTGAGTCGCTGTCGCAATGTAAACACAACAACCGTGCACTCGCAGGGTTGTGTAATACTCGCTGTTATACGTGTGACAATTGCCTGTCAGGATGTAATAAGTGAATGTATGGTCGTCAAAGGTCCGGTAAAATGTAAACAAGTCAGAATAACTTTCAAAAGATCAAAAGGGGACTGACGAAAAAAATATGTTATTAATCTTAAGAACAAGTCCTATGATCTTTAAATAATATTATGAACGAATGCAAGTTTGCCCTGGTTTGTAATGTTTTTTCACTGTTGGAATCATTAACATGTATTATAATTAATTATTAAAAGAGTTTGTCCTGATGTGACAACTGTGAGATGTGCAGCCCTGTTAAAACACTGCAGTAAGCAAACACTAATGCAATGCAGTTTCGCTTTCGTTCTACTTCTGTAGTCAAACGAAGTTCGACGCAAACTTTATTTGGGTTTTGTTGTTTTTTTTTTAAATTTATCTCTCGTAAGGACTTTTGGTTTAGAAAAATAATACCGGGAACCATAGTAAATACATGACGAAAAACCGTAATTATAAAAGATTGTAAAAACATAATTGTATGAACATAGAGATTAAATGTATTAGAAAAATAAATAGATCATTGGCCTGATAAATAGATAAAATAAACAGATTCATGGAGGCCTCTTTTACAAATATTTATTAGTTTTTTACGATTTTTTTCTATTATAAAATAAATACTTGTCAGAAAACATTTACAGTAACCTGAAATCAACATACCAACCCATAAAGCCCATGTAAAATGTTTATTACCAATTTTTTTATGTACAGTTCCCAAAAAAAATATTAAATTATAACGGGATTGTGCACAGCAACAGGAAAGTTCCAATTCCAATAGTGTAATCAGATTTCCTTTCGATGTCCACGAGCTGAAGTAAACGCATTACAAAAATTTTGTTTGCCTACTAATATAGAATATGCCTACATTTTTACATTCCCAAAAGTCTGTTTATGAGGATAATCATGCTCATCATCTCCACAGGTTTAATTACATTTCGTGTCTCAGTTGAAAATTTGTTTAGGGCTTAATATGTCTTTTTACCATTATTCATTTCATATTTTTTTGGTTGATTGACATGAAAGTTCTGAGTTCAAGTTTTAACTAAGCTGAGATGTTATAGTAGGCCTAGTTGATGTTTAAAACTGTAAACAGGGGTTTTTAAAGAAAAAGTGCTTTATTTTCATAGTAATAATTTATTGGGTGAGCGCACCAGTAATTAACAGTTTTAATTTAAAAAAATACTGAATTAAGCACTTTATTTTGGTTAGTCATTCATAAATAGGCTTAAATGAATTGGAATCTTACTTACGGTTTCTCTGCAATTAGTAGCCTACAAATCTCTGGTACGAAAAATATGTTTTTATAGATATTTTCTGTCGAGTGACCAACCGCCTACGAGTCTCGCCAGCAAGCTAAATTTACGTTTATTATGTAATTGATGAATATTTCCAAAATGTTTCATAGCTAAACAATAGTCAACAGTTTACCCTTCGATTTAAATTACATTTAACTATTTGCTACTTTGAATTTTTATTGAAGTCGGTCATTCATGGAGCATTGACGTAGTTGTCTAAAAATTCAAATTACCATCAGCATTATGATTAATACCCCCATTGCAGCAGTCCTGCATACTCAGCGAATTTCAAATGCAAAAGAACGTATAGTTCAAGCTAATATAGCGAGATTTGACATGTTTTTGTTAGATCCATAAAAATAACATGGGGAGTGAGTATGCAGGTTTACTGCCACAAAAATGGAAATATTGGTAATTTTAGATTATTAAACATTAGATCTCATCTAGATGAAGCCACAAACCAAGTTTTATTCAGATATGTTGAGAAATAAGCGAGATATAGAATTTTACTTATTTCCCATAAGGTTAACATTGGGACAACGAACTGTGTTTAACACTTTCAATATCTCGGTAACCAATGGACGTAGAGCAGTGATTCATATACTAAATTGTTTGTTTTTTTGAGCTGAATTTAATGGTGCACAAAAAAAATATATACATTTTATTTTTCCATGTAAAAAACTCAAAAAACCCATTTTTGGGGGGTACATCCCCCTTTACCCCCCCCCCCTCCTTCCGGTGGTCCGATCGGGCTGGTTCACGAACTCGTCCGAGTGATTGCCACTTTACTCGTCTCTACCAAATTTCATTAAGATCGGAACATATTTGCGGCCGCTATCGTGTTAACAGACATATATATATATAAGCCAAAACGGTTGACTGACTGACTGACTGACTGACTCACTGATCACAGTTTCTCAAAAACTACAAGGCTTTGGGCCATGAAACTTGGCACAATTAATCATTATAGCCTCTAGATGCGTACTAAGAACTGATTTTAAAATATTTTCTTTCGAAAGGCTGAAATAGGGTATGTTATAAAATTCAAAATGGCGGCCATTTTTTATTTTCAAAGCTTATTTTCTGAAACAATGTAGGGCTTTGGGGCCATTTGTTTTTGGCTAAAATATTCTTTATTGGCTCTAGATGCATACAAATGAAGGATTTTAAAATGTTTTTTTTTCTGTAAAGCCTAAAATAAGGTAATTCAAAAATTCAAAATGCATTTTCAGTTTTAAGAGCTATAATTACAAAATATCAATAGAAGGTCTCTAAAATATTCTAAAGAGATAAATAAATAGAAATTCCATTTACTAAAAGAATAAATGGTATAAAACTATTACGGATATATTATTATATTATATATTTGTCAGATACCATAGGCCCTACACATAGACTACTCGCGTTTTGCGGATCACTCGAAGTATGATTTGTAGCACAGATTGATTTGCAAATAGCAGGTATTTAAATTACGTATTCCTGATCAAAAACAGGACTGGAGACATAAGGTCTGTCACCCGAAGTAATCGAACTAGAATCTTGAAACTCTGCATGGAATATTCTGTTATTTTTATAGAATCGGGGTTTTTTTTAATTAAAAATTTTAGGAGGGTTTGTAAGCTAGCCGAAAGCAATTCAGGCTATTTTCAAACAAATTTACTATTTCTACCGTAGATTTATGTCTCAAGCTGGTAAACGAGTAATTCAATCTCCAATATGACTGAAAAATTACAATGTGGTTAGCACATGCTAGCCAATTAATTCCATTTGAGGGAAAAGTAAAATTCACCGAGGCACCGTTTAATCTTCTCAACGCTGGATGGAGGATGGAGATACAACCTTAAGTTTGCAATCAAGCGCTTGAAAACGTCAACTTCAGTAATGAAATCATCAGTCTATTTGGAAATTTATAAAAATTGCACATTACAAATAACGTATAATTGAACCAAACATGTGTTCAACAAACATTGAACCAAACATGTGCTTTCAGCGAGCGAAGCCGCGGGTATAAGTACTAGATATATAATCCTATACTCTTATATCAGTAATGTTATCGTGCTTGCTTGCTTGTATACTTGCTTGTATGCTTGCTTGCACAATTATCTCAAAAACGGCTCCGAGGATTTCCTTCAAAGTCTGGAAATAAATAATTTATGACTCAAAAACGTCTTTTATGCAGATAACTTGGCCAGAGAAAATCTAATAACGTAATAAATCGAATTTTAAAGTTGTAAAATTTTAACATTGGCCTTATGGGTTGCCGTGATAGCAACGAAAATAAACAAGGAAAATGTAAACAAATGAAGTAATCATAACAGCTGGTTGGAATCTACACCTATCAAGGGAAAATATAGCAGGTGGGATGAAGAGTCCATGGAGCAATAAAAAAGGTTTATATTTATAAATTTTATGACATTGATATATTTATAGTAACTGGATGAACTGGTAAACATGAAATAATACCGAGCAAGGCTCGGTCCACCAGGTACTTTTATAGATACTAGGAGAACCCGTGGCTTCGCTCACGATTTAAATTAAACATACCCTATCACCCATCAATTATATAGTTTTGCTTTCCCATTTATTTTTCTTGTTGTGAAATCTACTTCTTTGAACATATCAAATGTACTTCCATAAAGCAAAAAAAGTTTTTAGAAATTCGCTCTTCGTACGCAGGTCT
The DNA here is from genome assembly GCA_035578135.1 of Flexamia atlantica. Classification (NCBI taxonomy): domain Eukaryota; kingdom Metazoa; phylum Arthropoda; class Insecta; order Hemiptera; family Cicadellidae; genus Flexamia; species Flexamia atlantica. The sequence goes on from JAQJVK010000001.1 coordinate 229,360,196, forward strand.
GCTACGACGGGGGTATTCTATTCCTGCATAAAGTGCCTGTCTATATAAAAAATGTGACCATATCTAACGCCCCACCAACAAAGCCCCAAATGGTGTTGCTGCCCTGGCTAGGCTCATGCCTAATATCGGCGGTTCTTCCTCTTGCAAGTGATTTTTGCTTGTATCGGCTGTCCAGTCGATCTTGATATCAGGTGAAGAGGATTGCGCTCACACACTCAAGAGGCCAATTTACAGAGTCGAACACCGAGAAGCATTTATGGTCGTTTCTGCCTAACCTGAGCTTGCCCTGATGATGATCATGGGGCACAATATAAGGAACGTCACCCTTGGCTTTTTCGACGGCACTTTGAATCTGCTCGCGTATGTTACCCTTAATTAGAACTTTATTATGCACCCCCGTCGCAGCAGACCTGCGTATTAGAAATCCTGTTTCTTATGAAGGCATACATGTTAGAGGAACCATAGAACATGGCTTGAAATTTTATTCACTGTAAAAGATCATTTTCTTAAGGTTTTAGGGCGTACCTTGAACAAAAAGTTACAATGCCACTCCAGCAATTATTAAAAAGTGCTGTCTTACGTGTTTAGACTCTATATTGTACAAAGAGATTGAATGAGCCGTCCCGGCAATTTTTAAAATGCTGTAGAAAAAATTAATTATTTACAGTAGTACACTCTTCCTCTTTAAATAGCAGTTAGTAGTCATAAAAAAGAATTCCTTCAAGTATAAGTGATCATTGAACACTGGAGTCCTGTAGTAATCAGTTATTTATTTTATGCATGTTATACTACATACCAGCATTTTATATAGTGTATTGCACTTCGAAAAAATGTAAATGTCTAATTCATTAGCCAACTGGCACCAAGTGACAAATCTTCATGTAAACAAATGCAATTAAATAGCAGAAATAAATAACATTAATTTACATCACCTGTTTTAAATTTTACTTTCATATGTTTTGTTAGTAAACAAATCCAACTCAAATTCTTTCAAAATCCCTGACATGTAGTCCGGTTGCTTAGGGCTGTATTTTAAGAACACCATTACCAGGTGGATAAAAGCACCAAATTTGGCATGAAGGTACCTTAGGGTATACTAATCAATTTTAGCTTAGGAGCCCTCACGAATTTTTAAGCATTTCCATACACGGCACCATAATCCAAAATGGCCGACAAATACAGAAATATATATTGACAAAATTTGATTTATGTGTATCCAAGCTAATATCTCCCAATATATCGATTTGGAACCACCGCCTTACTTGCTGGGTAGTAAATACTTCAATCTGATTGGGTATTAATTTTTAGCCGCCATCTTGGATCCGCCATATTGGATATCATGTCAATATTTTTTAACGTAAAGATGTCGTTGTGACACATCATTACAGACTAGATTTTCACGCTTATTACAATGCTGAAATCCGTTTTTGAAAATATGCATTCGTTAAAAAGATATACTCAAATAAAAATGTATCCCTATACATTTCTTCTGGGCATTTTCTGACATATTTTAGCATTTTTTATTATTTTTCTTATATCTCTCATTATAATTAACATATGCTCATTATAATTAACATATTATAAAACTATTAACATAGTTTTAGTCTTGTAAATATTTAGTGAAATGGCAGCTTTCATTTGAGATATTAATTATCAACATCGGACGAGTAACAGATGAGCTACGAGCCTCAATGAAACTTAAAAGTCAATTTTTCGGAAATTTGTTTTTAATTAAGTATTTGTATCTCGGGTTCCAAATTAGGTATTTAAATCATTTTGGTCTCAAAATACGCAGTGATACTTTTGTTTGATATATTGATACGTAAGTTTGGTTAAGTTTTTAATAGATTTTAAGGCTCATTACGACATAAAGATTAGTTATTTTTAAATTTTACGCTTAATAGTGGTTTATATCTCACCACGAACTAGTCCAAATTAAATGATCGTAGTCTCAAAATAAAGCTGATATTTTATTGAGTCTTTTAAAAGCATTTAGAACTTTATACCTGTCCTAGAAATGGAGATAACAGTCTTTATATGAACAAAAATGTCTGAAAAATTCAATTTTATGCGTGTTTTTGGACCACAATTCACCTGAAACGCAATCTATTAAAATCATTTATGACTCAGATGAAAGCCAATAATCTACAGAGTCAATTAAGACCTTTAAGATTTTTGAGTCTTCTTTGGAACTAGAGAAATCCTTCAAGAACTGTAAAATTATGTAAGTAAAACGAATTTATGTTGAGTGAAAGCTCATGAGTCACTAAAACTTTAATCTGATTTTATTGAGAGTTAGCTCACTTGAAAGCTGAAGGTTTACTGAGTGATTTAAGACCAAAAAGAACTTAATACCTTATTTAAAACCGGAGATATAGATAATTGATTAAAAAAGAAATACCGAAAATTTATTTTTAAGTTCATATTATGCCTTATAGCTCATCTGTCACTCGTCCGAAGTTGATGATTAATATTTCAAATGAGAGCCGCTATTCCACTGAGTATTCTAAGACTAAAACTAAGTACATATCTTAATTATAATGAGAGATAGAAGAAAAATAATTTTTAAAAATGCTAAAAATATGAAACGCCCATAAGAAATGTATAGGGATAAATTTTTATTTGAGTATGTCTTTTTAACGAATCCACATTTTCAAAAACGGATTTCAGCATTGTAATCAGCGTGAAAATCTAGTTTAAAATTATGCGTCACCACACTACCTTTACATTAAAAAAATGAGTTGATATCCAAAATGGCGGATCCAAGATGGCGGCCGAAAATTATTATCCTGTCAAAATAAAGGATTAACCACTAAACAACGATAGGCGTTGTTTCCAAGTCAATATCTAAAAAAATACATGTAAAAAATGCACTTAAGTAACTTTTTTTCAAAAATGATCCCATGTTAATTGTTATTTTCATTACCACATTCGGATTTTGGTGCCGGGTGTGGAAATTTTCAAAAATTCAAAAGGGCTCCTAAACTAAAATTTATTAGTACACCATAAGGTACCTTCACACCAAATTTGATGCTTTTATCCGCCAGGTAACGGTAATTTCGCTAAGCCACCTCACTTAAGACGGTCCCAGGGCTTAAGCCCTGAAAGTTATCACGACATTGATGGTGTATAAACGTACTCCATGAAATTCTACATGTATCTACCAAGTTACGTGCCCATCGGTCCAGCGGTGTCTGAGTTTATAAATGCTATATATATATATATACCAACATCCTCTTTTATACTTATAGATAGATATATATATAAATTCGAACGAACAGTGTTTTTTGCTTCTGGGGCCCCCAAAACAAAAAAAATATCATGGTCTGGGACTTAGGTCTTACCATCAGTACTACGGTAACAGCTTCTTCCCTATAGGGGAAATTCGCTAAAAAGTAATTTTGATTTTAATCATTAAACGATTAACGAGCTTTGTAAAGTGTAACGGATAACTTTTGTAATAAGATATAAGGGAATAATGGTAAATTAATATGACACTACGTCCTTAACCGGTCATTCACTGGTTTTACCATGAAAGGCAAAATGTCTAATTAAAGTTCTTACATCACAGTTCACTTAGCACTTAAAGCCATAGACACACTGACTGTCGGCTTAAAAACTGTTAATATTAATACAAAGCTAAATTCATAGGGTTTCTAATGATAGAAGGGAATTTATCATAGTTCAATTAACCCTACGCATTTTAGTTCTTGGCTTAATTTCTAAAAGGTGTTAAATCAGTCGCTCTGACCAATTTATTCACAATCGATTTCAATGATCTTGGTCGCTTTTCGTTTAAAAACGTTTTTACCCATTCTATTGTTGTTTCAAGGGTTTTAATCTTACGAGATGTTGTTCCGTTAAAGTACATACAGGATAAATGACATGGCAAGCAATCAAAGATTGTCTGGAAATGCCCAATAAGAATTTTTCCATCCCGCTCCTGAGCTTCGTTCGCTGTTGCAATGTCTAATTCAGAGACAGAAGAACATGACGTCTGAATCTCTGAATGCTAGTGATCGCTTTTATTTGTTTTTGTAATCCTTGAATTAATAAAGAGTGATCTGACATACAACAGGTTTTACCATACCGAAAATGTCAGTATGAAACTTATGTATTTGGCGGTGGTTTTTTAAACTTATACAAATAACAAACACATCTCTCTTATTCGACTATAAATTGAGGTAAGCAAAAACTGTCACAACATTGATCGCGTATTCCAACAAAACCCTTTTAAATTACCGCTTTTTACTACTTTGTTGAATTAGCTGACACAAATACTCAGTGAACTTGGAATTATTGGAATTAAGGAATAGACTGCATGGAATTAAGATCGTTTATTTATATAACCAACAACAAAAACCTGTGTTTAACGGAATGTAACCACATTTATTTCTTTTTTTGCATTTAATTAAATAATTCGTGCTAAGATATGGTATCAAATTATGTATTTTTTCACTTAAACTACTCAGTAAACTACTTATCTACAGGGTGTTTTTTTTAACGCAACCCAAAACTTTATTTTATCAGTAAAGGACTATTACCCCCTTAGATCCCAGGATTTGACGCCACTATATTATTTTCTTCGGGGATGCATAAAAATTAAGGCCAGCGAAAACAATTCACAGGATATTCAGCACCTCAAACAAATTTAATGCAAGAAATTCAAAGAGGTATCTTGCAACACGCGTTCGGGAATTTGATAGAGGAAGCCTACTTTATAGAAATGCCAATGGCGGGTTGTTTGAACACATAATGTAAACTAAACGTGATCAAACTTAAACAATCCTACTTCCTATCCAACTAATATTATAAATGTGAAAGTATGGATGTTTTGTGAATATCTGTCTTTCAACCAAGTGAAAAATACTGGACCAACTGAGCTGAAATTTTGCAGGAATAAGAGCCACTATATCAGAAAAGGACATAGGCCTTTTCACTTCCTTAAAATCCCCTCGGGCTACGCCCCTTGAACGTCCTTAGCTTCAATGTTTACATTTTATAAGGATGTAAACATTCAAATACTGAATTGTAAACAGCTGTGAATCCTAAAATTTGACAGTTCAGAGAGCAGAAGTAAGATCAGCTGTAATTTTTATCGTGAGCGAAGCCACGGGCAACTGCTAGTAAGTTATATAAAATATAAAAAAATAACAAACAAATTAAATACTCATTACATATTTATGTGTGCATTACTCAATCTTAAAAATGGGTTGCGTTAAAAATACCCTGTATAATATCTTAATAAATATAATAATTTAATTTTTAATTTGCACCACTCAGGGTAAGAACAGATTCTACGTAATCTGCAGAATTGTCTTGTTATTGGAGAAAGATTGCTTGTCTTTGTTTACTTTCTGTTCGTCCATCAACCAACTGATGTCGATAATGCATGTTCTTCATATGCTGTGACTTTAGGTGGGAATGGTTTGGGATGAAAACAATGGGCGCGTTCAGCCGCAGTGACTAACCGGTTACCATAATCCTTAAGGCTAAACAGTACAAAAAAAGTTGTGTTTTCAGCTCAATAGATAGCAGCACTGTCGGGGCCAAATTACTCCAACTGATTACTCATTTATTTTTCATCCGATTTGAAAAAATAAAACTGTTTTGTAATCAGTATAAAGTTTTTAAAGGCGCTATGCTTCCCAATTTTCGAAAAAAATACTAAATAAATTTTGACAATTGATAACTTTTACAATAAATTAAAATATGACTAAAACAGGTAGTCATTTGGAGGGGAAAATTTTTTGAATAATTTTAACGTTTATTTCAAAAAAATCGGTTGAGCGGTTTTGTAAGAAACGCGTTTTTAGTTCCAACGTTGTGTACCGTTATTGTTCTCTCTCTCTCTCTCTCTCTCTCTCTCTCTCTCTCTCTCTCTCTCTCTCTCTCTTCCGGCCTGGCGAGGTGGCGAACGCATGGCCCGGCTCTGTCCTGACAGGGTCGCAATAGCCCAAACCCTATCACCCTTAAGGAGATAGGGCTGTATTGGACAAGCCAATTTTCTGGGACTGTGGATGGTTTTGTATTATCAACCATAGATTGTTGATAACTAGGCTTGCATCCCGGGGTGTTCCCGAACTTGCTAAGCACAAAAAAGAAAAAAAAAGAAAAAAAAAGAAAAAAAAAAAAACAAGGGTGATAGTAAATGAATGTTGGTGGATGGGTCTGGAAGTGAAAGGTTGAAGGATGATCGATGAAAAAGAAAAAAAAAAAAAAAAAAAAAATCACAGGATGATAGTAATTGGATGTTGATGAGTCTGTGTGTGAAAGATTGAAGAATGATTGTTGGAAAAAACGTGCTTGGCAAGGAGTCCTATGTCCTCTCCTTGCAGAAAGTGCCTGCCTGCCCCTGCTAAGGAGACGGATGCACATTTGTTGGATGGGCATTCAAGCGGCGGTCTGTATAAAAGAGGTAGCGTGTGAACTGGTCTTTGAAAAACACGGAGGCGGATTGGGGATCCGGGTACGCTTCGGCTAGTCCGTTGCAAATGGCCCCTTTTCGATGCTGGCTAGTCCAGACCTCCCCCTTCACTCTGGTCGGGGTGCTGGGGGACGCTTAGTGGGGACCTCTCACATGTGATCTCCGGACCTATGCTTGTTGGCAGCCACTGTTGTGAAATTGACATCAGTGGGTGGCCGCCGTTAGTAAGCACCCCCGCCACGCTGAAGACGGTGTTCAAAATTGTCAGAAACTGGCTCAGGAACCATGGGCATATTCTTGTGCATGCGACTGTGCTAGGCATGTACGGTGTCCGAGGAGGTTTGACCTGATTGGTGAAATGTAGGGTCTCGGCCGGTGGATGACGTTGGAGTCATTGGCAAGAGACTCCCATGAACCGGGGAATTCAAAAACCCAACACATGATTTGTATTGTATTGTTTCAGGTTGCATCCTGACCTAGAAATCGAGTTAACAGTGAAAGTTGATTCGTTATTAGTTAATAGTTACCAGTTTTTGTGAATTTCAAATTGAAAAAATCAACATGGCGGGTAAAAGTACAAAGGTAAGTGAGCCTTCTTTGAGCGAAGAAGAGGAGCGTAGGAAAGAGGAAGACAGGATTGCTGCGGAGAAGGAGCTTATGGCAAAGTTCCAGAGTGAGAGAAGACTAAGCACCACCAGGTCGCTGTCGCAGGGACCTGGGTTCAGTTCTGCGAATAGCAGCGCGCAGGAGTCTGAATCGGAGGCAGAACGGAAACGGAAATTAAGAAGCCCCGAGGACAAGGAAAAAGAGAAGAAAAGGACCAAAACAAAGAAAATGGACGATGGAGATGAGGAAGGAGAAGAGACTGAAGATGAGAATGAAGTGGATCCTCTTGTGAGTCTAGGAAGGGTGCTGGAGAAGATGAGAGGGTGGTTTAGGCAGCCAACAATAATGAAGATGGTCACGAAGCCGCAGACCGAGAAGTTTCAACGGCACTTCGTGAGGTTTCAGGAGGAACTCATAAGGGCCAGAGAGGAGAGGGCTAGGTTAGAAACCCGAATTGAGGAAAGAGCGGAGTTTGTGAAGATTGTTCGGGATGAACTGAGAAAGGGACCAGAACCGGAGGTGACGAGGAAACCGACTGGGTACGCTGCAGCAGTGGCAAGAGATGCCCCGCAGATTCCGAAGGTGACAGGTGTGAAAGGCCCTGTGCTGCCACCACCAAAGTTGGTCACGGTGAGACACGATACTAAGGAGAGTGAAGAGGTAAAGACCATTCTGAAGAACCTAGTGAAGCCACAAGAGATCGGGTTAAAGGTCAGGAGGCTTGTGAACATCAGGCATGGAGTAATCGTAGAAGCGGAGAACGAAGAAGGAATAGAGGCCCTGATGAAACAGAAATCCCTGGGAGAGGCCGGTCTGAAAGTTGAGAAGCCAACGAAGAAAAGGCCTGTGATAATGATATACGACGTGAATGCAAAGTTGAGTGACGAAGACGTGAAAGATGAAGTATACCGGAGGAACATGCGTGACAGCGGCGTTGACGAAGGTGATTTTCAACAAGAATTTGAGGTCAGACACAAATATAACGATCAGAGATCGAATGGTCAGAAGAAACACATGGTGGTCGAGTGTTCAGTTAGGGTAAGGAACTGGTTGCGTAGGCAAGAGAAGATATACGTGGAGTGGCAATGCTGCAGAGTAAAAGATTATGTGGATGTAGCAAGATGCTACAAGTGCCAGAGATTTGGTCATGTTGCCAAGCACTGCACTGCGGGAAAGCCGACCTGCTCGTATTGCGCGGGCGAGCACGACTTCAAGGACTGTGCAAACAAAAAGAAGAAAGAGGCAGTCTGCTGTGCAAACTGTAAAAGGGATGGACGTGGAGACCACAAACATGAAGCTGGTTCAAGAAGGTGCCCAGCGTACGAGAAGGCCGTGAAGAGGCAAAACGAAAAGACCGATTATGGACTGTAGGATCGCTCAGTGGAACTTGGGGAGAGGGAAAACTGCCACAAATGAAGCTTACAGAAGATGTCTGCAAGAGAAAGTCGATGTCCTTTTGGTGCAAGAGCCGTACACAGTGAATAGGAAGCTGAAAATGCCTGGTTGCAGAGTGTTCTATGACAGGAGTGGAAGAGAAGATATCTGGAGTGCTGTGTGTGTACTGAATGATAAGATCGGAGCAATCATGGATGTCGGGGAAACTAACGGAATGTGTGTCAGCGTCAGGCTAGAGGTTGAAGGAAAGTCGCTGCAGGTGATCAGCCTGTATTGCAGGCCATCAGAGCCCATCGATGGATTCCTCGCAGAACTGTCAGATATTGTCAGGAAGAGAGGCAACAAGGGAGTCGTCTGTGGTGCGGATCTCAACGCAAAATCGGGATTGTGGCTCAGTGGTTGTACGGACGAGAGAGGCTCGAAGGTGGAGGAAGTCCTGTTTGCATGGGACTTGCAGACCCTCAATAGATTCAGTAGATGGACAACATTTGAGAATACGCAGGGCGGGAAGTCGAACATTGATGTCACTATCGCCACGAGGGACGCGGCAAGTAGGATATCAGGTTGGGAAGTACATGAGGAAACGCTGAGTGACCACAGAATGATAACATTTAGGTATCAAGAAGAGCAAGGAAGGAGAGGAAGACTTAATGAACAAAGAGAGGGATCCTACTGTTTGAGGAAAGTGAACTGGGTGTCATTTGACCGCGAGCTGCAACGGAGCATTCAAGGTTTAGACATAGGAACGACGGAAGCGGGAGAACACGCGGAGAGAATCACAGAAATGATCTGCAGGCTAATGGAAGAGCAATTCCCGAGAGCAAAGAAAGGAATGAAGAAGGTTTACTGGTGGACGGAAGAACTCGATGAACTAAGGATTACTATGCGAAGAAAGAATAGGATCTGGAGAAGAACCAGTCTTCAGGCCGACAGGAGAAGCTTTGTGCAATCAAGAACAAATTACATATGGGCGATCAGGAAACAAAAGAAGAAGATGTGGGAGAAGCTCATCGTAGACGAAGAAGGAAACCCGTGGGGTAAGGTCTACAAGATAGTGATGGAAAAGATGAAGAGTGAAGTCCAACTAGCAAGCCTCGAGAAGGAAGACGGAACGATGACGAAGACTCTAAACGAGACTCTGCAAAGGATGATTGAAGGGTTGCTGCCGGATGATAGGGTAGAAGAGGACACCGACGAACAGCGAGAGATAAGGAGAGGTATGATGGAAGAAAGTACAGGACCTAATGAAGAGGACTTTACAGAGGAAGAGCTAATTGCAAGCATCGCGCAAATGAGGGATAAGAAAGCACCGGGATACGACGGAATCAAGGGCGAAGTCGTCAAGAGAATGTGCGGTAGAATCAAGGGGACGTTGCTGGACATGTACAACAAGATGTTGAGAGAGGGTAGGTTCCCCGATATTTGGAAAACAGGCATCGTGAAAGTGTTTTTGAAAAGCGAAGACAAAGACCCTAGCAAGGTAAAGTCGTACAGGCCAGTGACCCTCCTTCCTGTTCTGGGTAAGATAGGTGAAAGGTTGATCGTAAAGAGGTTGAAACAGTGGATGGAGAGAGAAGATCGAACGAATACAGGTCAGTACGGATTCACAGAAGGTGTAGGAACGGTTGATGCGCTGTTGGACATGAGAAGAGAAGTAGAGGAGACGGAAGAGAAGTACGTCGTTGGATTGTTCTTGGACATCTCCGGGGCGTTCGACTCTGCCTGGTGGCCAGAGATCCTGAGAGTTCTGAGGGAATGGCGGTGCCCAAACAACATCTACCGACTGGTCAGGGACTACTTCCGAGGCAGGACAGTGACTTTGAAAGCTGGCAACGGAGAAGTGAGCAAGACCATCACAAAAGGTTGTCCACAAGGATCCGTTGTAGGCCCTCTGCTGTGGAACGTCCTTTTCGACGGGTTTCTGCGGCTGCAGTTCGGCAACGGCATCTCTGCCAGAGCCTACGCGGATGACGGACTGCTCCTGGTGAAGGCAAATTCAAGTCCTGAGCTGATGAGGAAGGCGTCAAGAGCCTTGGATCTGGTCACCAGGTGGGGAGAAGAGAGGAAGATGACGTTCTCGAAGGAGAAGACAGTGATGGTGCTACTGAAGGGAAAGTTGGTCGAAAGATTCATCAGAGTGAACATGGGTGAAGTCACGGTACGCTGCTCAGAGAAAACGAGGTACCTAGGGGTAGTGGTTAAAAGTGGAATGAAGTTCGCAGGACACTACGAGTATGTGGTCGAGAAGACGATGAAGGTATTCGGAAAGCTGAAAGGACTGGCGAAGGCAAACAACGGATGAAATGTGAAAACTTGAGAAGGCTGTACATAGGGGCGTTGGAGCCGATGGTGCTGTACGGATGTGAAATGTGGGACAAAGAATGAGAGGTCGAGGAGAGAAGACGAAGCTGATGAGCCTACAGAGGAAACTGTTGTTAGGAGTGATCAAGGGATACAGCACTATTTCCCACGAAGCCGTGAGAGTGATCGCTGGAGTGATCCCTCTGGATTTGATGGTGGAAGAAAGGCTGAAAAGAAGAAGAGATAAAGAGGAAGGAATCGACAGCAGGGGAAAGCAAGCGAACCCGAAGAGAGGAAACACTCGTCGAATGGCAAAGAAGATGGGAAACCAGCACCAAAGGAAGAGAAACCTTCGAGTTTGTTCCGGATGTTCGACAGAGAAAGAAGGTGAAATGGGAGACCGACCACTACACAACACAGTTCGTGAGCGGCCATGGTAATTTCAAGGCGAAGCTGAGGGGATTCAACCTAGTGGAAGATGACAGATGCACACACTGTGGACAGTTGGAGACCTCGACACATGTTCTGATGGTGTGTCCTTTCTACGAGGAAGAAAGAAGTGAAATGAGGGAATTCCTCCGAGGTAAGAATTGGAATTGGGAGAAGCGAAACTTTCTACGGTTGCAAGAAAGCAGCTGAGGTGTTCTCAAGAATGTGCAGAAGAATTGGAAGTAGGAAACACGAGTTTGAAAATGTAAGAGGATAGACTGAAACTTGAAACACTGGAAAAAAAAGGAAAGTAGGAGGGGAAAAAAGAAGAAAGAAGAAAAACAAAAATCCGATGATCCTAGTGCTATGGTGCTAGGGGAGGGGACAGGTGTGTTGGTGTGGGCACTAGAAGAGTGCCCGGTTAGGATAAAGAAGACAGAAGAGGACTGAAGAAAGAAGTCTATTTCAGGAAAGAGGGCCTGGGCGAATAAGTCTCCGACTTAAGCCAGGGGTGGAGGAGGGATCGCGGGCTTCGGCCAACACCTCTCTCTCTCTCTCTCTCTCTCTCTCTCGTCTCTCATCTCCTCTCTCACTCTCTCTCTCTCTCTCCTCTCTCTCTCTCTCTCTCTCTCTCTCTCTCTCTCTCTCTCTCTCTCTCTCTCTCTCTCTCTCTCTCCTCTCTCTCTCCTCTCCTCATCATCTCTCTCTCCTCTCTCTCTCTCTCACTCTCTCTCTCCCTCCTCTCTCTCTCTCTCTCTCTCTCTCTCTCTCTCTCTCTCCTCTCTCTCTCTCATCTCTCTCTCTCTCTCTCTCTCTCTCTCTCTCTCTCTCTCTCTCTCTCTCTCTCTCTCTCTCTCTCTCTCTCTCTCTCTCCTCTCTCTCTCTCTCTCTCTCTCTCTCTCTCTCTCTCTCTCTCTCTCTCTCTCTCTCTCTCTCTCTTCCGGCCTGGCGAGGTGGCGAACGCATGGCCCGGCTCTGTCCCTGACAGGGTCGCAATAGCCCAAACCCTATCACCCTTAAGGAGATAGGGCTGTATTGGACAAGCCAATTTTCTGGGACTGTGGATGGTTTTGTATTATCAACCATAGATTGTTGATAACTAGGCTTGCATCCCGGGGTGTTCCCGAACTTGCTAAGCACAAAAAGAAAAAAAAAGGAAAGAAAAAAAAGACAAAAAAAAACAAGGGTGATAGTAAATGAATGTTGGTGGTATGGGTCTGGAAGTGAAAGGTAAGGATGATCGATGCAAAAAAAAAAAAAAAAAAAATCACAGGATGATAGTAAATGGATGTTGATGAGTCTGTGTGTGAAAGATTGAAGAATGATTGTTGGAAAAAAACGTGCTTGGCAAGGAGTCCTATGTCCTCTCCTTGCAGAAAGTGCCTGCCTGCCCCTGCTAAGGAGACGGATGTACATTTGTTGGATGGGCATTCAAGCGGCGGTCTGTATAAAAGAGGTAGCGTGTGAACTGGTCTTTGAAAAACACGGAGGCGGATTGGGGATCCGGGTACGCTTCGGCTAGTCCGTTGCAAATGGCCCCTTTTCGATGCTGGCTAGTCCAGACCTCCCCCTTCACTCTGGTCGGGGTGCTGGGGGACGCTTAGTGGGGACCCTCTCACATGTGATCTCCGGACCTATGCTTGTTGGCAGCCACTGTTGTGAAATTGACATCAGTGGGTGGCCGCCGTTAGTAAGCACCCCCCGCCACGCTGAAGACGGTGTTCAAAATTGTCAGAAACTGGCTCAGGAACCATGGGCATATTCTTGTGCATGCGACTGTGTTAGGCATGTACGGTGTCCGAGGAGGTTTGACCTGATTGGTGAAATGTAGGGTCTCGGCCGGTGGATGACGTTGGAGTCATTGGCAAGAGACTCCCATGAACCGGGGAATTCAAAAACCCAACACATGATTTGTATTGTATTGTTTCAGGTTGCATCCTGACCTAGAAATCGAGTTAACAGTGAAAGTTGATTCGTTATTAGTTAATAGTTACCAGTTTTTGTGAATTTCAAATTGAAAAAATCAACATGGCGGGTAAAAGTACAAAGGTAAGTGAGCCTTCTTTGAGCGAAGAAGAGGAGCGTAGGAAAGAGGAAGACAGGATTGCTGCGGAGAAGGAGCTTATGGCAAAGTTCCAGAGTGAGAGAAGACTAAGCACCACCAGGTCGCTGTCGCAGGGACCTGGGTTCAGTTCTGCGAATAGCAGCGCGCAGGAGTCTGAATCGGAGGCAGAACGGAAACGGAAATTAAGAAGCCCCGAGGACAAGGAAAAAGAGAAGAAAAGGACCAAAACAAAGAAAATGGACGATGGAGATGAGGAAGGAGAAGAGACTGAAGATGAGAATGAAGTGGATCCTCTTGTGAGTCTAGGAAGGGTGCTGGAGAAGATGAGAGGGTGGTTTAGGCAGCCAACAATAATGAAGATGGTCACGAAGCCGCAGACCGAGAAGTTTCAACGGCACTTCGTGAGGTTTCAGGAGGAACTCATAAGGGCCAGAGAGGAGAGGGCTAGGTTAGAAACCCGAATTGAGGAAAGAGCGGAGTTTGTGAAGATTGTTCGGGATGAACTGAGAAAGGGACCAGAACCGGAGGTGACGAGGAAACCGACTGGGTACGCTGCAGCAGTGGCAAGAGATGCCCCGCAGATTCCGAAGGTGACAGGTGTGAAAGGCCCTGTGCTGCCACCACCAAAGTTGGTCACGGTGAGACACGATACTAAGGAGAGTGAAGAGGTAAAGACCATTCTGAAGAACCTAGTGAAGCCACAAGAGATCGGGTTAAAGGTCAGGAGGCTTGTGAACATCAGGCATGGAGTAATCGTAGAAGCGGAGAACGAAGAAGGAATAGAGGCCCTGATGAAACAGAAATCCCTGGGAGAGGCCGGTCTGAAAGTTGAGAAGCCAACGAAGAAAAGGCCTGTGATAATGATATACGACGTGAATGCAAAGTTGAGTGACGAAGACGTGAAAGATGAAGTATACCGGAGGAACATGCGTGACAGCGGCGTTGACGAAGGTGATTTTCAACAAGAATTTGAGGTCAGACACAAATATAACGATCAGAGATCGAATGGTCAGAAGAAACACATGGTGGTCGAGTGTTCAGTTAGGGTAAGGAACTGGTTGCGTAGGCAAGAGAAGATATACGTGGAGTGGCAATGCTGCAGAGTAAAAGATTATGTGGATGTAGCAAGATGCTACAAGTGCCAGAGATTTGGTCATGTTGCCAAGCACTGCACTGCGGGAAAGCCGACCTGCTCGTATTGCGCGGGCGAGCACGACTTCAAGGACTGTGCAAACAAAAAGAAGAAAGAGGCAGTCTGCTGTGCAAACTGTAAAAGGGATGGTCGTGGAGACCACAAACATGAAGCTGGTTCAAGAAGGTGCCCAGCGTACGAGAAGGCCGTGAAGAGGCAAAACGAAAAGACCGATTATGGACTGTAGGATCGCTCAGTGGAACTTGGGGAGAGGGAAAACTGCCACAAATGAAGCTTACAGAAGATGTCTGCAAGAGAAAGTCGATGTCCTTTTGGTGCAAGAGCCGTACACAGTGAATAGGAAGCTGAAAATGCCTGGTTGCAGAGTGTTCTATGACAGGAGTGGAAGAGAAGATATCTGGAGTGCTGTGTGTGTACTGAATGATAAGATCGGAGCAATCATGGATGTCAGGGAAACTAACGGAATGTGTGTCAGCGTCAGGCTAGAGGTTGAAGGAAAGTCGCTGCAGGTGATCAGCCTGTATTGCAGGCCATCAGAGCCCATCGATGGATTCCTCGCAGAACTGTCAGATATTGTCAGGAAGAGAGGCAACAAGGGAGTCGTCTGTGGTGCGGATCTCAACGCAAAATCGGGATTGTGGCTCAGTGGTTGTACGGACGAGAGAGGCTCGAAGGTGGAGGAAGTCCTGTTTGCATGGGACTTGCAGACCCTCAATAGATTCAGTAGATGGACAACATTTGAGAATACGCAGGGCGGGAAGTCGAACATTGATGTCACTATCGCCACGAGGGACGCGGCAAGTAGGATATCAGGTTGGGAAGTACATGAGGAAACGCTGAGTGACCACAGAATGATAACATTTAGGTATCAAGAAGAGCAAGGAAGGAGAGGAAGACTTAATGAACAAAGAGAGGGATCCTACTGTTTGAGGAAAGTGAACTGGGTGTCATTTGACCGCGAGCTGCAACGGAGCATTCAAGGTTTAGACATAGGAACGACGGAAGCGGGAGAACACGCGGAGAGAATCACAGAAATGATCTGCAGGCTAATGGAAGAGCAATTCCCGAGAGCAAAGAAAGGAATGAAGAAGGTTTACTGGTGGACGGAAGAACTCGATGAACTAAGGATTACTATGCGAAGAAAGAATAGGATCTGGAGAAGAACCAGTCTTCAGGCCGACAGGAGAAGTTTTGTGCAATCAAGAACAAATTACATATGGGCGATCAGGAAACAAAAGAAGAAGATGTGGGAGAAGCTCATCGTAGACGAAGAAGGAAACCCGTGGGGTAAGGTCTACAAGATAGTGATGGAAAAGATGAAGAGTGAAGTCCAACTAGCAAGCCTCGAGAAGGAAGACGGAACGATGACGAAGACTCTAAACGAGACTCTGCAAAGGATGATTGAAGGGTTGCTGCCGGATGATAGGGTAGAAGAGGACACCGACGAACAGCGAGAGATAAGGAGAGGTATGATGGAAGAAAGTACAGGACCTAATGAAGAGGACTTTACAGAGGAAGAGCTAATTGCAAGCATCGCGCAAATGAGGGATAAGAAAGCACCGGGATACGACGGAATCAAGGGCGAAGTCGTCAAGAGAATGTGCGGTAGAATCAAGGGGACGTTGCTGGACATGTACAACAAGATGTTGAGAGAGGGTAGGTTCCCCGATATTTGGAAAACAGGCATCGTGAAAGTGTTTTTGAAAAGCGAAGACAAAGACCCTAGCAAGGTAAAGTCGTACAGGCCAGTGACCCTCCTTCCTGTTCTGGGTAAGATAGGTGAAAGGTTGATCGTAAAGAGGTTGAAACAGTGGATGGAGAGAGAAGATCGAACGAATACAGGTCAGTACGGATTCACAGAAGGTGTAGGAACGGTTGATGCGCTGTTGGACATGAGAAGAGAAGTAGAGGAGACGGAAGAGAAGTACGTCGTTGGATTGTTCTTGGACATCTCCGGGGCGTTCGACTCTGCCTGGTGGCCAGAGATCCTGAGAGTTCTGAGGGAATGGCGGTGCCCAAACAACATCTACCGACTGGTCAGGGACTACTTCCGAGGCAGGACAGTGACTTTGAAAGCTGGCAACGGAGAAGTGAGCAAGACCATCACAAAAGGTTGTCCACAAGGATCCGTTGTAGGCCCTCTGCTGTGGAACGTCCTTTTCGACGGGTTTCTGCGGCTGCAGTTCGGCAACGGCATCTCTGCCAGAGCCTACGCGGATGACGGACTGCTCCTGGTGAAGGCAAATTCAAGTCCTGAGCTGATGAGGAAGGCGTCAAGAGCCTTGGATCTGGTCACCAGGTGGGGAGAAGAGAGGAAGATGACGTTCTCGAAGGAGAAGACAGTGATGGTGCTACTCAAGGGAAAGTTGGTCGAAAGATTCATCAGAGTGAACATGGGTGAAGTCACGGTACGCTGCTCAGAGAAAACGAGGTACCTAGGGGTAGTGGTTAAAAGTGGAATGAAGTTCGCAGGACACTACGAGTATGTGGTCGAGAAGACGATGAAGGTATTCGGAAAGCTGAAAGGACTGGCGAAGGCAAACAACGGGATGAAATGTGAAAACTTGAGAAGGCTGTACATAGGGGCGTTGGAGCCGATGGTGCTGTACGGATGTGAAATGTGGGGACAAAGAATGAGAGGTCGAGGAGAGAAGACGAAGCTGATGAGCCTACAGAGGAAACTGTTGTTAGGAGTGATCAAGGGGTACAGCACTATTTCGCACGAAGCCGTGAGAGTGATCGCTGGAGTGATCCCTCTGGATTTGATGGTGGAAGAAAGGCTGAAAAGAAGAAGAGATAAAGAGGAAGGAATCGACAGCAGGGAAAGCAAGCGAACCCGAAGAGAGGAAACACTCGTCGAATGGCAAAGAAGATGGGAAACCAGCACCAAAGGAAGAGAAACCTTCGAGTTTGTTCCGGATGTTCGACAGAGAAAGAAGGTGAAATGGGAGACCGACCACTACACAACACAGTTCGTGAGCGGCCATGGTAATTTCAAGGCGAAGCTGAGGGGATTCAACCTAGTGGAAGATGACAGATGCACACACTGTGGACAGTTGGAGACCTCGACACATGTTCTGATGGTGTGTCCTTTCTACGAGGAAGAAAGAAGTGAAATGAGGGAATTCCTCCGAGGTAAGAATTGGAATTGGGAGAAGCGAAACTTTCTACGGTGCAAGAAAGCAGCTGAGGTGTTCTCAAGAATGTGCAGAAGAATTGGAAGTAGGAAACACGAGTTTGAAAATGTAAGAGGATACTGAAACTTGAAACACTGGAAAAAAAAGGAAAGTAGGAGGGGAAAAAAGAAGAAAGAAGAAAAACAAAAATCCGATGATCCTAGTGCTATGGTGCTAGGGGAGGGGACAGGTGTGTTGGGTGGGCACTAGAAGAGTGCCCGGTTAGGATAAGAAGACAGAAGAGGACTGAAGAAAGAAGTCTATTTCAGGAAAGAGGCCTGGCGAATAAGTCTCCGACTTAAGCCAGGGGTGGAGGAGGGATCGCGGGCTTCGGCCAACCACCTCTCTCTCTCTCTCTCTCTCTCTCTCTCTCTCTCTCTCTCTCTCTCTCTCTCTCTCTCTCTCTCTCTCTCTCTCTCTCTCTCTCTCTCAACCCTCACAGGCACATACAACTCCTCGCGGCTCGCAGCTCCCACCTCCAAAACAACACACAGCCCAAGACGTGTAGTCAGTGAGTACACCCTGGGTATTGTTGTGGGAGAGAACGACAAAGTTTGCCATACATAATAATAGTTTTTACGTAATGATAATTCGCATAGTTGTTGACCGATTTTTGTTTTGTAAGTTTTGTTGTATATAACATGAACAAGAAATGTACGCTATTGGGGTAAACAATGTTATGGTTTTCTAGTACAAAAACTGTAGAGAAGAATACGATTATTATCATAATTTTTTTAAATTGCAGGTAGTCATTTTGTAAACAATAATTTTAAAATAATTTTGGTGTTTTCAAATATGAAATCGGTCAAATGGTCGCATCGGAATCGGTTTTTAAAGATATTATTTCTCTCACGCCCGCGCCCCCCCGCGCACCGCCATACTGCCCGTCCGCTCTGGACGAGCGGCGCTGCTACTTAGTATCGTTCGTCAACTCAGTAGTCGCACTCGCACTCTGGCCGGGCACACTAGACCAGACTACTAATTACTAATAACACCTTGTAATTAGTCCTCTGATTGCAGGGAAAGGATTTATGAAATTATCTACGGGTTCATTGTTCAATATTAACATTACCACAAACAATATTACCATTACAGTACTTTAGTTGCTATATAACACCATGTTAAATGAAATGGTTAATTAGCTAAGTCATTTGTTTAAAATAAAAGTTACCTTTGAGTTCATAAAAATGATAAATAAATAAACAATAATTAGTGCAAAAGACCTTCATTTACTTAATGCACAAAATGCACAGTATGGAAACACAGGAAACATGTTTACAGGCTATTTGCCCCTTGATGTTCCGCCATTGAAGGTGAATTCCGCAAGTGGAATTTGGGGTTCTTTAATCGGCATACTGCGACAGGTTCTAGGATCTACAAGTTATGGTAAAAGAGCCATCGACCACATAGTAGGCCCTACAATAGACGGAGCACAAGAAACCGCGAAGTGAAGCCTAAATTTGCTTCTAGTCCCTATGCGTGGAAAAAACAAAGTACGTAAAAAATTACAAATATGGTATCAAATTATACGTCTGAATCTCAGGATCACTATAGTACCAAATATAAATGGCTTACAGGTAATTTACACATCGTAAACACTGATAACCTAGAAGCTTGTCCTGACATTTTTTGAAAGAAGCTGCCACCACGGAATACACCTGTAACGTTCCTGTGATGTGTAAATTGCTTCTAAGCCATTTATAATTGGTATCATAGTAATTGTGAGATTCAGACCTTTAATTTGATACCTAATTTGTATTTTTTTAGTTGACTATATTTTTGTAAATAGCTGTTTAAGATTGACTTTGTTTTTATGCAGGCGCCGCACGGATGAACTCTCCCGGTGTAACTAAGTTATCGACCAAACTACGTCAGCTAATTTTTTCAAAAAATATGATTTGAAAAATTCAACTCTTTAGCAACAATTTTCACAGTCTTTTATTTTGCCTGACCAAAAAATAAAAAAAGTAGTAGCCGGCTACTTTTTTTCATGTCACGTTTTAAAATTGATTAAGTAAGTAACTTACAATAAAAAAATTATTTTCGAAATATGATTGATACTATTATGGTTCCAAACTAAAGGACTCTTCACATGTAAAATTCCAACCTTAAGCCTCAACGCTAAATGGTATAAACTACGAGTTATTTGAAACATGAGCACTATCAGATTACGCGGTTTTAAGCGCCGTTTTATGTTTTTATACCCAGACAATATGGCGGCCCAGGCTTCACTTGCTGTAATGCAACTAAGATAGCTATGCTCCGTCTATTTCTACTATGTGGTCGCTGAAAAGAGCGCAGTTGTAAAAGTAGCATAACGCCTTCTCCATTTTATCTTTCCAAAAATTGTCATCTCGCTCAATAGCTTCTATGTGTATCTCCTTTTTTGTCCAGACAACAAAGTAGCAATTTCTTTTGTTAGCAATGCGCAGTTGGCCTTGCACCTAAAAACAGAAAAGCTAAAAATATGAAATAGTAATGTCATAATATTTTACATTTGTCGGCAGTATCCATTTTATCTAACACCTGAACATAAAAGGTTATAACTTTTCTATGTAATAGTATTTTCGTGATATTTTACTGAGCACTGAATTACCCAACTTATATAATTCATAATTAATAACAATTACTTTGTTTCTGTAGTTTATGATACTGTGAAGTTCTTAGTAAAAGTACAACTATCACCTCGTCATATGTTAATACAGTAAATGTTAAATCACTGTAGCCTCTATAAAACTAATTAAAATAAATTATTAACTCGTATTGTATACAAAGAAATCCGATTGAACCAAAAGACCGATTTTAAATATTAAATATGTAAAATTAATTAAAAATTATGGTCTACAAAATGACTACCTGCGATTGTTAACAAGATTATATGTTACGTGGCTTAGGCTATTTGCCCATTGATGTTTCGCCATATTTATTTTTGTAACATGGATATATTATTATTATTTTTTTAACCAGCAACTTAATAAAAATTATGCAAACAAATACACTGTCCCAATTTGAAATAATAATATAAAGTGATTAATTGTAAATTACGTAACACAGTACAGTAATTAAACTGTAATTAACGTTAAATAAAATAATAAAATCATTGCAAGGAATAAAACTATTTGCACGTATTTTACATTAGTACTTTACTATTATTTATTATTTATTTATGTATGTAAGAACCCGCTTGATGGTGTTGTATAATATATTTTAAAGGGTTTTTAAAGGGAGAAAACTTGACGACGAGACGAACAAAATTGGGATTGGCCATCCACTAGCGAACATTGTGTGCCACGGACAAAATCCGCCCGCGGTTTTTAGGCGAGACCACTGACAATTTGTCCGCCGGACGTTGTACGCCACGGACAAAATCAGTACTTGTCGAGCCCATCCACTAGCGTACTTCTGACAAACATTGTCCGCACGGACAAAATCAGTGCTTTCTCCGGACAAAGTCCGCTAGTGAATGGCGGGCTTGAGCGAACACGTGTTGTGATGATTGTGTTTGATGGCCGCGCGGGTTTTGGGGGGAGGGGGGAAGAGTGCGAAAAAATCCTAGAGATAATCCTTGAAAACTCGATTCCGACGGAACCACTGGTTCGATTTTCAGTCTGAAAAATTATTAATTTATTTCTCCGTCAAATCTTTAAAATGACTACCTGTTTTTCTTTAAAAAAAATTCCTTTTAAGAGTTACAAAGTAATTCTTTTTATTAAATACAAAATAAAACAAATCTTTAGCATAGCGACTTAAAGATACATATTAAAAGTACAAATCAGTTTTCAAAACAATTTTTACTCCAAAGGTAAGCGAGCAATCAGTTAGAGTAATTTGCATAATTTTAAAGCGCTACGTGGCGGCAGTATTTGGAACTACTTCCGGGGTGTTTAGCCTTAATAGGCAAATCCACCGCATCTTGACTGTCGACAATGTCCGGTTACGTACCGATTCCACCGTAAACACAACATCGGTGGATGCACAACAATGATCGGTAGGTGGTAAATCCACCACTACCATTCACTTATTACAGGTTTGTAGATCACCCACCGGTGACTGCGGCTGAACGCGCCCAATTTGTCTTAGCTACTAATCATGCATTTTTCTAACGATAACCTATGCTTGGGTGAATTTTAAAAACTAATTGCTCCGTGACTTTTTTAACAACTGCTGCCGATATTTTAAGGACCTTGGAGACAGGAAGGATCCTAAGAGGATAACTTAAAGTTGTATGTTGAGGTTTATTTATTTTTATTTTGAAGGGCATGGGCATCTCTTAGACTCAACATATTACTATAATAAGGAAATATATAAGCGTGATTTTAGCTATTCGTTCAGAGCGGAATTATCAAATGCAAAATCCTAAAAAAAGGCAACAGAAATGGAAGGTATGAGACTTAAGTCGAATGGTTGTCATCGTAAAATAGCTTGACAAGAAGGAATTTCAATCGTGAGCGAGTTTCATCAATTTAATTGAATACACAATCTTTGCACGGTAACTTAAAGTTGATTATAAGTTGCCGATTCTAAGTTGATGATATAACTTTTTTAGATGTAAATTGGCTTAAAATTTACAATATCTCAAAATAATTATAATTCTTTTTCCTTTGGCTTTCATTAATCCCTTCAGCGAATTTATTTGAGGAATGTTTTGAATACTTTCCCAATAGTTATTAGCAAATTTCCTTCGTAATAGTGAGCTGTTCTCAACACTTATGCATAATATTACGTGTTGGCACTTTAATATTAGCGGTCGCAATTTTTTAAAATTTGGTCCTTTCTATATGGTATCTTGGACAAGTCCGTTGGGAAAAATCGGAATACCCTTATCTGTCTAGGGTATGCATTCCCCAATTTGGGTTTGGGAACTCAAAAAGGGTAATATATGTAATAAATAATATATGTAAATTTAATGTATTTTTAAAAAATAACGATAGAATAATCCTAAAGCTTTTCCAAAGCTAAACCACTAAGAATAACCAATTTAAGAACAAAAATCAATATTCAATATACAGGTTTGGGAAAAAGTCTGGAATATATATAATAACTTGTATATTATTTTTCAGAAAGTGATGAAACTTTACAGTTGTGTATCGAGTACAAATAGGAATATTTTGGCGTATTTTCTCAGATTTTCGCACGATGAGGGGACGGCTCGCCCTGGAAGTCTTGAAATTCTTAAATGTAAGCATACCTCGAGTTATACCTCATTTTAAAGGTCTTAATTAGTAGATGACAACAGCGTAAACCGCGCCTCAAAAGGTTGATCCAATCAGAAGTTACAGCTCCTCAAAGATTTTAATGTATCTATATATATAAAGAGTTGTGTGTTGGTATATTTCGGGCTACAGCCAAAACTATATGTCGGGGCGTAGACACTTGATATTGGTGTCAAATTAAAGCTTAGAATCTCATGATGTGGTTTGGTGGTCATGATGTGGTCATATGGTGGTTTGGTTTCGATATCTTCAAGGACTCAGGCACAGGATCGTCCAAAGAGACCCATGTCAAGGAATTTGGAAGTTCTTTGAATAGTTGCTTAAATGGTTATTATTTGAAATAGCTACTATTGTTACTTTCAGACTGTAGCACCAAGAAACTTCAAGAATACGATAAGAATAAAATAATATCCCGGGCAAAGCCGGGATTATTAGCTGGTATATACATATAAAAAAAGAGTTGTGTGTTAGTATATTTCGGGCTACAGCCAAAACCAGGACCGGACTGGCCATAAGGGCATCCGGGCAAATACCCGGTGGGCCGCCACCTCCAGGGGCCGCGCTGGGCCGCAGAGGCAACTCCAAAATAAAAGCCCCCGAGCAAATGCATCGGGGTCCGGGAACTGACAAAAAGGGACTGAAATGACAATAAAGAGGCCGAAAACCACATGTGCGAGTAAAAAAAAAGGTCAGCACTTTTGCCCAGCCCGAAATTCTATTGCTGGGCCGGTGTAGGAATTCAGTGGGTCATTACGTCATATGAATGCCCGGGGTAAAATTTCTTCCCAGTCCGGCCCTGGCCAAAACTACATGTCGTAAACACCTGATCTTGGTGTCAAATCAAAGCTTCGAATCTCATGATGTGCACTATGGTGGTTTGGTTTTGATACCTTTAAGGGCCTAGGCCCAGGATCGCCCCAAAGGGACCTATGTCAAGGATTTTGGGAATGCTTTCAATAGTTGCTATGGCTACCATTAGAAATAGCTACTATGGTTGCTATCAGAATATGCAGCTCTAAGAAATAACAAGAATACGATAAGAAAAAATAATCTCCCGGTCAAGGCCGGGATTATTAGCTACTGTTTTACTAATTTAACTACTGTAGGTTATCTTAAGAAGATTCTGCACCCCCCGCAATTATGGCCCCCGTAAGATTCTAATGGCCACAATTATTCTCCAGTTTTTATTAAATTTGGCAGATGCATTATTTTTTATGATCTAATTGCCCCGGTATTTGGTGAAATAAATCGGAGGCCCCTATCCCCAATTTTAGGGGGCATTAAGCACAAACTTTGGGCGTTTGGGTCTAAAATGGGCAGTATAATACCAGAAATCGAAATTCGCTACCTCATGTCAGCGTTCTAAGTGGTGACTCGTTGATATTGCTAATGTTCTTGCATAAAATTAGCTTATTTATACCACCACTTAAGTGACATGAGCAGTACAATAAAAACTGATTTAATGTATAAAGTGTATACTCAGTTCACTCCTTGTTGATTCAAGGATTACAAAAACAAATAAAAGCGGTCACAGACAGATTCAGAAGATCATGTTCTTCTGTCTCGGAAATGATTCCCTAAATCAGTGTTAGTATATAAAATTAAATAAGCAAGCACGATTTTTGAGAATCCTTTTTCTCAGCCTGTGGGCATTGTAAGAAAAATCCAAGCACAGCATTAGAAAAGTTCTAGATTTGCACAATCCATTATAGTTTACTATTGTTGATGAGAACTGAAGAAAAATGAATTTGAAATTATAAAAAAGTTAACATGGGCTTTATGAGTTGTAATGTTGTTTACAAAATAAAAACAAAATGTAAACAAATTAATACAGTCACATGTTTTACCTGAGCTATGAGTATAAAATAATTCTGATTAAATATCAACCAGTAGGCGATCTTTAGTATAAATTTATTACTTCATGCGCATGAACATGAATTACACTGTCAATGAATCAAGCCAAAAACAATGAAATATGGTTTATGAACGAAAAACAAAGCATGGCAGTTTACGATCAAGGAACCTGTTATACAGGGTGTTTATAAAAAACCTGATCGATTTTAACTTTGTCTCACTCATTCCGTGTTAGAGGTAGAAACCTCTAGTTTTCATTATTTGTTAGGGAAACTCAAAAAGTTTTATAATCAGCTGTTTTTATTAGCAGTACCTTCTTACATTGTTGTGTGATAAACAAAAACAAATAAGTAACATTTTACGATGGATCCTCGAGTGAAGACGCAGTGTGTCGAGTGGTTAATAGAAACTAAGTCTCCTCTTGCTGTTCAGCGTAGATTTAAAAGGAGATTTAACGGAAATCCTCCTTCAAAGAACACGATAAAAGCATGGTATGAGAAGTTCATGACCCATGGGAACATACATCACAGAAAAGGCAATGGTCGTCCAAGGGTAAGTGAAGAAAATGTTCAAAGAATTCATCAATCATTTCTTAATAATCCGAGACAATCAACAAGATCTGCAGCTCGAGAGTTGAATATTAAGCATTCCACTCTACACAAAGTGTTAAAAAGAGTTTTGCATTTTCGGTCTTATAAGTTACAGATAGTTCAAAAGATTACGCGACAAGACTGGGCCAGACGCAGAGAATTTGCAGTTACAATGCTCGACCGTTTAGAAACTGACAATAACTTCTTAAACCGGATATTTTTTTCTGATGAAGCTACGTTTCATGTATCAGGGAAGGTGAACAGACACAATGTCAGGATATGGGGATCTGAGAATCCTCATTTTCACCAGGAGCATACTAGGGATAGTGAGAAGGTGAATGTTTGGTGCGCCTTATCTTGCAACAGATTGATCGGCTTTTCTTTTTTGCCGAAAGAAATATCAATGGGACCATTTTCGTGGATATGTTGGAAAACTTTGCCATTCCACAGTTTGAAAATGAGCAACCAAACATGATGTTACAACTAGATGGCGCTCCACCTCATTGGAGACGGTTTGTTCGTGACTGTCTCGACGAACATTTCCCAAATCGTTGGATTGACCGTGACGGACCCATACCTTGGCCACCAAGGTCGCCAGACATTACCCCATGTGATTTTTTTGTTTGGGGGTTTGTAAAAGATCGTGTTTACTCCAACAAAGTCAACAGCCTGGAAGAAATGAAGCAAAAGATCGGAGAAGCATTTGATGAAATTGATGTTCCGATGTTGCGGCGAGTTTGGGCAGATCTCGAACACAGACTTGATTATTTAAGAGCTAATAATGGAAAACATGTAGAAATAAGATAGTGTGAATGTGTCATTGTAAACTTAAGAAAATTGTCTTTAATTTAACATTAATTTTAAAAAATTGTGATAAAAAATAAAAGAGCTATGACTGTTTAAAATTGATCAGTTTTTTTATAAACACCCTGTATAATGACTCACAAAATTGACTGGATTACCCAGTCAGCAATCGTTAGGGCCTACATGGACATTTATTCCTACAACGACATCCACGCTAATGTATAGGCCACACGGCGAGTCAATTCCTATGGAAGTTAATTTACTTCAATCCCTACGAAAAATAAGTTCTAGGCAACATGCTAAATTGCTAGTCAAGCTGTTATTCCGTTTTTTAAAGCCAAAGCCTATAAAACGTCTTTCTTGTGAAAGTTGAAATTAGTTGTAACGGAAATATATTAATTAGTTACAAAAGAAAACCTTAAAATCAAGGAAGGTGGATTTTAGCTATCATGTAATAAAATTCTTATGTTTATTACGAATTATTATATTACTATACTTTGTTATTATATCATATTACATGAAGTTTTGTAACTGATTTAAACCTATAATCACAATTTTCTAGAAACTTTCAGTTGCAAAGACTTAAATTGTTAATAAAATTCGCTTGATGTCCTCCCAGAATACCAAGTTTGATTAAAAATACATGTGCTCAGTAGTTTGTAGCAGTTCTAATTAACAGCTGGTTACCCTCTGGGGATAAAACCCTGTTGCTCAGCATTCTGCGGTAAAACTTTTGTTTCCATGCTGTAGTGAAATGAACTAAAAGGCACAAAAGAAGACCAATTCTAATCACCGAATTTTTGTTTTGTAAAAGGCAATTAGGTATTTTGAATCATCACATGCTTTCTGGCCTAAATTTATTGGTTTACGGAGATATTTGTTAGCGGTAAACAAAGTACATATGTCCCTGTTTATCCTTATGGGAGGTATTTGTTTCTTATTTATCAACATATTAATAAAAGTTAGTATGTGGCTTCAGTCTCGAATCCTCAATTTTTACAATTCCGTGGCAGCAAACGTGCATTATTATTACCATGTTATCCTTGTGGAAAACAAATTAAATGCTCTATCTTCCTTTTATTCTTGTTTTACTACGATAAAACGTAGTTCTGTACATGACTCCTTCAAGTCCAGTTCCATTTGATGTTGATTTAAACCATCATATTTTTATATACTTGCGGTAGCAAACCTGCATACACATTCCTTATGTCATTCTGATGGAGAAAAAAACATATCTCACAGTTTTAGTTAGAAATTTGTTTTTACTACTGAGATTCAATTTGGATTTCCATCGTCTGGGATTCGATGTGTATGCAGGATATAGGTATATGTATGCTACAGAGGTATTTATTCCGCCGGATCTGAGATATGAAAAAATTAAGTAACGTTTCAATAATTACATTAAGTTAATGCCTGAATACTAAAATGAAGCAAATAAATTAAATAAGTTCATGAAAGTTCAGCAGGATCAATATTAATTTTATACTTGTATATAAGGGCCTTGTTAAGAAGATTAAAATGAAGTCGTGCATGACAGGACGTAATGAAAACGCAGCACATCCTCTATCGACATCGCAGTTAATTTATGAAATAAAAGTAAACATGGTTAAAGTGGTAGTAATATTGTCTCCTTAAAATGTTTATATATAGAATTAGTACCTGTAAACTTGTACCGAGAAGGTGAGAGAAAGGGAAGTAAACTGTCTGACACATACTTTCTCCCTTAATCAATAATTCAATTATATTAAATTTCTTCCTATTAAGAATCTGTCAAAAAATTATGAAGATATAAACTTGTATTTATTTCCCATAAGGATAACATGTAGTTGAGTATGCATATTTGCTGCCATAAGTATGCTTTTGCTGCCCATAAGTGATAATGCAGGTTTGCTACCACAGAATCATAAAAAGGGCGTAGCGCTATAAGATATAATATACAATAAACCTCAAACAGATGATGTTACATGCCAAGATTTAGGAAATAAATTTTGAAAAATAAGTGAGATTATTTTTTTACTTATTTCCCATGAGGATAACATAGGGACAGTGTATTGTGTTTGCCTAATGAAATAGTTATTTGTGCATCTAGGGACCAAAGTGCCACTTTTTCTCCGTGAGGGAAACTGTTGTCGCCCGATGGCGAGGCCGAGGGCGACAATTTTCCCGAGGAACGCACACAGCATTTTTCCTCCACCTATACCATCAACAATAACTTGTGACAAAATAACTTTATCTTCATATGATCCTTATCTCCTTTAAACTAGGCTAGATTAGAAATACATGTAATATATAACATAAGGGACTTAGGCAATTTAAACAACCATTTATTCACACAATTTTTAACAAATTTTTTCTAGTCTATTAATTAAAAAAATACCTCCCAAAATCTGTAAGTAACATTCTGTAATGTACAGTTCTGTAATGTATCTGTTGGTCCCATGTTTATAAAACTTTCGGCATATTGGTAACGACAAACTCTAAATCAGGTGTTTTTATATTCAGTGTTGCCAACTTGATTCATACAAAAAAATTATTACCTGGCTATGGTTTTGTTTTCTTAAGTTGAAACACTGAAGTTCTTGAATTAAATTTAGAGTAAGCAAATGAAAATCGACAGTGTTGCCACATTTTCTCACTGTCCATCACGACGTTGCCGGATTTCTCCCCATGTATTTCTTATGAGGTAACTTTTAGCCCCATGGGAAAAAATAGATACTTTTAGTTCCGTAGGAGAAAATGTAAGTAAGTAAATCCCATGGAGTATAAACAAAGTACTTTAGTATTCTATTCCAGGGACTAAAAGACGACTTTAGATAGTAGAAGGAGGAAAAATAAATTTCCTCCGCAACCGGTTGCCGTATTCTAATAACAACTCAAAATACTGGACTATATATTTCTTCAAACTAAGTTTAATGGTTGAGAGTAAAGTTTTATTAACTATTATAGTGTCTTTTTGTTTTTGAATCTTAGAACCACTAACTATGCAATTTTTATCAAAATATTTAGAGCCGTTTTTGAAAAATTTGGATTTTTGTCGTTAAAAAACATGCCAGGAGATACTGAGGTTTGGTACCTAAATGCCGAACTTCTTACAAATCGGGCAACAGATGTCGTCCCTAGCTCTTCATACACACATACACACGGAGAGATTTTTCGACGGACGGAACCACTTTTTCCGATTCAAAGACTATTAGAACAAATATTTTCACTTTCAAGTCTAATTTGAAAACTTTTACGAAAACGATATCAGTGCTTTATTATGGGGGAGAGAAGGTAACAAAAATTGGTCCGTTTGTGAAACTGAACGTTCTATCTGGCTAATATATCAACATTCAAAAAAGTTCCTAGTGATTCGGAGGGTTGATGTCCCTTTTTGGGGGTTTGGGAGTTTGGGAAGTGGAGTTTTATTGAAACAAATTATTTGGTATCCAAACGAAAATTTCTAAGATATAGACTTGGGACCTGGGACCATCGCCGATAGATGATGGGTGGTAAACACTACTTGGCCGGGTATACTAACTTTCAGTCATCATATTGAATCTACAGTATTGGATATAATATATATTTTACATCATACAAACCAAACTATGATTTTTTTAAATTATTTATTTCAGGTATCCTATTATAAACACAGCATGAAGTTCATTTTGGTTAAAAAATGCAGATGACTTTTAATTTGTACCATTGTTCGTTTAAATAAGATGAATCAGAGATGAGTTTTAGAACCAAATTCGAGCAGAAAATGTATTTTGATTTCCAAATTTATTTTAACTTAAAGATTTATAATAAGTTCCTAGATCCGTTTTGGTCTTAAATCACTCAAAATATGTTTGACTTTCATTTGAGCCATTGCCCAGGTAATTCCCAAAATACCGGCTTGGCTGTATTCCCAATACAGGAGCTTGGGAAATAGGTATAATTCTCCAAAAATCATAAAATTTAATTTGTGTTTGAAAAGTAAATTTAACTAGGTTCTGAGTGGATTGCTCTTTTTTACCTGGGACCCGAATCGGAAAAATATGACAGTCCGATGTCATATAGTGACACCGAGCGGGTCAAGGAAGTTCCATAGGAAATAACTAATATTGCTTGATCAAAAAAATTAGGAATTTATAGGAAATTATATATAAAATTATTTTTTCGTACAAGGCTTCTAGGCAAATCCTAAATCTTCTCTGTAGAGTTTATTTAGTTATAATGGGGTTAACAGTTTCAATTTGATAAAATTAACTCTCCAAGTCATATTTTTGGTACTGTATTACTGTGAAAAGAACACTCCGTAATCATCCTTCTACTCTTATAATAATTTAGCTTAGTCCAGTCTTCAGATAACTAAAACTCCAGTTCGACCGGGCCGATTTTATTAATGTTGGAAAGTTCTTTTTCTGTGAATTTGCAAATCATTATGAAAGTTTGTTTTTGTTGAGATTTATGGTGAAAAAGTAAAAAACACATGTTTTCCATAAGAAATACATCGAAAACAGTTTTTCACACATTTTATTTGAAGGCAAGTTTTGGCTGCATTTATTGAGTATTTTCAAAACATCCATAGTAGTAATTTGTAGGAGATTTTATGCTCTTTCAGAATATCACGTTCCACTTTAACTGATTTCCTCACCATTTATAATTTATTTGCAAAAAAAACTATGCAACCTCCAAATTTATAGTGGTGAGGCAATAAATACTGATATAGAGATATTTTTGTTTAACTTTATACAACTAAATCTATAGTTCTCCGAGACAGAATGCAATAATTAACGGGTCGTTGGAAAGCTTCATTCGTGTAGATTTGCAAAAAATTATTAGAGTTAGATTTTACATGATTTTTGGTGGTTTTGCGGTTTTTATAAGTTATTTGCAAAAAAGCTAAGCAGCCTCCGAATTCGAACGTCCCTCACGTCAGACACCAACAGGCGAAGGGCATGGTGACGGAGTATCACCCGTCTCTAACGGCTGACACCAACAGGTGGCGGGCATGGTGACGGAGTATCGCCCGTCCCTCACGTCGGACACCAACAGGCGACAAGAATGGTGACAGAGTATCGCCCATCCCTCACGTCGGACACCAACAGGCGGCGGGCATACGTGACGGAGTATCGCCCGTCCCTCACGTCGGACACCAACAGGCGGCGGACATACGTGACGGAGTATCGCCCGTCCCTCACGTCGGACACCAACAGGCGGCGGACATACGTGACGGAGTATCGCCCGTCCCTCACGTCGGACACCAACAAGCGGCGGACATACGTGACGGAGTATCGCCCGTCCCTCACGTCGGACACCAACAGGCGGCGGGCATACGTGACGGAGTATCGCCCGTCCCTCACGTCGGACACCAACAGGCGGCGGGCATACGTGACGGAGTATCGCCCGTCCCTCACGTCGGACACCAACAGGCGGCGGGCATACGTGACGGAGTATCGCCCGTCCCTCACGTCGGACACCAACAGGCGGCGGGCATACGTGACGGAGTATCGCCCGTCCCTCACGTCGGACACCAACAGGCGGCGGACATACGTGACGGAGTATCGCCCGTCCCTCACGTCGGACACCAACAGGCGGCGGGCATACGTGACGGAGTATCGCCCGTCCCTCACGTCGGACACCAACAGGCGGCGGGCATACGTGACGGAGTATCGCCCGTCCCTCACGTCGGACACCAACAGGCGGCGGGCATACGTGACGGAGTATCGCCCGTCCCTCACGTCGGACACCAACAGGCGGCGGGCATACGTGACGGAGTATCGCCCGTCCCTCACGTCGGACACCAACAGGCGGCGGGCATACGTGACGTAGTATCGCCCGTCCCTCACGTCGGACACCAACAGGCGGCGGGCATACGTGACGGAGTATCGCCCGTCCCTCACGTCGGACACCAACAGGCGGCGGGCATACGTGACGGAGTATCGCCCGTCCCTCACGTCGGACACCAACAGGCGGCGGGCATACGTGACGGAGTATCGCCCGTCCCTCACGTCGGACACCAACAGGCGGCGGGCATACGTGACGGAGTATCGCCCGTCCCTCACGTCGGACACCAACAGGCGGCGGGCATACGTGACGGAGTATCGCCCGTCCCTCACGTCGGACACCAACAGGCGGCGGGCATACGTGACGGAGTATCGCCCGTCCCTCACGTCGGACACCAACAGGCGGCGGGCATACGTGACGGAGTATCGCCCGTCCCTCACGTCGGACACCAACAGGCGGCGGGCATACGTGACGGAGTATCGCCCGTCCCTCACGTCGGACACCAACAGGCGGCGGGCATACGTGACGGAGTATCGCCCGTCCCTCACGTCGGACACCAACAGGCGGCGGGCATACGTGACGGAGTATCGCCCGTCCCTCACGTCGGACACCAACAGGCGGCGGACATACGTGACGGAGTATCGCCCGTCCCTCACGTCGGACACCAACACGTGGCGGGCATACGTGACGGAGTATCGCCCGTCCCTCACGTCGGACACCAACAGGCGGCGGGCATACGTGACGGAGTATCGCCCGTCCCTCACGTCGGACACCAACAGGCGGCGGACATACGTGACGGAGTATCGCCCGTCCCTCACGTCGGACACCAACAGGCGGCGAGCATGGTGACAGAGTACCGCCCGTCCCTCACGTCGGACACCAACAGGCGGCGGACATACGTGACGGAGTATTGCCCGTCTCTAACTGCTGACACCAACAGGTGGCGGGCATGGTGACGGAGTATCGACCACCTCCTTTTCCAACTGTAGAGGACCTAGTCACACCAGACGCTCCATGGTCTGATCAATGGTCCGCGGTCCGCCGTATGTCGGTCGCCGGCTGGGGGAGGCGGTGCGTGAATGAGCCTCTATCGACCGGGAGCGCTCACTGCCGCGTGCGAGGGGTGCCGCTGTCGCGACGCTACCATTCATCCTCGACACTTCCAGCCTTAAGGCTATGGGGGCGTGTATCAACAGGTTAAGGCTGATTTAGAATAGATTCTACATTTTCTGCTTAGCTAAACTAAGTATTTTTAAGCACTATTGGGCACAAAATACAATTTTACCATCTTATATTAAACATAAAGTTTAATTTTCAAATGTATTTATACATCGTTTTTCCGATGAACCTATTAATAGAACAATTTTAAGCGCTTTCATTTTATTCTTATGAATCCCTGTTGTCACAAGGAGAAATTCCTGTTAGATATACGCAGCGTACTGTTAAAACGTAAACAAAAAAAGGCTTAATGTATCTAAACATTTCAATCTATAGCATAGCCTTCATGTAGTAAACAAACATTTGCTACTGATACCAGTGCTGCCACTAAATTTGTTGGAAGTAACCAATAAAAATGCATTAAATGTCAGTTTGCTGCAATCAGCTGATTTTTTATTGTTTACTTCCATTATTTCTGTTTCCTAGTGCACAGTAAAATTACTGTGCATTTACTTTGCAAAGAGTAACTTTCAATTCAAGAGAAAGGCACAGAAAACATGTTTCTGTATAGTGTGATGTAAAATTTTCAGTGGATGCACATAATTATGCTGGTGGTAAATCCAGCACTACAAATTGTACTATTCACTTATTACAGGTTGATAGATTACTCATCGGTGACTGCGGCTAAACGCGCCCAATGTAATGATGAATTTTCCTAGGTGTTAATCAAAACGAAAGCAGGCGATTCCAATGTGTTGTAGTGAAAAGTACTGTTCAAAACAAGTAAAACATTTGGCATAATCTCACTTTTCTCTATTTTTACGAAATACACTATTGCAGGCCTATTCATGTAATATGTGAATGCAGGAGATAAAGTATAGCAGCCCAAAATATATTTTCACCGAACCGCGTATTTGAAATTTGCTTCATTACGAGTTGAGAGGATATATTTAATTTGATCATCCAACTGCTAAAATATGAAACATTAATGACGGTTCGCGTGTACGGCTCATTGGACATCAGACGAATTTGCTGATGCCCAGAGCCACCGCTGCTTCTGCAAAACGTTCTGTAAATTGCACAAATTTAGAGTATGTTTAGAGTATTACACTCGGTAGTGAAGATAAAAATGGTTTCAGTATCGCTAATGAAACTACAATACCATATTTATTGAAATTCAATTGCAATTAAGCATCAATTTTTTTCCTTTGCAAATATTTTATTTCTAGGACTAACTTTCTTATACAAGCTCAAGTTTATATCGCTATTTTGTGAGATAAAAATTACTTTATTGCCATAAGATGATACTTATTTATATTTTTATTACATATCACAACCATTTTTACTTTAACTTCGTAAAATAACTTAATTCATATACATAGGTCTGCACATAGTATCCTATCTGCAGAATATAGATTACATCTGGGTTAAATTCTTAAGTTATTGTTTCTTAAAGAAAAGTAAGTAAGAGGAAAAGTATCCTTTTCCATCACAGTATTAGATTAACACTTCATCTATGCAGTAAAATTGATAGCTAGACGAATACATTCAATTTTAATTTGTCAGAAATATATGAGATCGGCTCGATTTGAACCAGCATGGTTCATCGTAACGAACACATATGATTAAGAAGCATTATAAAAAAATAAAAATATATTGCAGAAAGAATTAATTTGGTCCATTAATCGATTTCACCATAAACTAAATCTTCCGTTATTTATACCCGTGTGAAATGTAATAACTACGTTATTAAAAACTGGTTTGTGATTAGAAAAAAGTCGTCATAAAGGAGAACTCCAGTAAGAGGTATTGACAAGAAGGTCACCTGCTCTCGTCCTGCGTCATTAAAAATACATTTAGCGAGGGGCATAATTGCAGCCTGCTTGAATCATTCAGACCTCGCGCCGCGCGGGAGCCGTCGCCTGCACGCCACGTCATTGTTGTTGCAATTTGCTGAGTCCACACCAAGAGGAAACGGCTTGAAAAATATTACACAGATTGATCTTTTATCTTTTTCCATAATAACATTTTATGATGTTATAACTTTAATTTTACAGTTTCGTTGATGTTACTTAATGAGGTGCCCAAAGGTTTGTAAACTTCAAAATTGCCAACAAACAATAGGCATAATTTACTAGGTTTAATTCTTTTTTATGTTTTTTCATCAAATTTATCAAAAACTTATTCCTAGTCAACTTTTCAGAGGTGAGAGTTCAGGACCCTTAAAGGGTAATCTAAACCCCAAATATAATTTTAATACATATTTTACTAACAAGGTAAAACCCGAAAAAATTGGAGCACCAAAAGATTGGGTGTTTGGGCCCAAAACGAGCAGATTAAACCCCAAAATTTTAATTCGTTCCCCCATATCACCGTACCGTATGTACTCCTTCCTCATTTTCCTAATTTAATTAATATTTGGTGTGGTGTAATGAACATACACCTCAACCATGTTGTCTTGATCGCAGTTTATTATATGTCTAATATAGGCTTGGTTACTGTTAAAACATATATGTAATGCTAATTGTAACTGGCACTTCACTTACGATCGACAAATATAAATTCTCAGATGTTTGAAACGAAATATATACTGATGAATCTAAAGATACTTAACAGTTAAGATACAAAAAGAAAACTTATTATTACACCTTGATGTTATGGTCTGAAGCTTAATATGCATGCGGAGGTAAATATTCCTTCAGAGGACATAGCACTGCTCTGAGTACTCAATTTCAGAGTTAACTCTTGGACCGACAAATGGATGCAGGTTGCACCTGGCAAACAACATTGGTGAAGTGCCACTAGGCGGTCCAAACAGCCAGTTAATTGTAACATTGAAACGACTATTTATGAAATTAAATAAGGTGACTAGGAGCAACAGTATGAATGATAATTAACGTTCATCACATGGAGAGCTTCGCTGAGAGGCGAACCACTTGGTGGCAAAGAGCTGTGGTGTTTGATGTCCTGTTTTGGTAGTTTAGTTTCGCTACCCACCAGCGTTTGCGGTTTAGTATTACTTCATGCGATCTACATTATTGTCAAAATTAATTATATTATACAGTTCCCTAAGATTAAATACCCCCGTTGCAGCAGACCTGCATACTCAGCGAATTTCAAATGCAAAACAACATATTTCAATCCTACATAGCGAGATTTGACATGTTTTTGTAAGCTCCATAAGAATAACATGGGGAATGAGTATGCAGGTGTGCTGCTACAGGTATATTAAAACTG
The DNA here is from genome assembly GCA_035578135.1 of Flexamia atlantica. Lineage (NCBI taxonomy): Eukaryota > Metazoa > Arthropoda > Insecta > Hemiptera > Cicadellidae > Flexamia > Flexamia atlantica. The sequence continues at coordinate 229,396,355 of JAQJVK010000001.1, forward strand.
GGTGGTTTTAATTCAATATTTAGTAGATCTGAACTAGAAGAAGCTATTTACCAAGTTTTATTGAGATATGTTGAGAAATAAGCGAGATATAGAATTTTAGTTATTTCCCATAAGGTTAACATTGAGACAACGTACTGTGTTTACCACTTTCAATATCTCGGTAACCAATGGACATAGAGCAGTGTTCCAAAATACTAAATTGTTTATTTTTTCGAGCTGAATTCAATGGTGCCCACAAAAATTCGATAAATTTTATTTTTCTATGTAAAAAACTCTAAAAACCCATTTTTGGGGGGGTTTATCCCCCTTTACCCCCCCTTCCGGTGGTCCGATCGGGCTGGTTCACGAACTCGTCCAATTGATTACCACTTTACATGTCCGTACCAAATTTCATGAAGATCGGACCATTTTTGCGGCCGCTATCGTGCTAACAGACACATATATATATATATATATATATATATATATATATATATATATATATATATAAATTCGAACGAATAGTGTTTTTTGCTTCTGGGGGCCCCAAAACGAAAAGTTATAGTGGTCCCGAGCCTAGGTCTTACCATGAGACCTACGGTAATAGCTTCTTCCCTATAGGGGAAATTCGCTAAAAAGGCACGGCCGATGATACTTGTAATCGGTAAAAAAAATCATGCTGTTCAAAACTTATTTGATGGATTGGGGTTAGTTAATTAATTAATCTGACAAAACATGACAATTTATTTATTGAATTTACTGAACACCGTGCATAGCAACGGTAGGAATTGCAAACAAATGTATGGAAAGATTTCATTCGTTTGAATAATCGTTCTGCATATAACACGGAATTAAAAATTGTTTTTGCATAAAAAACTGTTAAATTATTAATATAACAAACATTAGGATAATAACCTAAATAAAACGACTAATTTGACAGCAAGTTTCATAAAAGCACAAAATACTATAGATCATACGCTATCATATTATATTATATTATTCATATCATATCATATTCTATCCTTCAGTAATAAATGAAAAGAGCTAATGATTTCATTAAAAACTCATTAGATTTGGGTTGCTCAAAGGACGTGTAAGAAGATATGGAGGTAAATAATTTTACGCTCAGTAAATTATTGTTGCGTCAACTAGACGCTCCGGTCATTAGTCCTCGTAAATTTCGTGAGATGCTTTAGCTCCTTTCCTGAAGTTTCTTTATTTACATCGCAATCTTTAAAAAACCCGTGTTGTAAATAACTGAAGAAAACCAAATGTTAAAGTCCTAATTTTGATTTTACCTTGAATCCAGTTGTTTCCGTAAAGTATAATTACCATTTGTCTATTTTTACAAACTTTGCCAAAAATTAACGAAAGGAATTAAAAATCTATCTATACAGGGTTTTCATAAAATAATGGTGGGGTTTTAAGTGCCTGTGAAACTATTATAAGACGAATTAATTAAATATTTCATAATGGTATACCTGCATCCGGTAGCTCAATCAGTTTTGTTTACATTAATTAAAACAGTTGTGTTGATTGTTGTGCTAATCAATAACTTTATTCTTTGAAATAAACTTTAAGTTGTGTTTTTTTTACAAACATGTTTCCCGATCAAAAAAAGGCTGAGTTTGTATTGTTGTTAGGTGAACTAGTACAACGGACATTTAGAAGAACATTTAATTAGCAAAGCTTCACTTCGTGAAAATAACATTCGTCGTTGGAGTAAGCAGTTCATTAAACACCGGGTCAATTAAAAAGCAAAGTAGGCCTGGTAGACCAGATCATCGTCCGGACGTCTGTAGAGCAAGAAATTGTGGCCATGTTAGAGTTTATTAGCTATGAATAAAATCTTTTTGATGTCAGAAATTCAACAAGATAAATAGGTTTTTTGTAACTTTTCTCGTTTTCTTTTTATTTAATTTTTAAACACCACCATTATTTTGTGAAAACCCTGTATTATTAAAAGAATTTCTTGGATTTTGTCCAGGGCAAATCGACCCCTAAAAATATATTTGTCCATACATATTTGGTATAAAATTAAAGCTATTATTCTCTAGATGTGCCTTTTGTTGGTTTGGAAAATATTGCATAAAAGGCCTTCGAACAGGAGGCTTTTAAAATTTCAGCGAAAGTGCTACTTTCTGTTGTAAAACCTGTAAACCTTTACCAATTCACATTTGTTTATAACAAAACAGATGGTCAAGATTTTAAATATTTACACAGTTATCCCTTTGCCACAGAATGTGCGCGTTTAGCCGCAGTCACCGGTGGCTAACCGGTCACTAATAGGCAAATCCACCGCATCTTGACAATCAACTAACAATGTCCGGTTACTTACCGAATCCACCGTAAACACAACAATTATCATAAAAATGTTGTTGGATGTACAACAATGATCGGTAGATGGTACTAGTCCAGGCAACGAAAGCTTGTAGAGGGAATTGCATGGATCACAATTTTTGACTTTTTAACTTTGTTTGGACTAGTAAGGAGTAAAACATATCAAAAGTCCCCGCCCTTAGCCCTTGAGCCGGCTGGACTGGAAGGGCTTAAAGGTACAATTTTTTGGTTTTTCCTAAATATCTTGAAAACTATCAACTTTTAGTATTCCTTATTAAATTTGAAAATTAAAGAAAATTAAATTTCCTGTAAGAAAAATACATAATATGTCTACTTTGGTCCAACCGTTTACAAGGTAAGCACTAATTTCGTTAATATTAAAAAAATCCCTTCCATAAGAAATACATGTAAATTTGTGGGTAACATAGACAGGGCCGCCGAGAGGCCATGTCAGCCAAGTCTGAAACTTGGGGCCCGGGCCCCGGAGGGGCCCGGGATGAGCGGAACTTTTCAGATTGAGGAAATATTGGTATCAACTTCTTGAAAATAAATTTAGGACCACATGTTAAAAATTAAAATGTCTAGCTTTATCACGATAGCATTCAGGAAATGTTGACAAAATTTCCAGTAATTTGACACTTCAATCTTAAAAATTGGTATACGATTAAGGCGTTGACGAGCTCACAAAAAACGTTATTTTTCAAAGAATTATTACAATTTGTTCAAGGTAAAAGGTGGGCAAAAGTCTAGAATATTTTTAATATTTCTTTGAATACTAATCAGAATGTAAAGAACCTATGCAATTTTGTATTTGACATAATAATAAATATTTAGACATAAATTACATTTTGTATGCCTAAATAAATTGCCTAGATTACAATTATCAACAAACAAGCGAGCAAGTCAGCCCGCGTAGCCCCAGTCCTGCTTGATCATGTCGGCGGCCTTCTCGCCGACCATGTAGGCGGGCGCCTGCGTGTGGCCCGAGGGGATGACGGGCATGACGGAGGCGTCCACCACCCGCAGCCCCCGCACGCCGCGCACCCGGAGTCGCGGGTCCACCACGGCCGCGGGGTCCGAGTCGGGGCCCATCCGGCACGTGCCGCACGCGTGGTGCAGCTGGTTGGTCAGGTGCCTCACCACGCAGCCCCAGTACGAGTCGCTGCCGAAGGCGAACATCTCGCACCCGGGGATGGGGATGTCGTGGAGTCTGCTGCCGATCCTCCGGAAGGCCTCGGTCCTGCTGATCCTGATGATCCACTTGATGCTCTCCACCATCACGTCCACGTCGTACGGGTCGGTCAGGAAGTTGTGTGTGATCTTGGGTTGGTCCAGGGGGTCCGAGTTGTAGAGGCGTACTGTGCCTCGGCTTCTGAGCAGTGTGGGCATGGGCCACATGTGCCACCCGGGCTTCCCTTCTATAGGTTGATAAACCTTGAAATAAATCTCGTCGGAGATCGCCATACCCGTTCGGAGATTATACCCTCTGTCCACCGCGTATCCGGATAACCCTAGAAATATCAGCTCCACATCCGGGTAAGGTTCGCTATCGGCGAGTGGGGTTTTTAGATAAGCTATTCCTTCACATCCGACGTCGGTCAGCACTCCGGTTCCTCGTGTGTACCATTCTAGAAATAACTGAGGCATTCGAGGGATTATGTCTCCGGGAACATCCACTGTCAACGAGGAATCGTTCATCAAGAAAGACAGACCCGTCATGGTCAAGTGCTCCTGCAGGTTATCTCCTACTCTGAGGTTCTGAATCACAGGTATGCCGAGGTCCCTGAGATGTTCCTCTGGCCCGATACCGGAGTGCATGAGCAAAAACGGCGACATAAAGGCGCCGGCTGACAGAATCACTTCACGCTTGGCGAGAACCTTTCTTAATTGTCCGTTCTTCTTGAACTCGACACCGTAGGCTCTTTTTGTCTTCGGGTCAATTAATATCCGGGTAACCCTTGAATTCTGACTTATATGGAAATTCCGTCGTTCTCTTATGGGGTGCAGAAAAGCTTTAGCTGCACTGACTCGCCTACCGTTGCGTATTGTGGCTTGGATTGGAGAGAACCCCAACGGAACTGCCCCGTTGTAATCGTTAAATGGATTGTAGCCGAGTTCTCTGGCAGACTGTAAAAATATTTTGAACGCATTCGTTGCAAATGGGGCGTAGCCTACAGTAAGGTTTCCTTGGTTTGAGTGGTAAGGCGAGTTTTTAAGTTCTGGGACCTGTATATCCTCGGATTTGAGGAAGTACGGCAAAACGTCCTCGTAGCCCCAGCCTTGATTGCCTAATGCCGCCCATCTGTCGAAGTCACGTTTCGTTCCTCTCGTGTAGATTAGAGCATTTATAATGGAACTTCCACCCACCGCCTTGCCAGCAGGCCAAGGACACATTTTGTTTTTCAGTCCGAGGCAGGCATAAGGAGACTTTTCTGTCTTGAAATTCCAGTTGTATTCTGTTTGTAAGAAGTAAGTTGATAGGGTGGGGACGTCAGTGTAGATACTTCCATCTATTCCTGCTTCGAGTAAAAGGACCTGCAAATTTCAAAGGTTTATAAATCATAAAGAAACATTAAGTGCTTTTAAACATTATGAAATAATTTGATAGTCGCTAACAATAATTATCCTTGATTTTATGGTATAACATCATCAGCTTATAACCCAATCCGTCAGATGTGTCCTTTACTTACTGTAATGTAATAACAATCCGCAATCTTCAGTATTCATCTTGAGCTGATTTACTAACCGATCGTTCGTGTTAAACAATATTTTGTTTTGCGTGTTGCGTCTACCTTGTAGTACAATCTAGACACTCGAGCACCGGCGCCGACTCCATGGGGCCCAAGGGGCTCGAGCCCCCCCAATGTTAAGGGAAAGGGGGCCCGGCCCCCCCAATATTGAAAGAAGAGGGGTCCGGCTCCCAAGAGTAAAGTTAGATTCTTATCGTGAAAAACTATCAAGAAACTAGTAGTAAGCAGTTTTTCATAAATAATTTAAGAAAAGATCAAATAAATAACATTTTTAAAATAAATTACTTAAACAGGAATTAAAGCCAATTAAGTGTTGTTTGTATACATTCTACAACCGATCAAGGAACGACTTTGTTACACCCACGCAGTCGAGCGCCGAAAGTAGTGCTTGCGACGTAGTAATGGCTTAGTCCATCCATTGAATTATAATGTTGTGAAATATTTCAATCACTCCATGTCAGAAAGGCACTTAAAAATGTGAACTTTCACAATATATTTCTGGCCAATATAGCCGCGTCAAATGCAAATTAGTAGAACTAGAACGTGTTCCCGCGTACTAGGCTTTACCGCGACCTACGCGATGCTCCAGGACGATGCTATCGTTATTTTTAATTTTAGTAAAAAACTATATTTCAATTGTAAACGATTTTCACCTCATTTTATTCTTTCCAATATTATAAAAGTGAACAAGTGACCAGCTTCTGTTTTTATATAATTTTGATGTACAATATCAATACCACGAAAAATGAGATGCGGCTTTGAAAAATCGAAATAGGCTATCTTTATAAATTTAGTTGCCTTATTCAATTAAGTTCAGTGACCTACATAAAAATACTTTTTTGTGATATACAAATGCTTTATATACTAATCAATGATGGCGAATTTCTGCATAAAACAAAATCAAAACGTATCAATGTAATGAATGACCTTAATAAACATTTCACGGAAAATGGACGTGCAATATATTATAGTTGGTGCCAAATCCTAAGGCCCACGCCGCCCAAAAGCCCAATACTGAAATTAACATTAACCTTATGGACGGACTGGGCCTTAAGATTTGGCATCAGTTACAGCTATCCAAAGAGAAATCGGGTTTTTTAAAAACATGGAGCTTATATTTAAATGACTATTACTGATGTAATCAACTTTCCTTTAAGGAGTTATAAAAACGTTGTTTTAAAAATAATTATCTCTTAAACTTTGAAAGTAACAATGTAAAATCGTGATGTAGGCCTATAAGTACACGTACTAAGTACGTACGTTTTTTTAATTGTATTTATTTAAAAAGTGAAGTGGTGCTTATCACTTTCTCCAAAACCCAAACGGTGCTTATCACTAAGGCATCTGCTTCAAATTTAGTGACAAGTGGTGCTGCTTTGCTTACTATATCTCACACAACATGTAAAACTCATCTATCAAATATTGAAACAAGTATTTGATGATTTGGCTAATTGCAAGCCAAATAGTCTTTTCTTAGTTTGCGAGCTTTTCAGTCAAGATAACTTAAATCTTACAGTATACTTTTTGAGGTTAAAACTGTTGTTTAGGGGTTTCGTTTAAATTATTTTACAGCCACTTTGGGTCTAGCTCTAAATTTGCATTATGTAGTGATGCTCTACCAGCCGTAAATTCATTTCTGTCAACAGGCTAATTTTTTAAGATTATATTATATTTTTATCACATTTGTAGTCGCCCTATGCAAACGAGAGGAGAGCTTAATAGTTGAATGGTCAATCAGGGTAATCTGGGCAAAATATTAAAACACAAACCCCTACCCCCTCCGTCAATAACATCTTAAGCCCCCCCAATATTTTTAAAAAGTCGGCGCCCATGCACTCGAGTCGATACGACTATTGACAAGAGCATCCGAAACAGAAGCTTACTACCTCTCTAGCTGCCGTTGGTACTACCAAACTAACCTTTAAGAAAATTGTGAGAGCGAAAGCTAGATATTTTCCTTTCGAATAACTGCTTTTGAGTTTGTCATACTTATTCTTACCCTTCAAAACCACATTCGTAGGTGGCATTTTAAAAATTGCATCTTTAATCTCAACCCATCAATTCATAAAAGTCGTTTATGTCATAATATATATTCCATACACTCAAAAAATACCAACTTCAAAAAAAGACAGAAAAAAATACTGCCCAAAATATTTTTATTCATGAATTTATAAAAAAGGTTTTTTGGCCAATTATTTACCTATCTGAAGATATAGACAGACAGTTATGTTCTTTGTTTACGTTCTCCAAATCAGCTGAGTAAGTTCTCCAAACATACCCAAGTAAATGTGCTTCTATCTGTTGGAAATATGTTCAACTACTGAACTGTGTAGAGGAGCGAGTGTGTCTTTAACATCAAGTCCTTGGTACAGCTGGAGTTTCCATTTTTCGCCACCCGCCTAATGATTTGGCCGGAACTTTAGAATTTAAGACGGTCATAAGGTACGTAACCTATTTTTAAATTGCCCAAAAATAGTTACATACAAGTAATTTTAGGATTATAGATGTTCCAAAAGGTTTGTTGTTCTTGATTTGGAATATAACGGTAGCTAAATTGAGGTAATAAAACTTTCAGATATTGCTCTCAAAACTTTACTTAAAATGTGCGTGTTCATTCCTAACCCAAAATTATTATACTTTTTTTAAACTGAGAACGTTTCCCGCTCCAACTTCGTACCTTCCAGCGGGGGTTCTCCGTGAGCCGGTTGGTGACCACGCAGCCCGCGGGTCCGGAGCCGACCACGATGAAGTCGTACTGCTCCAGGATGGGGCCGCTGTTGACCAGAGGGTCCTCCTTGAACCTGAGGCCCTGCCGCTTGTAGAACTGCAGGATGGCGGTGAACGGCGTCAGCTGACCCAACACCGGGGACCACGCCACCAGCCACAGGAGCACCGCGCCGGCCAACCGCATCTGCGACACAAGTTGGCTGAGGCCCTGCCGCTTGTAGAACTGCAGGATGGTGGTGAACGGCGTCAGCTGACCCAACACCGGGGACCACGCCACCAGCCACAGGAGCACCGCGCCGGCCAACCGCATCTGCGACACAAGTTGGCTGAGGCCGTGCCGCTTGTAGAACTGCAGGATGGCGGTGAACGGCGTCAGCTGACCCAACACCGGGGACCACGCCACCAGCCACAGAAGCACCGCGCCGGCCAACCGCATCTGTGACACAAGTTGGCTGAGGCCCTGCCGCTTGTAGAACTGCAGGATGGCGGTGAACGGCGTCAGCTGACCCAACACCGGGGACCACGCCACCAGCCACAGGAGCACCGCGCCGGCCAACCGCATCTGCGACACGAGTTAGCTGAGGCCCTGCCGCTTGTAGAACTGCAGGATGGCGGTGAACGGCGTCAGCTGACCCAACACCGGGGACCACGCCACCAGCCACAGGAGCACCGCGCCGGCCAACCGCATCTGTGACACAAGTTGGCTGAGGCCCTGCCGCTTGTAGAACTGCAGGATGGCGGTGAACGGCGTCAGCTGACCCAACACCGGGGACCACGCCACCAGCCACAGAAGCACCGCGCCGGCCAACCGCATCTGCGACACGAGTTGGCTGAGGCCCTGCCGCTTGTAGAACTGCAGGAGGGCGGTGAACGGCGTCAGCTGACCCAACACCGGGGACCACGCCACCAGCCACAGGAGCACCGCGCCGGCCAACCGCATCTGCGACACGAGTTAGCTGAGGCCCTGCCGCTTGTAGAACTGCAGGATGGCGGTGAACGGCGTCAGCTGACCCAACACCGGGGACCACGCCACCAGCCACAGAAGCACCGCGCCGGCCAACCGCATCTGCGACACGAGTTGGCTGAGGCCCTGCCGCTTGTAGAACTGCAGGATGGTGGTGAACGGCGTCAGCGACCCAACACCGGGGACCACGCCACCAGCCACAGGAGCACCGCGCCGGCCAACCGCATCTGTGACACAAGTTGGCTGAGGCCCTGCCGCTTGTAGAACTGCAGGATGGTGGTGAACGGCGTCAGCTGACCCAACACCGGGGACCACGCCACCAGCCACAGGAGCACCGCGCCGGCCAACCGCATCTGCGACACGAGTTAGCTGAGGCCCTGCCGCTTGTAGAACTGCAGGATGGTGGTGAACGGCGTCAGCTGACCCAACACCGGGGACCACGCCACCAGCCACAGGAGCACCGCGCCGGCCAACCGCATCTGCGACACAAGTTGGCTGAGGCCCTGCCGCTTGTAGAACTGCAGGAGGGCGGTGAACGGCGTCAACTGACCCAACACCGGGGACCACACCACCAGCCACAGAAGCACCGCGCCGGCCAACCGCATCTGCGACACAAGTTGGCTGAGGCCCTGCCGCTTGTAGAACTGCAGGAGGGCGGTGAACGGCGTCAGCTGACCCAACACCGGGGACCACGCCACCAGCCACAGGAGCACCGCGCCGGCCAACCGCATCTGCGACACAAGTTGGCTGAGGCCCTGCCGCTTGTAGAACTGCAGGATGGTGGTGAACGGCGTCAGCGACCCAACACCGGGGACCACGCCATCAGCCACAGGAGCACTGCGCCGGCCAACCGCATCTGCGACACAAGTTAGCTGAGATCGTTGAAAATAATATACGATTATCCAGGAATGTTTTAATAATATCTTCTTTGGGTCAGAAGTTGACTATTTATCTTGTATCGGATGACAATGTGTAGTCGTTTAATTTTGTTTTCTTTGGGCATTAGCATTGAAGGAGGCAAGTAGTTGTAAAATAAATAATTACAAAATTGTTTTTATTTAAGGAACTCTAATCCGGACGAACAAGTATGTATATCACAGGATTCTAGCCATTCTCCTCATAAATCTAAAATCGTCGTCGAAGACACTACACTTCATAGCTGCGAGACGCACTTGATTTTCTTTATAGGCTTAAAACCTCAGGCGTTCCCCAACTGAGCGCAGTCTTCAGGAACCTGTGAAAACCAACGCCTCATCTGAGCGCGATGGTCGCTTGATATCCCTGGTGGTCTAATTCGGATTAATAGCCCTGTCGGCCAAGCGTTTCATTGACGGGGAATTGAATAAACCATCAAAATTAAGTGGCTTTCGAAATAATGTGTGTAAATTTGTATCTCAGTCGCTTCTATCCTAACCTAACAAACCTAACACAGCCTAACTAATTTAACCTAACCTATCCTTCGTTTCTTCCAAAATATCGTTATCGTTTGTTCATTTAATCAAGTAAATAACAACTAAGCCAAAACAAACACCAGTTAACAAGTGAAATTGTGCGATATTTATTACCTTGATGAGGAGACTAGAGATTTCCTCCCTAATCTCCCTCTGGACTGATGAGGAGAGTAGAGATTTTGTTGCCACTGCTCTAAGTTGGGGTGTATCCCAGAAGTGACAACCGCGCTCACTTGAGCCACAAACCAAGATTAGTGAATAAAACTGCCTACCCTTTGAGGGATATGAAACTATCTCTAATCAAAGATCTGACCACCACGCTCAGTTGGACAAGGGTTTGAAAAGTTATGTGATAAATTAAAAAGTACTAATGGCAAAAAGGTGCAAATTTGAGTTTCCATACTCTTACAGTAATACATTAAATAAATGCTTCCAAAATTATAGCACTTGCTTTGTTAAAATGCTTTAAACCGCATAAAAATTTATTTTTCCATGTATTTTATTGTTATGTTTAGAATCTTTATAAAATTTGCAATAAGAACAATGCAGAGGTATTAATTTTAATATTACCGTATTAAAATTAAATATCCTTGTAAGCTGCTCTCGTGAAGTGACTTAAGTTTGAATTTCTGTCGGAGGGAAATTGAAAATTGAAACAAAATAATAACGTTAATTTTTTTATAATCTGCATTGTTCGTATTGGAAGTTTATGAGGATTTTGACAGTCACAATAGAATCCATGAAAATGTAAACTGTAACACAGTTTAAGCAATTTTATCAAGGCAACACAAGGCAATTAAAATCATTTAGGAAAAACTAATGTCTTTAGGCAAGAAATGCTAAACGTTTCTGATGATGGCACGAAAACCCAATGCTCCGCTTGCAAACAACTCGTTCATACCACTTAGTATGGATTGTAAAACTCGACATGAAAAAAGAAGTCGCCTGTTAATTTTTTAATCTCTATAGTTAAGTAAAATAAAAACGGTGGAAGTTTTTGCCAAAGAATTCAATTTTTAAATCATATTTTTTGAAAAAATAAGCTGCCGTAAATTGGTTGATCACTTAGTTTGTGAGAGAGATTATCCCTGGCGACATTGCAGCACCTGCATAAAAACAAAGACACATAATTCTAACCTGCTGTTTCAAAAATATAAGCAACTAAAAAAATTGGAATATGGTATAAAGTGAAAGGTCTCACAATTACTATGGGACCAGTTATAAATGGTTTAAAGACAGTTTACACCATTTATACTTCGTAGGAACTTTAAAAGTGCATTCCATGGTAACAGCATGTCTCAAAAAATGTCAGGACAAGCTTCTAGGTTATCAGTGTTTACGATGTGTAAACTGCCTCTAAACATTTATAATTGGTACCTTTGTAATAATGAGATTCAGATCTTTTTTGATCTCTTATTTGTATTGTTTTACGCATTTTGTTTCTCTATACCTACACATGAATTTGCCTCACGTTGTGCCTCATGTGCTCTATCTTACGTGATCGTTAGATCATACGCCAATTGAACCATGCATACACACGGTTTAAAATTATTCTGAATCGTCATGTATTGCATTTCATACCTCGATCACAATCATTGACAAAGTTTCAATTCCTTCAATCAATGTTATAGTATTCAAAAATGGTCTTCAAAAATTTCTAAGCCCAAATTGAACCTGGTACGTTAAAATAATAATAAAACTTACTGTAAAAATAAATGAATTAAAGTTTTTATTTAACTCAATATTTAATTTTTCAAGGTTAGTGGGGAAAAGATTTCAAAGAATAAACAGTTCTGAAATTCAAGCCTAGAATCCTAAAACACGATAGAATATAGGCTGTTCTATTAAGAAAATAAACGTTTTCCATCTTATTGCAAAATGGGAGCTATTTACAAGAAAATGGAATAATGGAATTCATCAACCTATTTTTGACAGTCATAAAAAATAAGCCAGGTCCCACATTTAAAATTTTACTTAAATCTAATAGTTTTCGAGATTACAATGCAATGGAGGCACGGTTAAATTGTTGGCCTATATAGAATTGATATTTAGAGCTCATTAAGTTAAATAATTCATGAATGACGCTTTGAAATTATAAATCTTGAAAGACTGCCAGACAGTTTCATTGCAATGAATTTCGAGTCTCATACGAATTTTACATACTAACGTGAATGAATAAAATCGTTAAGCGAGCAGTATGTTAATTTGTGTCGAGGTTTTCCTGCTGAGGGGAATTATTTTCTGTTTTATCTTCGTGCTCAGTGCAATTTTTTTCTAACCCAGCGCAAAACGTTTTCTAAAATACGGTTGCCTGAATATATATTTTGTTTGGTTTTAAATATAAACAAAATCACTTAAATTTGTAGGCTTGGTTTTATAGTTTTTTTTTCATACCGCTGCGAAAATTACTGTTTTTATCATATGAGTTTCCTGGAGAAAGAAGTTATTTTCCGCCCCTTGGAGTAAAAGAATCAGCTATTTTAAAACCATTAGCTGTTTTTTTACATGTAGTAAGACTACTCATAGATTATAGTGTATTATAGAGTAAGTAAGCGAGATTATAGAGTAAGTTATTAGTAATTAATTCATTGTTGCATTGTTGTCAAGTTAATCGCTAATGTGAAACACACCCGTTTTACCAATCAATAGTTCAAGAGAAGAGCCTGAGAACCAGAGTCCAAGTCGCTAACCACTAGGCTAGCAACACACCCTGATTTTGATAGAGTAAATCGATGAGTTAAATGGATAAGTTCGGAATCTTTCCAACAAAACAGTTATTGGAAAAAAGCCACAGTTTCCAAATTTTTGATTGCATATTAAATGTGTACACATAAATGCCCATTTAAAAAAATGTAAAATTTTTAAACAACAGAATAATAATGTTTTCATCATACTGTCCTGAAAACAGCCGTTTTTAGTTCTCTAAATCGTACGCAAAATGATCGTTTTTTTATCACTTAGAATAGGAGTACTGAAAAAATATATATGTAAATTTTGCCATACTCTAATGTCAAAATTTGTTTATGTTATGTTTGAAAGGTTTCGAAAAAGAGCCACTTTTGCTCCTAGTAATGAAAATTAGGTACTATTTCATATGAAGCAGTGTTGACACGAAACTCATCAGCTGTGTCATATCTCACAAAATGTAAATTTTTAAACAACAAATAATAATTTTTTCGTATGAAGCAGTGTTGACACGAAACTCATCAGCTGTGTTAGGTTTATTATCAATTTTTGATAGCGCGGCAGACTGGAAGGGCGGCAAATATCAACGTTCAAACAACCGCCGGGGTTATGTCCCCCCAGTGGCGGCTGGTGGGTTAAATGAACAGGAGGACTCACTTACTACTAACTACTAAATAAAAGAGCATTAAGGATTTTGTGTATTACACTTACCTTTGATTGCTATTCACAATTTCCGCTGAATTCACTATTAAAATAATAACAATCAATTATCACCAACCCTGGTTACCGACTCATTGGAGTAAAAGAGACACATGAAACACAGAATGTAAACAAATAACCTCACTTTAGCTCCCATCCCTCAACGTTTAGGTTACGAGGTTAGAGAGATTGGTAGGTTGCTATGGTTACTAAAACGAATAAACAACAGTTGCACCAACATGAATCGTGCAATCATAACGGCAGCAAAGGTTCAGCTTCTTAATGCCCCAAACAGATTGTGGTGGCTGCACTGATTACTGATGTGCGCGCGCATCTTCGGACGCTGCCCCAGGCTGCGTATAACACAACACGGCAATGACGTCAGAGCACCCTATCCACTGTCTGCTGGATTTGCCATAAGATAGCATGCGTTAGGATTGGGACGCTCCGGGCAGCGTCCGCGAGATAAACGCGCAACAGCAGTTGACTCCTAAATACTTTTGCAAAATATTTCGATGCTTATAGTTGAAATGAATTCATCATTAATGGTCAGTATAATGAAAATTAGTGGTTTTTCACTCTTTGTCGGATACATATGTAAATTAATTTAATTCAGTATATTTGAAAATCTTCTGGGGGGGCGGCGTCCGAGAGTCCTTATGGGCCGGCCGCCACTGTGTCCCCCGTGCACCGTTGTTACAGACTTGCAGAAGGTTATTTGACTAAAAACAATAAGACATTCTTACAAAAAAGTAAATAAATCCGGTAAATGAATTAAAATTTTTCGTGGCTATAGTTTTTTAAAGTAATAAATTAAAATTAATAATTTTCAATGAGTATTTTCAAAGTTATTGGTTTATTTTGCAACGTTAATCAGCTTGCATTTAAGTTAGGAAGTTGGGCCCTCACAAAACAATATGTCATCCAACAAAAGGAAACATAAAACACATCAACCTAAACAATTTTTTATTCAGGATTGGTCCTTTAAAGAACACAGTTATCATTTAAATTTTATTTTTTTATTACCTGCAATTTGAAGTAGGGAGTTTGTTTTAATTAATATGGTCAAAATTCAACTGTAAACTATGAGTATTTGGGTTTAGTTTTAACTCATTTCTCCAATAAAACATGAGACTGCATTTGTGTACATTTTGTTGTTATTCCGTTGTCAACATGGCAACTTATAAGGCACATGTTAATTTTTTTTGTAATTTCAAATTCATTTTTCTACAATTTTCAAAAACTGTAGTAAATTACAATGGGACTGCGCACATCTACAGAACATTACTTTACTAACGGTATGCTTAGATTTGTCCTACATTGCATACAGACTGAAAAAAAGGGATTGCAAAATAAAGCTTGGCTATTAATATATAGAAATAATAATGGCAGCGAGCAACTGTCTCATCAGTTTAAAGTTTACTAACATAATTTATTTACTGAGGTCAAAGAGAAAGTTTAACGGCAAATTATAGCAACTAGTGTACACGCTGCTCAGCAGCGTTTAGACAGCTAATAAAACAATGTTTATTATAATCTGCTGTCCCTTCTTTGAAATGTATTATATATTGTAGATTTTATATTGCACCATTTAGTGCAATGTTTTAAATGCAGTATTTTTGATTACATTCATAGAATAACATTATTAAAATTTCAGCTTAAAAACTCATTTGTAGCGTAAATGTGATGATTTGTTAAAAATGTTTTCATGTACTTTTTGAATTTGCCATAATGTAATTTTTTGTACAGTTTGTGATGGTAGCTTATTGTACAGTTATATATTTATTTGTATATGTAAATGTTCTTCGTGTCTTAGAATATTTTTCTCGTTGTAACTTCAATTTATTCATACTTCTTGTCCCAGTGATGTGTGTGGTGTTATTTTCTTCATGCAAACTGTAATTTTTTCTTATGTATAGCAGTAAATTGATGGTACTGTAGTGACATTATGTTTAGTTTAGTGAAGAGAGGTTTACAGTGTGCCTTTGATGTTACACCATAAATAATTCTGATTGCTTTTTTTTTATCCTGAATATTTGTTTTGCATATTGCGAAAGCCCCAATATTATTGTGCCATAACTTCATATTGAATGAATATAAGCATTGTAAACTTGAATCAAAACCTTGATCTAACCTTCATAAATTTTATTCCCTGAAAATATTCACGCCGAACTTCCTCCAACGATAGCTAATTCATTAAAATAGATTAAAAACTGTTGGAGAAGTCTCTAACACACAAATACCCTAGCATATTCAATAACTAGAGATAAAAAATTGTTAGCGGAAAATTTGTTTTGAAAAAGGGTCTTATAAAAGGTTTTACCAAATATTCCTAGAATATAAATATAAATATATAAAAAGAATATAAATATTAATTAGCCAGATATCAAACTGTATTTGTAATATGAGTCGTGTTTACTTAAGTAGTTTGTTTAAGGAAAGCAGAAGTATATGGGACAAATACAGTTTTACATAAATAAACAATATATACAGAGTAAAAAATGTTTCAAAACAAACTGGTGTGGAGCTCATATGAGCAGAGGCACGCACGGTTCATATTTCCCAGAGCAATAAACACCGACCTCAGTTTATCGTCCTAACAGGGTCCACATATTTAATTACTCTTCTGAGGATAAAAACAGCATCTAATTTATAATAATCCTATTAATAAGTTATATCTCTAAATTACACATGTTTCAAAATGATGTAAGCAAAAAAGTAAACAAATAAACTTTTTAGACCGAACCTTGTATACCCTTATGAATAGACCTTAATAGACGAATGTCATTATTTCCTCGGCACTGTTACTACTTACTAAGCCCGCACTAGAAATCTAATCATAAGCTAATTGAAGCTTCACGAGGTGATGTACTTCCATCAGGTGTACATTAAGGGTAATTTAAAGTTGTCTGCATTTTTTCAACTATATTTCCTGCAAAAGTTAATATGGATGACTCATTGCAGGACACAAATCATCTTAACTGCTGATCGATTACACAAATAACTTAATGCATATGATGGGAAAGAACATAGAGATAAAAGTAACTGAATAGAATTGCGTAGAATAACCTTAATATTTAGTTAATTTTGTTAACTGTGCAAATAATAAAGTAAATGAAAGACATAGCGTGTACTCACTGTTGCCGACGCGAGCAGAATCATTCTGGCAGATCTGATAAGAGCAACCGGTTCCTTCTCCTCACCTTGGAGTAATTTGCTGAATCATTTGTAATACTATCACATCAAATTATCTCACTGGGTGTAATCATCCTGGTTTTACACTTGCTAATGTGAAAATAATAAGCCTCATTGTGAAATTATGATTCAAGATTTATGTTCTTGTAACTTTTGCAGGGTAAATTTCATATCTTGGGCTCATAAAAAAAAATAATCAGGGCGAGGTTATTGTATCGTGTAAAAAATGTGCCAACCAACTGTCATTTTAACATGGCACTCTGGTAAAGAATAGGGAAACTAACAAGATGTTTTTATAAATTATATTGTAAAATTATTGTCCAAAAAATTTTCTTAACAATATTAGGAAAAACTTAGGTTATTGTAAAAAATTTTATTTGAAAACATTTCCAGAAAATGGATCAATATTATTCCAATATATCTATATAATTAATACGCCAACACAAAATTTGTCTTATGAACTCCTCCGTCATTTCTTAACCGATTTTGATCATTGACGGCTCATTGGAGAGAGCGTGTCACGTAGATTTGCAAACTGGCCTTACATTTTTGAAAAAGTCCCTTGGGCTCTGCCCCATTGGCTTTTAAAGTTCCCATGTTATCCTTATGAAGAACATAATTGTTTACATTTTGATCAGCTGGATAATTTAATTGCTGTTATTTTTTAATTTGTGTAAACATAACCCTCAAGACGTATCGTGTTAGCATGATTGTGTTTTAAATTTGTCGCCATTTGGATTATCGCTCTGCTAGAGTAGCGCACAATTCCGTGCGCTCGGATCCACTAGTTGTAATAATATTACATGCTACTTGGCATGGCTAACTTGGCTGCAGTTTTTTCATTTAATCTTTGAATTTTAATATTACAACTGTAACCTTTTTTAATGTTTATAAAATATAGTATTTGGCATGGTCTAACAATGTTTATAAATAAAATATGAAGTAGGTAGTTCAATATATCTTTAAAATTAGCTTTCAGTAATTTACAGCAACAGTAATATCAAATGTGTTTCAGTGCCTACAGAGGCAACGGCTTTCTTGGGTGCAGTCGCAGCGTTTCTCGTGCTGCTCTTGGTCTTCTTCTTGTACTTCAACAAGAAATGGTGTTTCTACGCAGCCTCGTGTTGTGACGACACGCCTCCCATCTCCAGCTCGGCTAGGGAGCTAGGTGAGTCCCTCAGGCCGCACGGTGGTTGCACATCCACCCCAACACTTCTCACCCCTCCCTCACATCGCCACCTTCTAATGCATGAGCCGCACTATGATTATGTAGATACTAGCATTTTGCATTTTACAAAAGCAACACTCTTGTGTCTTGCATTCAACTATAATATTGAAAGCCTTGTCTCATCTTATCTGTAAGAATTTCTGTAAATAAAAAAATAAGAATCTAGATGTTTGGTCAAACTTCATCATAAAACATTTACATAACAACTGAAACTTAACATAAAACTAAGCAACATTTTATAACATTTCATCTTCTGCATTAAGTTACCTTGTTTTGTTGTTACATGAACTTTCTTTACTTAATTTAGTTTACAAGTTGATTTTCTCAAATATTAGGGTATGTTGGTTGAGGATGAAGTTTTAACTTACCAGTGTCTCTGATCTATTACTAGATTATTTTGTTTTGGATTTCTGCAAAGGGAAAAGTTTGTTTTGTCTTACTTTATTCAAGCATGATTAGTTAAATTAACAACTACCATGCAAATTTTAACTTAATAATCATAATACAGGTAATGAATAGCAAACCAAAAACGTGTTCTCAATATTTGATTTTGATTGGTTTAAATAAGTGATTCTTAAAGGAAACTCTTGTTGTCTTCAAACTACCAGATAAGTTATTGTAATAAATTAAATTCATTGGCTGATTTTTTTTTCACTGCTTCGCATTGAATTCATTTGCAAACTTTATTAAAATAACATTTTATTATTATGATTAACTCTATTCAATATATTTTAATTTTATTGGATATTAAGGTTTACATTCAGGTACAAAAGTAAAAAAAAAATATAACAATTAATTTCTATATATTTTTCTTGATTAAGTTTGTTAAAAAAAAAAATTCATTCTGGTTTTTTCAATGTTTTTGGCATAATAATAATATGATAATTCAAATTTCCAAACAAGAAACCATTATTACATATCAGAACAAATCTCTTACCTGCAAAGTACAAAACCTCTATAAAAAATAAATCTATGCTTATAAATTATTAGGGAATAAAAATTATGAGCCAATTCATCAACATGAGTATGCCAAAAATGAAATAAGGGGAACTTAATTTAGCCATCAAATTGAAGATAATTTGAGCGACCTTGGGGAAGGTAAGGGGAGTGTTCATTATAGAGGTGATGGAAGGGGGAGCCGGGCTGTTGCAATAATGCAAATGGATATAGTCAGTTCCTCCCATCCCTTCTGCCCACGCTACACAAGGATAAATTATCTTTAGTGAAGAGGACACTCTGTATAAATCTTCTTCGTATTTTAGACAATTCTTGGACATTTACATCGAATTAATTTATTGGACTTAATTGATAGTTGTCACCTGAGAGAGGTTCAATATCCTGTTTTAACCATAATCTTATAGAAATTTTCCAAAGTTTAAATTTGAAGATGACACTGCAGGGGATTCCTTCCTTGTTAATGAGATAATTAATGAGATAACATATTCTATTAAAGATAATTAACCATAAACCAGGTACAAAAATTGCATCTACCCTTAACAGAATACTAAACAAAATCCCTTACAACACTAAGGCCCCTTTCACACGAGGCCACTAGTGGCCGCCACCGGTGGCCGCCACCGGTTGCCCGCCACAGCTTAAACATTGTTATAAATGGAGGCCTTCAGACGTGGCCACTGCAGTTGCCCGACGGGACACTGTGGCCGAGCAGTGTCTCCTCGCGCAACTGCGAGTCGGCCACCACGGTGGCGGCAACTCGTCGCGGGGCATTGAATGAAATGGGAGATTTCAGTCGTAGCCACCAGTGGCCGCCACTCCCAACTACGCAAGCTCGCGCATTTCCAGTTTTTTTTTTTTGGGAAAACTCAAGCAGTTCATGTGCGGAGGCAGGTATAGTTGTGAAATGATTTTTCTAAACGAGTTATAACTGTTTATTTGATTTTTTAAATGAGTGAACAGAAGAAAAAAAATAGTATCAGAAAACTGACACATACTTTCTCCCTTAAAGTAAGAAAATCTACAATAAAATAAAATTAATGTACAATCACTCCGCAAATACATTAGACAATGTATTGTGTTTACCGCCAAACAAAAATATCAATTATCCCCGCAACAGTTGACATAGACTAATAATTCAAAATACTGGATTATTTACTTTTTGAAGCCAAATCTAATGGTTTCAAGTATATTTTCTTTAGTACTTCCATATTTTGAGAAATTTTTCCGTTTAATTTTGAGAAATTTGGATTCGCCTGGAGAAATCATGGCTTTATACCTACATGCCAAATTTCATGAAAATCGGGTCACTGGTGTGGTCTCAAGCTTTGTTTACATACATCCACACATCCACACATGGACAGACAGACACCACTCCAAAAACCACGTTTTGGATTCAGGGAGCACTGAAACGAATATTTCAACTAACAACTCAAATTCAAAACTTTTGACGAAAACAATACTTTCTCCAAATACTATGTATAGGGGGGGAGAAAGTAATAGTGGAAAAAAGGAAGAGGAACTTTCGGAAATAGTTAAAAAAACTTTTTTAGTCGGTAGATAGTTTGTCAAACAACGTGTAATAAAGGCCACTGTCCTTCCTATTCGTTGGTATTTGATGATAATAGAACACACCTGCATCTCCGCCTTCTTTTCTTGATTGGTGATGTGAGAAGAATGAGTTGTTTATTACTCATCAGCATTTTCTCGACTAAATCGGAGGTGGCTATTGGTGGAGTGGCCTGCTAGTTGCCTGTACCGTCAACTGCAGTTACCCGGGCTGGTAACCGGTGGCAGCCACCGGATGCGGCCACTAGTGGCCTCGTGTCAAAGAGCCCTAACAAGCAATTGATCAAACATGAGGCACATACTAAAACCATTTAAACTCCATAATAATTTAATTTTTGTGAGGAAGATATGTAAGATTTATTTTGGAGCCAAGTCTTTGACTTTAACTAATGTTTGATCGGCAAGCACGGTTGTGTCAGTGGAAGGTGCCTGTGTCTAGGCAAGGCCTACAGCGTGGGCGGGGAGGA
This sequence comes from Flexamia atlantica, assembly GCA_035578135.1. Classification (NCBI taxonomy): domain Eukaryota; kingdom Metazoa; phylum Arthropoda; class Insecta; order Hemiptera; family Cicadellidae; genus Flexamia; species Flexamia atlantica. The sequence goes on from JAQJVK010000001.1 coordinate 229,417,363, forward strand.
CCCCGAGACCAGCTCGGACAGTGAGGAGGATGTCCTCCGCAGACTGCAGACCTCCCAGAGCCTCCAGTCGACCCGGCTGCTGCCAGAGTCCCTGCCCGGCCCTTCACACAGGCGTAAGTTACCCGGCCCTTCACACAGCGATGACTAATCATCTGATCTCTTTGGGAAAAAATACTGGACATTAGTTTTTATCAAATTGCTTCCAGATAGCTGATTCCATCACATATGTCATTTTTCTCTTGGAAATAAATACAAGGCAATTTGATGGCCTATCATCTTAAGTTCTTAATCTACTAAATCAAATTACACCATTGTTTAGCGGCTTTAGATAAGCGAAAAAAACATTTATTCAGAAAATAATACTATAAATAGATTATTCTGAATATTAACATTTATTCAGAAAATGATGTATAATTTATAATATCCATTTTACAATAAATTTTTCTCATTAATGACTATAAAAAGGGCATTTCAAAATGAAGGAGCAGATCTCATACATTACCTTTTTTATTTTTTTATTTTTTTTTTGTTGATACAAACAAAACAGAAGAATATTTCAAGTTGTTAGCCTCCGGATTACGTTTGAATACTTATAATGGTTTAAATACCTGCAATTCTGTAATCCACTTGTTGCTGGTGGCAACTAGTTTCGGTTCTTGTAGAACCATCTTCAGGCCGTACAAGTAGTCATCAATTTGTTATCTTCACTGTGGGTGAAGGTCCTCATTGTAGATTAAATAAAAATTCAATTCACATTTAAACACACAAACATGAACATTGACATTAACACAATTAAAAACTACAACTTCGAACTACAACCTCCGCCCGGCCACATTGCACCTGTCCTGTGTTACGAGTACTCGTTACGTTTTTAATTGTGTTAATGTCAATGTTCGTGTTCGTGTGTTTAAATGTGAATTTTTATTTAATCTACAATGACGACCTTCACCTACAGTGAAGATAACAAATTGATGACTATACTTGTACGGCCTGAAGAAGGTTCTAGAAGAACCGAAACTAGTTGAGCAACAAGTGGATTACAGAATTGCAGGTATTTAAACCATTATAAGAATATTCAAGTTTATTTAGGTTTAATGCATTTATCATGTGCCCCAAGTGTACGGCTTAAAAAATGGTGGTCCATTTCTTGCCATATAGTGGTCAAAGTCTCTTGAATGGATTTCACAGCTTAAGCGGTAAATTGTAAACTGGCAGTCAGTTGATACGAGAATGAAATTTTATTCTTTTCAGTATCCAATGCCAAATAAATCACCTTGGTCGACATATAGCTTTCAAGTGATTAAATCTGCTCTTTCATTTTGAAGACTTGTATGAATTAAAGTCCAATTTTCTAAGCCTGCATGCCCAAGTTTTTATTGTAAGTTTGACTTTTGTTTGTTCATACAAATTATTTAAGTATTACTTGTTCTAAATTTTTCATCATAATTCAATCTTTATTCTGAAACTTACAAAATACAAAGTTTAAAACCTTTTTGAGATATGGCAGAACCCTCCAAACCAATTAGTTGGCAGTTGTATTGAATTAAAAACTGTTTAATATTTATTAACTACAGTATCACTACATCAATAACTGTATACTGGATCTTATATAAAAATGCTGCTTACATTTTCTGATATAGATATTAGACTATTTTCTATGGTATTAATTGAAGATGACAATTTATTTTATGGAACTGAAAACAATCACAGTACATTAGCAGGTATTAAAATTTGTTAAAATTATACAATTTACAGTTTAAAACTTTTGATGTTACGTGAAGCAAAACTTATAGTTCTCTATAAAGCGGGCAATAGAATATAAATGTATGTGAAAACTTTGATTTGAAAATAATTAATAAACACTAGCTCTGTGTGATACACTAGCTATCTTGATCACAATGATTTCGATTTTTGTATTTGAAATATTTTTTTCCTTAGCCTCTTAACCACACTCACTAAGCTGCTAGTGTGAGCTTGAGAGCTTTGTAATAGTTATGAATTCAGGATGAGCTTTAATATGATATTTAAAAAGAGGCATGAATTTGCTTGAATACAAATTAGAATTACATACACCACAAAGGTACTCTAATATAGTTCAATATATGCTTTTCCAAGTAACTGCTGTTCTTTTTTAACTATAAAAATACTATATACAGAAATGAATCAATAATTGTTGTTAGTTTGTTTTTCATGGATAAACCAATTAAAGTTAATAACATTTGAATACTAATTTATCAAATAGCATGTCTCTGACCCCTAGCTGGGATATTGCTTTGATTATGCGTAGATTGAGACGTTAAAGATTGCTTTGTTGGTTTGTGATTAGGCAAAGTAATTGTTGTAATTTCGATAGAACAAGCTTGGTCCTGCACTAGTTACATTCAATGTCTGGTAGTACAAGTTTATGTTATAGTGCTATAGTAGTGCAGATATGCAATAATTGATTCTCATTACTCTGTATTTGAAAATATAGCTCATCACAGATAGGCCAGTAAAATTAGATCAAAAATTAGTCATGCCTGGACAAAATTCCCGGAAAGCTGGAAATCGTCTTAATCTTTCCGTTTTACATCGAAGTATATGAATTTGAAGTTTGTCCCATTTTTCCTAGTGTGCTTTCGACCTGGGACCACAAAAATATCAGAGTTTTGGGTAATTTTTTATTCTTTTGTAAATAAGTATAAAACCGTTTATTCTACATAAAAAGTTTAAATACAAGAATTGTAGAGGACAAAATTCTGCATTTATTGAGTACCTTCTGATAAAGATACTTTGAATAGTAATTGATTTATGGTAAGTTAAATAAAGGGTTTTGGCGAATTTCTCTTTTAGGGAAAGTGCTATTACTGTAGGTCTCATGGTAATCCCTAAGCCCGAGACCATGATAACTTTTAATTTTGAGGTCCTCAGAAGCCAAAAAACCCATACGTTCAAATCTATATAAATATATATGTATCAATATAGATGTATATAAATATATATACTTATGTATTTGTTTCCTCGATAACCCTCGCAAAAATGGTCCGATCTTAATAAAATTAGGCATGGACATGTAAAGTAGTAATTATTTACACATGATCGAAAACCAGTCCGATCGGACCATCGCAAAGGGGGGTGAGGGGGGGTAAACCCCAAAAAATGGGGTTTATTGAATTTTTTATGTAGAAAAATTAAAATATTCTAATTTTGGTTTATACAGTTGAATTCAGCTCGAAAAAAACAAATAATTTAGTATTTTGAATCATTTTTCTATGTCCATTGGTTACCGAGATACTGAGATTGGTAAACACAGTACGTTGTCCCAGCAATGTTAACCTTATGGGAAATTAATCAAATTGTATATCTCTCTTATTTCTGAACATATCTTAATAAAATTTGGTACGTGGCTCTAGTTAAGATCTACTTGATTATAGCGTAAAATCCACAAATTTATATATTCTTGAGGCAGCAAACCTGCGTACTCACCTTCCCAATGTTAACCTTAGGGAAAATAAATAAAATTGTACAGCTAACTTATTCCTCAGTATTTTGATAAAACTTTTTTTGTGAAACATCTAGTTGAGGTCTATCTTACTAAGCAACATACCAAGTTTCAACGAGATACGTTGAGAAATAAGCAAGCTACACACATTTGTAGTTTTCCATATAAGGTCAACACTGGGGAAATGAGTGGGCAGGTTTGCTGCCTCAGGAATCTATAAACTTGGGGATTTTTGACCATAATCAAGTCGACCTTAGCTAGATAAAACCACATAACTAGTTTTATTAAGATATATTGGGAGATAAGGAAGGTGTTCAATTTTATTGATTTCCCATAAGGTTAACATTGGGAAGGTGAGTACGCAGGTTTGCTGCCTCAAGAATATATACCAAAAATACGTTTTGTAGTTCTCGAGATACAGGGTATTCCGTAAATACCAATATTTTTCACTAAAATGGTCGCCATTTTGAAACGAATAAAGATAAGTGAATTCTGTTTTCACCAAATTGTTCGTCTTGTTTAGAGCTTTAAAACGATGCATAACATGACATATGTTTACATTTAAAAATTCTGAGATTCGAACCCATGACCCCCGGTTTTTGGAACACCCTGTATTTTAAAAAGCTTAAAAATATTTTTATGTCGTTCCTTGCGGTCGATTTAGTGGAGTATGATTTTGTTTCATCTATGTAGGACTACTAGTTCGTCCGCAATCCATTTGAGACACCTTAGGGGAGACACCCTGTATATTTATACTCGCCTTCGGCTCGCTGGGGGCTCCGCCCCCAGGCCCCCTACTGTGAGTCCCTTGCAGAGGGATTTTAATATTTACAAGTCACGTAGTTAAATTGATTTATTTGTTTACATACAAAGTCACCATACCATGTATTTGGAAAAATAAAAGTTACAAGACAAAATTAATTAAACAGTTTATAAATATTCAGGTCAAGAGAAGTTTAGTGGCGCAGTTGGTTTTGGGGTTTTTTTGTTGTGGGGGCTCCCCAACAAGTCCTGAAGGTTGGACCTGGATTAGGTCGTATTGTGGGGCTTTCAGGGGCGAGTGTTGGTAAGACTTGGCACAATACGAATTAACTCTTGACAAATCTTGGGAAAATTTCCCGTTTGGGGGGGGGGGGGGCAGTAGGTGGAGGGAGTAGTCAGGGAAGGGATTTATGATGGAGTGGGTGGGGCTATTTTTTGTGGGGAAGGGCTGATTGGTTTCGGGTTGACGTAAACGTATTTAATAAAAAAATACAGGTGAAAATTGATTTAACTTTTTACAAATTCTCAGCACAAGTTATTTCGGGTTTGTTCAAGGGTTAGGGGGTTATTGGTGGTAGGGTTTTGGGCTTTGGGGGTTAATTATATGAAAGTGGAGAGCTAGGTAGGCTCAAAGGGGTGGGGCAAAAGTATTGATTTAAAAATAACATGGCCAAATATATGAAAAATGCTGAATTTGTTTCATTCATTGGTCGGTTTCGGGGTTGAAAGGGGTCAGAGCTACCTGAGGACGAAAGAGATGAGATAGGACAAAAGATCAAGTCATACACATACTGATTGCAAATTATCAGGGTTATAGGTAGTATATCAGGGTGATATGAAATACATTACCTCGAGAAAATCGCTGGAATTTGGCGAATTTCGAAGATTTTTTAAGTTTATATGCGCTTCAATACAAATAACAGTTATAATATTTACGGCTTCTAACATTCATGCTATAGAGATGATTTGTACCAAATTCCAACCCTCTTCGTGTAATAATAAATCTACTGGAGCTGAAAAACGTCGGGGTAACCTTAGAAAATTGAAAGTTCTAGAGCTACCTAAGGGTGAAGGAGACGAGATAGGGAAAAAAGTCAAAGGACCAAAGTTGTAGATCGCAAAAATCCGTGGGACTCCGTGCAGTCCGTTTTTCGATAGGACCATCCGTTCGGCCACTAGAGCTCAAAATAACATTGCTTTAAAATAGCTTTTTTTAGCGATTTTTGTAATTTTTTTTAGGGGATTGAAATAAACATGGTGAGTTTTGATACTTTTTCCTGTATATTGACCCTCCAAGGAATATTCAGGCCAAATTTCAAGTTTCTATCTCATCGGAAAGTGTTGTTTGAACCGGAATGAAATACCTCGAGAAAATCGCTGACATTTGGTGAATTTTGAAGGTTTATTTTACTTTATATGCATTTTAATATTCCAAATTGGTTATATTATTCATGATTTGTAACATAAATGCTGTAAAGATGTTTTACACCAAATTTCAGCTCTTTACTTTTAATATTTAATCAACTGGAGCTGAAAACCTGGGGAAAATCTTCGGAAATTTAAAGTTCTACTGCTACCTAAGGGTGAAGGAGACAAGATAGGGCAAAACGTCAAAGGACCAAAGTTGTAGATCATGAAAAATCCGTGGCACGTGGTGCAGTCCATTTTTGGATAGAACCTCTAGTTCAGCTGCTACAGCCCTAAAACCAAAAGAACTTTTTTTGAAATTCAAGTTTTCCTCCCTTTAGAGGGGTTGGGGGTGGAAATGCTTTGTTTTGACAATTTTTCCTGTGGTCTGACCACCAAAGTAATATTCATGCCAAATTTCAAGTTTCTAGCTCATCGGGAAGTATGGTTTGAATTTGTATACGTGAGTGAGTCAGTTACACAAGCGGCTGTATAATATATAGACTCGCCTTACGGCTCGCTGGGGGCTCCGCCCCCAGGCCCCCTTAAGGGGTTTCGCCCCAAAGCGAAGAGTTTGTATTGAAAGTAACAAAACGAATAAACTGTTTACAAAGCTCAGCAAAATTAATTCTTAGTTATGGGATTTATAGAAGGGGGTGGGTAATGAGTCATCAAATTTCTGGAAAAGCAAATAGATTAATTTCTGGAAAAGCAAATAGGTTTCAAACCCAGGGATATTTCACAAAAACCTATTCATTTAAAAATATGTATAAGATAAAAGTAAAATGTCAAACCAATTTTCTCCATAAGAATAACATGGGAAATGAGTATGCAGGTTAGCTGACATGGAAATGTAAAAATTTAAGTTTTTTTCAGTATTCCAGTAGGTAACAACTAAATAAAGATATCTACCAATGTTTTTCAGATTTGTTGAGAAATAAGCGATATATAGAATTTTACTTATTTCCTATACGGTAAACATTGAGACAAAGTACTGTATTTACCATAATCCATATCTCGGCAACCAATGGACAGAGGACAATTATTCACAGTACCAAATTGTTGGTTTTTCAATTTAAATCCAATGATCCAACCCAGGATCTGATAATTTACATTTTCTATGTAAAAGATCCCAAAAACCCATTTTTAGGGGTTTATCTATCCCCTCCTAACCCCAACATCCGATGTTCCCATCAGGCTAGTGTTGGGTATTTCCTGTTCCTCCCTTTTGAATTAGTAAGATTTATAAGAATGCTATTTTAATAATCAAATTAAATCCAATTAAACTTAAAAAACAACGTATTACAGATTTTTTCCACATCATTACAGCGAGAAATGAGTATGCAAATTTGATGTCACAGAAATGAACGAATTGGGAAATTTAGGCCATTCTTCGACTAAACATCAACCACATCAAGCAACATAACAAAATAATTTTAAAAAAATTAAAAAATAAAAACTAATATTATTGCTGATTTGTAACATAGCTTGTTAGCGATTTTTTGTAATTTTTTGAGGAGGTTAAAATAAACAATGGCGTTTTCCATAATGTTTCCTATATATTAACCATCCAAGAAATATTCATGCCGAATTTCAAGTTTCTAGCTAATCGGGAAGTATGGTTTGAACCGGGAAGAAATACCTCTAGAAAATCGCTGACATTTGGCGAATTTTGAAGTTTTTTAAGTTTATCTGCAATTTCATATTACAAACTAGTTATATTATTCCTGATTTGTGACATATATGCTGTAGAGTTGATTTATGCCAAATTTCAGCCCTCTAAGTATAGTATTATATCATAAGGAGCTGAAAACCTGGAGGAAATGTTAAAATTGAACAAAAGTTTAACTTTTGAAGGCTATTTTAAGGGTTGAAACGGGGTGAATTCTGTGTATGTCCCCTGATAACCCTAAAAAATCAAACTTACTATTTCATTGTGAAATTTGAGGTCTGTAGGCTAAAAACAAATATCAAAAAAATCATCAAAACCCAAAATAAACTGAAAAATTTATAAGAATTTTAACTTTAGAGGTCATTTTGGGAGTGAAGGAGGTGATATAAGGAAAAATACGTAATGACCAAAATTGTAGGAAATTTAATTTCAACTAAGGAAATAACCTTTGTTTTTGAATAGAACCTTTATTTTAGCCGCCAGAGGCAAAAATCAAACAGTACTTTTATCGAAATTCAAGTTTTCCCTCATTTCATCCCCTTTTAGGGGGTGAGGGGGGTTGAAATTGTTTGTTTTGAGGATTGTATATTTAGTATGACCACCCAATAAATATTCCCAAAAAATTATACGGGCCTACGTAGTATACCAAGTCAACTCTTGCCGGAAAACCCAGGTAAGATCTATGAAAATTGAAAAATCTAGTTCAATCTAAGGGTCAAGGAGACGAGATAGGACAAAAAGTCATAGGACCAAAGTTGTAGATCATGAAAAATGCGTGGCACGTGGTGCAGTCCGCTTCTTGATAGGACCTCTAGTTTAGCCGCTACAGCCCTAAAACGAAATTCAAGTTTTCAGTCCTTTTTTAAAAATTCAAGTTTTCCCCCGTTTGGGGGGGTCGGGGGTGGAAATGTTTTGTTTTGACAATTTTTCCTGTGGTTTAATAACCAAAGGAATATTCGTGCCAAATTTCAAGTTTCTAGCTCATCGGGAAGTATGGTTTGAATTTGTATCCCGATGGGTGAGTTACACATGCGGCTGTATATATATATATAGATACATCTATATTGATACATATATATTTATATAGATTTGAACGTATGGGTTTTTTGGCTTCTGAGGACCTCAAAACTAAAAGTTATCATGGTCTCGGGCTTAGGGATTACCATGAGACCTACAGTAATAGCTCTTTCCCTAAAAGAGAAATTCGCCAAAACCCTTTATTTAACTTACCATAAATCAATTACTGTTCAAAGTATCTTTATCAGAAGGTACTCAATAAATGCAGAATTTTGTCCTCTACAATTCTTGTATTTAAACTTTTTATGTAGAATAAACGGTTTTTTACTTATTTACAAAAGAATAAAAAATTACCCAAAACTCTGATATTTTTGTGGTCCCAGGTCGAAAGCACACTAGGAAAAATGGGACAAACTTCAAATTCATATACTTCGATGTAAAACGGAAAGATTAAGACGATTTCCAGCTTTCCGGGAATTTTTTCCAGGCTAAATCTTTATTTTACTGGCCTAAGAGCTGGAAAGCTGAATTGATTTCCTTCTACCAACACAAATAGTGATCAGCTGGCTTTTCACGTCCCAAACATTACTTTTCCTGCCTTCATTTGACTGCTTATCTCAATCAATACTAATTTATCATACCACTGCAAAAACAGCAGATTTTAATACAAGGGTTGCCGAGCGAAAGAAATTTTTCTCTGCCCTAGCAAGGAAAAGAATCAGCTGATTTTGAGGACATCACGATTGTAAATTGTTGATTCAGCAATCAAACTCGTTATTAGTGGTTAAAAACCAAATAGTATCGAGAAAAATTATTGAAAAATTTAATTGAAAAAAATACTAGACCATGAAATTTCAGATTAAGGTTTTTTCATTTGCAACATGATAAAAAGTATTGCTCACTGCTCCTTACAAACGTCTCATTTCGGGACTCTTTGTTTTCTAAGCTCGGCCGAATTTTCTCCCCCAGTAGATCATTTGCCATTTACTATAACAAACAGACAAATACATATATTTATGCCTTAATTACTCAAAACTCTTCCCCAAACAAAGAGTGTACATTTTACATTGGTTTTCTTTTCAATATATCAACAGTAGTACAATTATATATTTTTGTTTTATAACACAAAAACAACAAATAATTAACAATTAACACTATGATTTGTATACCAAGTATAAATAATTTTTTACTAAGTGATCTTTTATGTTTTATAATGACTGTGCATTCTTATTAAAATATGGTTTGTACTTTGTAGCATTTTGTGAATGGTCTGTATACCATTTTTTATCTATATTTTTAATTAAATTGGCATGAAAAACTGTTTTATATTATCTTGCATAGATGTTTTATAGCATTTCATTTGATAATACTACATTTATTATTGTCATTAACTAAAACAGATTTTGTTGTTGTTTTTCCTTTTTTTTTTGTTTTTGAAGCAAGATAAGATGCATGTATAAAACTTTTTTACTTGATAAAACTTTTTTAGATAATATCTTTATTAAAATAAAAAACAATGAATTATTATACAGAAAATTTATTAAGAATATTTTAAAGAATTACTTCACAACGTTCTTTTAGATACTCGTCTATGGGGAAAGTTCCACAATGAATAATGTTAAAATTAAATATTGGTGTTTTGCTTTTAAATACCTTAAAAATAGATCGTAAGAGTTACACTGATTTAAGTAGTATAACCATACAATAGAGATATTTTGAGAATCTAATAGAAATTAATTGTTATTAATGGCTGAAAAAAGAATGTTCTAAAAAAATGCAGGGTTGGATCCTCAGATAACAATTTTTTATCTGGTATTATCTGTACATTCACCTAGCACCTAAACAGACGTATAAAAAAGTGCAACATTTCTGTTTACTAATTGTAAGTACTACCCATTGGTCTTATTTAAGACTTCCTGTAGTTTCTCTCTTCTGGACTCAAAGTTACCATCTCAAGTTTCAGATGGTTTAAATGCCTGAGACTGCTTTTTTGAAAAGAGAAATATCTATATTCTGATTAGGATTTTTGCAGACATTTGTCATCACTGATTAGTAAAAAACAAGTTTCACGATGTTTCGGGATCTGGAATCTGATCCCGTCTTCAGGTGGAACAAAACCTAGAACAAAACAACATTAGTAACACATAGCCAGGAAAACCTGGACAAAACACAGCTAAAACAGAGAACTGTAAAAGCAGTCACAAAAACACTATGCTGAAAAGAAAAACAATAACACAAAATAACACAGAAATCACAAGTATCAAGGATAACCAGACAGGAGAGAGCACGTCAACACCCCATCAGAGCTGAGCTGAGACTAATGCGAGGAAAAGAAAAAAAAAAGAAAAGATTCCAGATCCCGAAACGTCATGAAACTTGTTTTTTATTAACCAGTGATGGCAATCTAGTGGGTCAGTGGTGCCCCAAAACTGTGGCAGCAGTGTCCAACACTATTCGCATGCTTTTAGCAGTACTGTTCTACTGTTCACCCTTTTACTGTACCAGCTCACTCCTTGTTTTGCTCGATAACTTGATACCCATGTAGGGGGTTAATCAAAAGGTAAAAAGAATCCTCTTCCCTGTTAAAAAAAAAAAAATAAAGAAAGATGAGTCTAGCCCCAAGGTGTCTGGATTAGAGAAAATCCAGAGTATGCTGTATTCCCTCGGTGTTGCAGAGGCGGGACCGACCAAGGGAGCGGACCTGGTGTCGCTGGCGGAGAAGGGCAAGGCAGGTCGCGTGGGCAGCAGCGCTAGCTCCAGCTGTAGCACGACCAGCTGTATACCCTCGGTGTGTCGGGTGTTGCAGAGGCGGGACCAACCAAGGGCGCGGACCTGATGTCGCTGGCGGAGAAGGGCAAGGCGGGCCGCGCGGGCAGCAGCGCCAGCTCCAGCTGTAGCACGACGAGTGGCGAGGACGAGGCCCACGGCGCGGGCGTGCGCCACCGCGACATCCGCCGCCCCAGCTACCACCAGCGGCCCAGCGTCGACGAGGAGGCCGCGCCGCTCGTCTCCAACGCCAACAGCCACGATGTTAGTGTCCGCCGCGTACATCGGGTTGAGGGTTTTGTCAGGGCCGGAGACAGAGGGTGGCAGAGGGGGCCCGGATCCACACGAGATGAGCCAAAATGGGAGTCCGGTAGCACACGTGATTAGTATAAAAAAGTTTGTCAGGATATGGGCCCAGGTTTCCCAATTGCACATGGGCCCGAAAATCCTGTCAGAGGGCCTGGGTTTTGTACAAGGTGACTTTGGACGAGTTTGTGATTTTGTACAGTCAAAACGATGTAAGCGAGAGGTCAAATCATTAATATTTCATTTAGAGAAAATACATTAGTCATTAGTATGCCATTTTATCATACAGAAAAAATACTGAAAAATATTACAAAATTGGAAGGTTTAATCAGTTTATTGAAACCAAATATTTTCGACATTATTATGTACACATATATGTGACGTACATACTTGTCAGTCCTCTTTCAAGTTGTCAAATTATGGTTTTTCTTGCTAGTTTTGTCAAATATTTTTAGTTTTCTTTTTTATTAACAGTGGCGTAACCAGGGGGGGGGGGTTTAGGGGTTTTAACCCTCCTCTTGACCTTAAAAAAATGAAGACAGGTTTTTGAGTGGACACAATTGTGATAAAATTAGTGATGCCGCGCAAGCATACGACATTTTTAGCACGTATTGCACCTGGTACTCCGGAAATGCCAAGGACAAATTATTACACATTATAAATTTATTTTTACTGTATTGATTTTTAAAACAAATGCAAATACAAATTGTTATTACATGAAAAGTAAGTATTTTTAGTTTTTAGAAATTATTTACAAGAACGTAATAACAATATTTTTGTTATAACAAAAACTCTAAGGTACATTTTAAAACAACATAAATAAAATATCGCAAACATATGGATACACATTACAATGAAATGTGTATTGTTTAATATTACTTTATTATTCATAAAAATTAAATGCTTCGTCTGTGGTGATAAAAGACAGACAAACAACTATGGCCTTATACATAGTAGTGTCCAATACTCAAAGCAATTGGGTTTATGCAAATATGTTTTATATAACACACTCTGACACATACACAACCATGTAGTATTTCAAAAACATGAACACACTGACCTATTGTAGCACATTTAGATCTGATCCATGTAGTACATAGATACCTCCTTGTGTGTATTTGTGGTGTGCAATGTATCTATTTGTTTTTGTATTGGGATTATTATGTGGCAATCAATTACAAGTATTTATTTTAGTTGTTTACAAAGCATCTAATGAATTTTATTGGTAAGATACGACAAAATTAATTTTTACTACACTACGACATAATCACCTGCTTTACAAACCTTATTTGGTGGCAGAAACCACCTCTTTTCCACCAGAGGGCCGAAAACTCTTGGCCCAAGGGCTGAAAGTCAGGTGATACTGTAATTTATTTGCTTGAAAAAATGTGAGATCATCACATAACTATATGGCATTCAATAGGTTCCAAAGACAGGATAGTTGTGATCATATGACATTCTTAGCTGTCTAAACCATAATTAAGAAGTTGAATAATTGCTCATAATCTCAAAGTTTTGTTTTCAAGTGTGTCAAATAAATAATCAGATTTTTAATGTTATATCAATCAATCAATCAATGTATTTTATTTCAAAAAAGTTGAACATTACATTTTGACAATAGGTTGATATAAGGTGAATTTCATTGTGTGAAAATCATGAAAACACCCTTGTGTGCGGGGACGCATTCCGACTAAAGTTTTAGATCGAAAATGAAAACATTATATATCAAATTAAAGAGAAGAAGAATCCCTGCAAAATATTACGATTTGGTTCCACGATTCTAAGAAAGGTAAATGAGTAACTACACCTAAAGTTCAGCCAATGATCTTTAAGTGATTGTTAATTAGGTAAATTCGACTATGCAAATTTAGAGGCTGATTACTCCAATATTTTTCGTATAGTCGTAATTAAAGTGGTACTGTTTTATAGAATTTGTTCTCCTCTTCAATTTGATTTATTTCGTTTTGATTTTCGATAGAAAATTATGGACGAAAAGCATTCTCAAACACAAGGGTGTTGTCATGATTTTCGCGGGTTACATCGCGCGAAACCATATCTTGACGTTATTTTTCAATGCACGACAATAAGCTACGTATCAAAATGAAAAGAAAAAAATCCTTTTAATATTTTTATTTTTCCGATATCTTAACAAATTAATACAAGAGTAATTTGCGTTAGAGTTCAAATAGTGGGTTTTAGCTAGTTGATATTTTGAGCTAAAATAACTTGGAATGTAAAAAGAAAATGAAAAAAGTACTTCATGAACCTATTGTTTAATTTATTTGTCTTCAAGGTGCAATAAAATTATTTTCTCTAAATTAAAATATATCGCCGGAAAATGTGACCGCGTGAACGTTTACACGTGCTGATCGCCGACCTCGCGGAGGAATATTTACTACATTCATTACTGTTTGAACACTTATTTAATGAGCGACGACATTATATCAGCCTCTGAAGCTATATTTTGGACATAAAAGTGGAAAAGAGTACTTTACATGCTAGTTAAGACCATAATTTTAGAATAACTGGTTATTTACTATGTCACACTACTTTTTCTGATTATCATTGCTGAGTAATTTTAGTATGTATCTTGGCCGCGAGGGCGACACCGAATTGCCTTTAGCCTCCTCTTAAAGCTCTACTTCTAATAATTTGGCATTTCTCTATTATAATCATGAAAAAGCACCCTCAAATAATAGGGTATACTCTAACATACTATTACATCCCTGACTTAATTAACCAAGTTCAAATTCTAAATCAATCAGTGTTTCAATTTTTGCTCAATATATACATCTCATATATCTATTGGGTTGACTATACACTACTACAATTTAAATGGAATTTTATCGATGACCTTGATGCACCTATTGTTTGCAGTGTATCGTGGTGGTGGGGCAGGAGCCTTTGTTTGATGTGACAGACCTGCAGAGCATGGGCACGGTGGACATGGCGCGCTGCGGAGCCGTGGAAGTGGCCTTCGCGTACGATGCGCCCATGCGCAAGATGACGGTGCATGTGCTGCAGGCTCGGGACATTCCCTCCAAGGAGAGGGGCGGAGCCTCCCACACTCAGGTGACGCTCATCACCAGCACTCGAGCTGTAGTAGGGAGGATGGAGCTCCAATAAAGAAATCATTCTTCATCCTCAGTGGCAAACCTCAACTCAAATGATCCACATCCCTGCAGTTGTCAAATAATATCATAATCTTATACAAATTGGACATTAAAAAGTTCATACCGTATCCACTAATTATACGCTGATCTCAGTCACGAATACTTACATGCACATCTCTCACTAAGTCAAAAACTAATAGAGTGAATTTTCTTTTTTTATGAATTCTTCATACAGTTAAGTAAACATATAATATGATTGGCTATTATTTTTATTTCCACCACTATAATAATTAATTGTGTACTTGGGGACTTTAACTAAAGTTATCACAATTATACTTCCTCCTGTCCTCCTCCTTCTGTAAATATCTTCTTTTTCAACCCAACTGTCCTCCCTGAAAAAGTTTACATCAGGCCACCCTGACCGGGAGAGATGTGCAAAGGCATTTTTGGCCTGTTTTGTGCACTTTTGACCTCAGTAGTTCTCATAGTCTAGATAAAATTGTTTTTTAAATTATCTGCCATTGTCTCAACATAAATAACAGAGAAATAAACAATTAATTGGAAAAATAATTTTTGACAAAACACTTTGAACAGGAGGACTCAATCAGGTTACCAAACGTTGTGGCATATTATTAAAACACTAAAAAGTGTTCATTTTATCTGAAAAAAGAAGTAGTAGAGGTAGTTGGTTCCACATTGTAAAAGTTTCAAACCATAATTTTTATTTTTATTGAGTTTCTGTTTCACAAAACCCTCACTACCAAAACACTCCCAAAATCTTGTGGCTGTAATTCCATTACAGCAGCAAAGCTCATATTCTCATAGCTTTAAAATAACTACAATTTAAGACTTGATTCAAGATTAAGATTTTTTTCAGGAAAGGTATAGCATTCAGTTAGCTTACCCGACGAAGCAGTTTTCAAGTCAGCAAGGAAACAGAAGTTTTTCTGATATTTAGAACCTCTGAACAGTGTCTTTCTCTCTGAAAAATTCCTATTAGAAGTGAAATTTCAGGAAAATAACCACAAAAGCTATGTGTTTTTGTGTTTACCTGAAAACTGTTTCTTCAGAAAAGCTAGACAAATTCTATCTCTTGTGTAAACAAAATTGTACTTTTTTTCAAAAATCTATATTTATAAGACTGATTAACTTTAAGAATGGTTGATAATTGTCCTTTCTATGTTTTTCTCCAGGTTCGGATTTTACTTCTACCAAGCAAAAAGCAAAAGCACAAAAGTAAGATCCGGCATGGGGAAAACCCTCAATTTATGGAGAGCTTTTTATTTCATAGAGTTAATCCAGGTGAGTACATTTTTTCAGAAATCAGTTAAAATAAATATTTTAAAACCAATTCTTTACATTAACCTTCTGAAAATTATATACACTACCTCTCTTTAACTTCTGATACTTAATGCCTAATTTTTAAATTATAACTATTTTCAATGATATAAAACGTGTCCCCAAGTTTCATCAAATAATGTTTCCCACTTTACAGGCTTAAAAATACCATCTTACTATTCAACAAACATTTCTTTAATAATTCCGGAAGAAAACATTTATGTAACGTACCACACTATTATTTATCGTTTAAATGATTGATAAATCTATATGGTGTAATCCTTGTTCCAGAGGATGTCAACAGTATGGGGATCCGACTTCGGTTGTACGGCTGTGAGAGGATGAGGAGAGAGCGGATGATTGGAGAGACTATAATGAGCTTTGCATGTGTCAATTTAGAGTTAGAAAGTAATATGTGGCTTCCCCTGGAACCAAGATCAAATATCACTGTAAGTTTAAAATTCACTAAGGGTTTTCTTCTAAATTAATTGTAGGGTTAATGTATTTCTTTCAGTGTTGTTTACTTTAAACAGTGTTAAAAAGTAACAAACATTAAACTGTTATGAATTTTCAGCAATCCATATCATTATATTTCCGAAATTATTAGTGCATTAATATAAATAGTTATTTTTGTATTAAGCATGTAAAGTGCATCTTTAATGCTTGAGCTGAACAGTAATTTTAACAAAAGTGAAAAAATACATAAACATTTTTCCTACAAATGCAGTTTTGGATTCCTAAACGATAAGCACAATCACAATTACTAATATCCATTTGTAGCTGAATGCAACAGTTTGAGGTTATAAACAAGTTAAGCTCAATAGAATCAAAACGAAAGCGAAAGCAGTTAGAGTAACAATGCAAAATCAGCTGGTGAGCATAAATTACTTTTTTGCTTGCTCCTCAGTAAACTTGTATTAATCAATTTACAACATCCATTGAATCTTGTTCTGAATTTGTGACCCTATTACTATTCCTGGAAAATATGTTAATAAAGAAATTTTGTCTATTGTCTATTGTAAACAGCTTTTTTACTAGTTTTCAGTAAGTAAACAGACACTTTTCATGCGGTTGTATAAAAAATATTTTATGCTCCAGCAAAGATTTAAATGCTACTAGTTTACTCTGATGCAGCTTCAATTGCAAACACTTACAAGATTTTCTTTATAAAAGTCCTGCAATCTGTGGTTAATCTTCAGAACTATTTCTAAGTACATTTTTATGTTTAGTTTTAAACAAAGTGAACTGAGCTTGACCGAGGATAGAGTCCATCAGTGCTCAGGATCCAGTGTCAAGCTTCCTTGTTCTAAACTGTACTTAATTGGTTCCCCTTTTCGATATTCTGATATACAGTGTGTAAAAAAAGTCCGTCCCCCCCTCCTAAAATTTTTTGGTTTGTTAAGACAAACAATAAACCTTTGGGGAATGATACTAACTCAACCCAAATTATTTTTTGACGTTACCAAAACTTTTGAGTATCCCACAAAATTGGGGAATTTTGGGGGCAACTCAAAATTTTCAAATGCAAACCCCTTTTGAAAGAGCTTTCAAAAAGTAGATGAATGGTGAAAATTGGAGGTCTCTAACGTGTGTCTATCCAAATTGACAGCTTGTCAAAGTTTTGAATAAAACACATCCTTGAAACATGGCGTTTAGGACATTTGGAGTTTTAATGGTGATGTAAAAATGAAATGAGCCTGGGAAAAATGTTATTAAATGAAAAAGTTGTCTCTTTTTGTGATATTTAAAATTTAGAGTGTCCTCTAAAAATGGGGGATTTTGGGGGCAACTTAAAATTTTCAAATGCAAACCCCTTTCGAGTGACCCCTCATTTTAAAGAGCTTTAGAAAATAGGCGATTGGTGAAGGTTGGAGGTCGCTAACATGTTTCTATCAAAATTGGCAGCTTGTCAAAGTTTATAGGAGTCCTATTCAAAAATTTGACAAGCTGCCAATTTTGATAGAAACACGTTAACGACCTCCAACCTCCACCAATCGCCTATTTTCTAAAGCTCTTTAAAATGAGGGGTCACTCGAAAGGGGTTTGCATTTGAAAATTTTAAGTTGCCCCCAAAATCCCTTATTTTTTGGGGACACTCTGAGACTACTTTTTCATTTAATAGCATTTTTCCCAGGCTTGTTTCATTTTTACGTCACCAAAGGTGAATTAAAACTCCAAATGCCCTAGACGCCATGTTTCAAGGATGTGTTGTATTCAAATCTTTAACAAGCTGTCAATTTGGATATAAACACGTTAGAGACCTCCAATTTTCACCACTCATCTACTTTTTGAAAGCTCTTTAAAATGAGGGGTCTTTCAAAAGGGGTTTGTATTTGAAAATTTTGAGTTACCCCCAAAATTCCCCAATTTTGGGGGACACTCAAAATTTTTGGTAACGTCAAAAAATAATTTGGGTTGAGTTAGTATCATTCCCCAAAGGTTTTTTGTTTGTCTTAACAAACAAAAAAATAAGGAGGGGGGACGGACTTTTTTTACACACTGTATAGTGGTAAATATTCGCAAAAATACCTCTAGTTTGGTACCTCAAACGTTAAAATTCATTCAGGCTTCAAGTTATGACTTTAAAAAGAAAACCCCTCATATATTACATTGTACTATATAGAAGATGTTTTCAAATACCACAGTCATCCTACACTCACTCTTCAATCATACTTGGCTTAACACCTATAACGAAACCCCCGGTCTTACAGACCTCAGGGAAATTTCACTCGATATTGGCAACACTGCTAGATCGCTGGCGCTACCCCTCCCAATACCTTCCTCCCTCCCCTTCCCCTTGACCATAGGCGGCTCCAGACTGGATTTTCTGGGGGGGCTAGCGAATTATAAGGTTGAAGCAAATATAGGCGTAACCAGGATGACCCAAGGGGGGCGTTTACACTGGGGAGGTCTGGAGTAACATTTGGAAAATACTAACCATTAACTCGCTTTTTAGGTAGTCTAGAGGCAAAGAAGTTTAGGATGGTGTTTTAGTTGCAGGTGTTTTGACTGCCGGATTTAATAAATACACTATAGTATTAAATTCCTGAAAATTTCATGATTGAATACATTTTTAGTATATTTGTAATGGTTATACAAATGGGTGTAATTTCATAATTTTAATTGGGGGGGCAAGATTTTCAGACCTTTGCTCTATAGCTCAATAATTTAAACCGCCCCCACTCCATAAAAATATGTACAAGAATCTGATTTTTTATCAAAAATCTTTGGCAAATCATGGCTGCGAAATGTCTGACAGAATTACCGATAGCGATACAGCTGAGAGATTTAACAAACAACAGATTTGACGACCACAGAGTTCGTCCGCCATGATACAACCGAGATTATTGGCCACGAGAACAACCATGAAATTTCATTACCGCGAGAATTTGCAATACTACAATGCAACCGACAGACGGCTGCTTCAAAACCCACTCGCCCCTTGGGGCCATGAACTTTGTTTGCCGTTCATACAACTGATGTTGGCAGGCCACGATACAGCCCAACCAAGATGAGCTCTTATGGCCATAATACGACCGAGAAATTTACTAGCCGCTGGTAAAAACCGAATTAGGGGGTCTACCATATGTCATATATTGAATTTCAAACTTTTTTCTAATGCTTTTTTACTAAAAGATTTCCAAAAAAGTTAAATACTTTCGCATGCTGCCTCCTAAAACGAATATAATTGAACACAATCTTTGTAAAATGCAATATTATCTTACAGCCTCAATGCGACCGAGAGAGTTAACAGCCACGGAAACACTGAGCGATTTTTTGATCGCAATATGACTAAGAGATTTGACGGCCGCGTCATAAACGACCGCAATTTGAAAGCCACAATACGACCAAAAGATTTTATTGCCACGAAAATAACAAGCGGTTTTCCAGACACACACAAAGTGACTGAGGGATTCACCAGCCATACACTGTCTGTATAAATGAAAAACGACAGATTTTCCGGTCGCAATAGAGATGACGATCTTGAAAAGTGCGGAAGATTAGCCGGCCGCAAAACGAGCGAAAGATTTTCCGAACGCAAAGGGACAAAGAGATATTCTGGCCGTGATATCACCAAAATATTAGTTTATTGCGATTCAATCGAGAGATTTGTCGGTCGCCGGCCGCAACGACGAGAACAACAAAATTACGATGAAGCGGTTATTTCGTTTTGCTTGACTTTCCTGACCAAATTAATTCTTTTCCTGAATGGATTGAGGCTTACAGGGACTTGATAGCCACGATACAACAACTCTCAGCTACGAAACGGACGAGATAAAATAGACGATATAGGAGCTTTGGCTGCTATGAAATTTGGATCTAGCGGGCTTGGACAGAAGTACATCCGCCCGCCATTCCCGGAGTGCAATACGCACTAAACGTGTCGTGTGCTCGCGTCGCTTTTTAGTCAACGGCACTAATTTTGTCACAACTGTGACCACTCAAAACCTGTCCTCGATCTTATTTAATTTTTTAGTGTCAAGGGGGGTTCAAACCCCTAAACCCCCCTGGTTACGCCACTGGAAAAAAATACCTGTGAGATAACTAAGACTCTTCTTCTTCTCTGGAATTCCCAGGTAGCCTGCTAATTTTACTTGACATAGGCCTCTGTAAAACTGAACTTTAGAAACAGTTAATAATGGTTATAATATTGGTTGATATGAAAATGAAAAATGAAAAATGAAAATTCCCCCCGAAAATCAGGTTAATTTCAGAGGATCTGGGGGCGCTTAGCCCCCCTCTTCAGCCGCCTATGCCCTTGACCTTCGCAAAGTTTTTTTTCAGTTTGAGTGGTTCTTCCGTACTCGACTTCCCGATTTTCAATTACGTGCCGGTCTCAGAGACCATGGGTTTCAGTTCCTGTTAGTCCGTTGTTCATTGTTTCTTATGCGTGAGTCTCGCAGACCGAGGGTTTCGGTTACTGATTATTTATTTGCCGTCCATTGTTTTATGTGGGAGTCTCACAGACCGAGGGTTTCGGTTAACGTTTCACAGTGAGGGATTCGGTATAGGTGTTAATGTACCTTGTGGATCGCCATTTCAAGGAAAATTATTTAAAAGTTTTTAACTTGGCAAGAATTATCATTAGATTTTTCTCACAGATGTAAATGTCTAATAAAGATGTGAAATACCATGACCTTATTTTTATGCAGCTCATACACAGTTGTATCTTGTTGTTATGTGGCAGCTGAACATGTAGTTGGACTTGCTGTCACTGGCACACAGTGACAGCATGGGCTCAACACACTCCATGCAGCAGGGCGGAGTACCCGAGCTGTCAGTCATATACAGTTGTGTCGCAGCTGAACACGTTGTCGGACTTGATGTTGCTGGCGCGCAGTGACAGCACGGGCTCAACACACTCCATGCAGCACGGCGGAGTACCCGAGCTGTCAGTCATATACAGTTGTGTCTTGTTGTTGTTGTGTGGCAGCTGAACACGTCGTCGGACTTGCTGTCGCTGGCGCGCAGTGATAGCACGGGCTCGACACACTTCATGCAGCACGGTGGAGGACCCAAGCTGTCAGTCATATAGAGTTGTGTCTTGTTGTTGTGTGGCAGCTGAACACGTCGTCGTCGTCGGACTTGCTGTCGCTGGCGTGTAGTGACAGCACGGGCTCAACACACTCCATGCAGCACGGCGGAATACCCGAGCTTTCAGTCATATGCAGTTGTGTCTTGTTGTTGTTGTGTGGCAGCTGAACACGTCGTCGTCGGACTTGCTGTCGCTTGCGCGCAGTGACAGCACGGGCTCGACACACTCCATGCAGCACGGCGGCGTACCTGAGCTGCTCATTGGCCTCGCCTACAATGGCACCACCGGCCGCCTCGCTATCGAGATCGTCAAGGGAAGCCACTTCAGGTGATCCAACACATTAAATATTATTGAAGAGGGATTTTTGTATAGCCAAAATAGTACTGTAATTTTTTACAACTATAAAACTGTTTTTAAACTTTGTTTAATTTTATCTGACAATTTTACTGTATGAATAATTTAAACAATTTTATTTTAAGAACGGTTCTGCAGCACTCACTACATATTTTAATTGGAATATGAATGAAAGACGTGTGTGGAATGGATGATATGAAGTGAGTAAAAAAACCTTCATCTTACTCATTTCTTCTTGAAAATTTACACCATGAGATATGAAAAGTGGGAAGAGCAGTATTGAGTCTTGTCATTTGCCAGGTTGACCTTGACCTCTCTTAACAACATCTACAGTTTTTTACATGAAGAAATATAAAATGTTTAGATAACATGTTTCTTTCCCTTTTTGCTGATGGAAAAAAACAAACGTATTTGAATTATTGTTCTTCTATAGGAGTAATTTGTATACTTCAGGTAGCACGTGGAGAAAACATTTTGGCTCAATCAAATTTGTACTTTCTAATAGGCAATTGTCAATAGACAATATTTTTTTATATAATAATGGGGGTATTTTGTTGTTTAAGGGCCATCACCAACCTAGAAAGGGATCTAGGTTGGTGTTCGCCGTACCTCCCCAAGTCACTATGCCGTACCTCAGGTGTGATTCGAAAAAGGCGAAGTAGTTAAGCTGTTAAACATATTATTGGGAGAACAAATCTTTTTACACAGATATAGGTGGATGAATAGAGTATTTGTTATTTCAGGAACTTGGCGATGACGCGGGCACCGGACACGTACGTGAAGCTGACTCTGGTGAGCAGCATGGGCCAGGAGATGGCGCGTAGCAAGACGTCAGTGCGGCGAGGCCAGCCCAACCCCCTCTTCAAGGAGACATTCATGTTCCAGGTCACTTGCTTTTCATTTATTATTAGACTAGGATTTTCTAGGGAAATAAAAAAATAGTAATGGATTCTGGAGGGAAGATATTGATACTGGAATATTATATCTCGTGAGGAACATGTAGTTGAAGCTTGGGTGTTTCCAGTCAAAAGTAGTTTTGAACAGGACTTTTGGGTTGAAGGAACAAAGAAAGACATCAATGAAAGTTAATTGAATTTTTTCGTTTGTTGTCCTTCCAAACCAAAAATCCAGCTCAAACATTAGATACATTAGATACATTGGATACATTGGTTGAAATGGCGACCTACCCAGGTAGGTATTATTTAAGCCAAGTATGAATGACAGATGAGTGAAGGATGATTGTGGCGCGATCTTGTAGTCTTGTTACTGACTAAGGCCAACATATTCGCTTGTGCTAGTAAACATTCAAGCATCATCGTGTTCAACACGAGTTGTACTTAGATATTATGAATGCTATAAAATATATGTTATAACATTAATGAAATCTAAATAATATTCTAGAGTTATTGTAGCCTAATAAGTGTGGTGTGATTTTTATTTTTTAAATAAATTAATTCTGAACAGTTCACATGTTTAAACATCAATGAACAAGGTAAATTTATGCAAAGAAACAATTTATAAGGTAATAATAAACAATTGCTTTTCTTGTAAATCCAAACAAACGTATAAGTGTTATTGTAATGAGCTGGCTTTTCATAAGAAGGATTGCTTTTGTTAGACCCTGCCATTTTTCGTTTTATACAAAGTTTGAAAATCTTCCTGTAAGTCTAAATACTTATGTAAAAAGATCAAAATTGTTTATAGTGTCTTTTACATTGCAACTGAATGAATTAAGATGATCCCAAATTACTTTTACACATTTATAACAGTTAAAATTCAACAACCTATTTTCAGCTATATTATGTTCCTCAGTTTTAAAACATGTTTTGATCGAACAACTTGTTTATGAATTTTTGTTGAAAAATCAAACATTATTGTTTTTATCATTATATTTATAACATTATAATTACATTTTATTGATGAGTAGTTAAGATGTTTTAAAAATGATCGCCATTGAAAGACAGCTTATATTATTAAACTGAAATTCAAATCAATCTTTATTCCTCAGGGAATCAGTGATATATATATACAGAGCTTTCCATGGGGAAGCATTTGGTTTACCAGAGTCTTCCAACATTGGAAATTGCATTAAACTCGGCTAAAAGAGTTTATCTGTTGCAGGTTGCTCTTTTCCAGCTGCCTGACGTGACTTTGATGATAGCGGTGTACAATAAGCGTTCCATGAAGCGCAAGGAAATGATCGGTTGGTTCTCTCTCGGACTGAACAGTTCTGGGGAGGAAGAGTTGGCTCACTGGGAGGACATGAGGCAGGTGAGGGGAGAACAGATCTGTCGGTGGCACATTCTCGTGGACTCGTAAACAGAAGTGGACATTGGTTGTAGTTTATTGGACTGAAAAACTGAACTGCTGATGAGGAGTATTCCTCCGTCTTCATAATTCTCTGTCCACAACACATTGTTTTATGAACCTTACTGACCGGTGCTATATTGCGGTATTTAATATAATGAGTTATTGTTTCAAATCATGGTTACAGAAATTACCATTCATCATGATATTAACATTAATATAATTTGAATTAATACATACACTTGGCACATTACATCTAGCCTTGTGAACATTTACTCCTGAAACAGTTGGAGTGGCGTGAAAGTCATCAGGACGCCAAAGCAGACTTGTGAAGTCAAACTAACCAGACGGGTTCAAAAGCTATCAATTTATATGTTCATTGTATGTCGATTGTAACAAATAAGGCAAACGCTATTTGTAGTAAATGTGAAATTTGTTTATACATTGATTTATTGTCCCGGATCATTAACATCAACAATGTTTGACAACTCCGGCAGTGGAGTAGGCCATGGCTTAAGATATGATGTGTCAAGTGGAAGACACTTTACAGGTCTAATAGTGGAAGTATACAGGGTGTTTCAGAATTTGTGTCGGATACTTTAGGGTATTGTTCCTGGATGCTCAGTAAGCTCATAAATAATAAGCATTTTTTTTAAATATGCATAAGTGGCTGTCTGTCTGTCTGTCTTTATTTGTTTAAAATAAAATAATTTGTGGTTACAAGTATGTTAAAGATAGAGCTTTGAAACTCAGTATATGGGTTCTAAGTATCAATGTACATAAGTGGAATTTTTTTTCAAAATTTGAACTTTTCAACATTTAAAATGGCGGCAGCTTTAAATTTTCAAACTCAAATTATCATAAAACGGTGAATTTTACAAAAAATTGACAAGAACAACTTTTTCTTCTAAAATTGATTCTACATAGTTACAGATAACTTGCACTCCGATCGGTTGATAAATAACAAAGTTATTCCCTCTTGTATGATTAATTACAACCATTACTACTGGTTACAATTGGTAAAACTGTTTTGTTTTGCTAATTTTAAACAGCTAAATCACAATAATCAGTCAGCTTAGTACCTATCAGTAATGTTTGGCTGATTAATTTTAAAATACTATTTTAAAATGCTTTAGTTATATGCATCACGTTACTTAACATTATCAAACAGATTTTTAATTGTTGTAGCTTGTAATGTTTTTTTCTGCTTTGTAATAAGAAAAAAACATAAAGTTGTCACTCAACAGATTTTGGGGACTGTGTATCTAACAGCTGATTCAATTGTTTGTCAGCTGATTTTGTCAGCTGAAACCAAATAATAAAAATCAACCTAATAATAAAACATCAGCAGCATTTTATCTGGGCAACATTTTTACGTTTAAAGCAATAACAGATACAATTACAAGAGAGACAAAATCAGCTGACAAACAATTAATTGAATCAGCTGATAGATACACAGCCCCCGAAATCTGTTGAGTAAGATCTTGATGTTTCCTTATTACAAAGCAGAACAAAAAACATTACAAGTTACAACAATAAAAAATCTGTTTGATCATGTTAAGTAAAGTGATGCATGTAACTAAAGCATTTTAAAATGGTATTTTAAAATTAATCAGCCAAACATTACTGATAGGTACTATACTGACTGGTTATTGTGATTTAACTGTTAAAAATTAGCAAAACAGTACAGTTTTACAAATTGTCACCAGTAGTAATGGTTGCAATTAATCATACAAGTGGGAATAACTTTGTTATTTATCAACCGATCGGAGTGCAAGTTATTTAAAACTATGTAGAATCAAATTTAGAAGAAAAAATTGTTCCTGTCAATTTTTTGTAAAATTCACCGTTTTAAAATAATTTGAGTTTGAAAATTTAAAGTTGCCGCCATTTTAAATTTTGAAAAGTTAAAATTTTGAAAAAATTCCACTTATGTACATTGATACTTAAAACCTATATACCGAGTTTCAAAGCTCTATCTTAAAAAACATAAACTTGAAACCACAAATTATTTTATTTTAAACACATACAGACAGACAGACAGCCTACACATTTTTTTTCTAAAAGATTAACATTTATAAGCTTTCTGATACTGATACTGACTATGCCGAGGAAAAATTGCACTGCGACCAGAAAGAGCTATTGTACCCCCGCTTCTAGCTCATTCAAAGCACCTCATCAAGCTTAATCTCCTTGATAAAGCGAATAAGCTGATTGGTTTCTAGATGGGGCAAATCCCCGATGTCAATCTTGTACTTACCGAAACACTTGGCTCTTTGTCGTCCAACTGCATCACATTCTACCAGTAGATGTGTTGGGGTTTCCTCTTTATCCTGGCAGAATCTGCAGTCACTTTCCCCTATTATTCTCATATTCCTATGATGTCTCTTAAGCCTACAATGACCAGTGAGGAATCCTGTCAGTATCCCCAAGTCCTTCTTGTTGAGTCTAATCATGGCCTCTGATCTCCTATGGTTGAAGCTGCCAAGTAGTTCCTTGGCCTGCCTGCAGCCAGGAAGAGTTTCCCACCTTTGTGTTCTTTTAATCTCCTCCTCCTTATAGAGTTCTTTTTTGAAAAAGGCATCGCCCAGTCCACAGCCTGGTTTTGGGCCAGTGAGAGGGGTAGCTGCCCCTTCTTTCGCTAGCATGTCCGCCTTTTCATTCCCTTCAATCCCCTCATGCCCAGGCACCCACAGGAAAGATACTCTGTTTATTCTTCCTAACATATTTAGACCTTGCCTACAACTCCACTCCATCCTAGAGCTGATGATCGGAGAACTCAGCGCCTTGATGGCTGCTTGGCTGTCTGATAGGATCGCTATGTCCCTCTTCTTGTAACCCAACCGAAGGTTGAATTGTACACATCTCTCGATGGCATTAATTTCTGCTTGGAAGATACTAGGGTATGTTCCCATGGGCTCGGAGTATCTGGTTCTAGGCCCAAACACACCGATACCAGTTCCCCCACTTGTCTTTGACCCATCAATGTACCATTTGATGGTATGACTTTTCAGTGGATATTCCAATTCTCCTCTCCAGTTTCGCTTATTGCTTAGTCCAACATTGAAGTTTATCTCAAAGTTGTACTTTCTGATCATAGAGTCCCTCGGGAAGTTCAGTAACTCTTGCAGTCCTTGTAGGAGAAAATCTCCACAGGATCTGGAGTTGATCTCCATACCTATTTTCTGCATTCTCAAGAGACCCTCTTTTGCCACTCCCTGCACAACAAGGTGTAGAGGTGAAAGGTCCAGGATTACTTCTAGGGCCGATGTGGGGCAGAATCACATAGCCCCCGTAATGATGACGCAGGCCATCCTCTGTACCTTCTCTAGAGGTTTCTTACCATTCTCAAGCTCAGTTTTACTTGCCCAAGCTACGGCCCCATACGTGAGGATTGGCCTTACAATCATGATTTATGAGCTTACTGAGCATCCAGGAACAATAACCCTAAAGTATCTTACACAAATTCTGAAACACCCCGTATAAGTGTATATAGTAGGTACTGCGTCTAAAAATGCACAAACATGTGAATAGATAGACATTTGTTTTTTACTTACAATTGATGTTCAGGAAAGATATTTAGATTTGAATTTTAGATGTTTCTTAGAGCTTTGTATCAAAACTGAAAAGATTTATTGTAGCTTAATAAGTTTGGTGTAATTTTATAGTGTAAAACCCAATGTATGTAATTGTGAATAGTTTTAATACATTAAATTTCTAAGTTAAAGAAAACTTAAATTTTCACATTCGTCTAAACAACTGAATAATTTTAAGAGGATAAAGATAAACTTTTTACTAAATCAGCAATCTCTAATTGAATAATGCATAACCAAACTAACAACTGATGAATAAACCATAAAAAAAATTTATTTTGGGTGCTACACTAATGGATTGCAAAAGAGTTTATTTAATGAGTAAAATAAACTGTTTTGTTTAGAAAATTTGAAGCTGAAATACAGAATAAAATAAAATTCACTATTGTTTTTCCAACAGCTTTCTTTTCTATGTTTCAACTATTCATCAATAGCTTATTAATTAGCTATTAACTAGCTTAATTAATTAATTGTTAACTATCTATTCCTATCGTAACAGCTAGTTTATAAAATGAGATGGAGGATAATAAATATTTGAAAAATTTCATCAATACTGAAAAGTTTAAAAAGACATATTTAAGGCCACATTACTAGGTACTAGAAAGAAATTAATTATAAAAGATTCCACAGAATGTTCTGCAAGCAAATTAAACTTCACTTCACATCTGAAAAGACATTGGGAAGAGTAAGCATCACTATTGCTATAGAGCTTATTTTCTTGGACTTCCTCTAAAATTCACAATTCCATATGCCTGGAATTTAAAACCAAGAGTTAAAAAAAATTAAATAATTGTTCAATGTGTAAATAAATTAATGTTAATTTCTTAACCAGTCATAAATGAGGAATTTAAGTTTAGAAATTATATAAATTCTAGTTTAACCATAATTTTTTTAACTTTAAGAAGATTTATTAAATTCATGACAATCTTTGATAATATTTTGCCTTTGCAGTATAATCTCAACATGTTCACAAGTGTTGGTTGCTGCATGAACTGATTGATGTTGCTATAATTGTTAATACTTATCAATGTTAATGTTTAATATACGCTTACCTAGCGAAATTCATTCTGAATTTTTTAAACTCAATGTTTATATTTGATAACAATATCCAAATCAACTTGGAAACATAATATTTTATACACACAAATTTACAGAATTGTAAATTTTTTGTTGTTTCATTTTAATTAACCCTCGAGCAGGCGCACGTGGAGTTTTCCTCCGCAAGTGTTTTTATGTTAAAATAAACAGACATAATGGGTGTCGGCGGTCGTGACCGGCTCCGTACTTTATGCCCCTCATTCCAGGAATGTCCTAAAGCTATTTATACCCCCCACCCCCCCTTGGTATCTCGTTATATGCAATTCAGAGATGCCGTCTCAGTTTGCGGAGCGCCCTCTCTTGTTACACAGACCTATTATTAAAATTCAAAATAGCGATAGATTTGTAATTATTATTAATTTTTTGGATTTTTCCTTTAGCTTTCGAAAAAAGAAGCGAAAGGAAAAGTCCAAAAATGTAAATAATAATTAATACATATTTTATACTAGAAAATTACTTACTATGTTTAATTGAAACATTACACCTATTAAGTTGAACAATTAATTGAATCGACGATGAAATGTGATTCCTAATGAAGTTTGTCAATATTCAAATACAATATTTTGTTATAAAACAAGTAAAATGGGTTAAATTTGTGCAATCTAGTGTTGCGGAGTAAAACTCTGCATGCGCCCGCTCGCGTTTTGTCGGTGAAGCGCCCATTCAAGGGTTAATAAAGTAGCTTAATGAACGAATTATATGATTAAGTTCCTATAGCAATTTTACAATCAAAAATTATTCTAAAGATTATGAAAAAACACCCTACTATTTCATAAAATATTTTCTTTGGTCTATTAACAGCCTCAATCAGAAATGTGATTCATGAAAAATTAACAGGTTTTTTTTTAATTATCAAGCATAATACCTGGCATTCCAAATCCATCTGGACTGCCAGGTAGGTATTTTATATGGTAACAAATAATAATAATAATAATAATAATAATAATAATAATAATAACAAATAAACTTTATACAAACAATATTTTTTATCCAAATAAATCAATGGATGGGGTTACATAATATTAACAAAAAATGTTTGAAAAAATATACCCAATGATATTCGCTAGTTCTGCATTGCGGGAGGAAATGGACATGTCTGCTCGGTCTTGTAATTCACACTTGATTATTTCCATTTTTATTTTAGTTTGTGGTATATTTTCAGCCTATTGTATTATATTTATCAAATCTAGAAATCAAAATAAAACATACAACAATCAAATTTCATTTGAACTTATTTTCAAGGCAATGTTTCCTGGAGAAATAATATTTTACAAATAATTAAATTACAGAACCAAAAAAGCTATTTCATATATACTACGATAAAATATTTATTTTAGCAATAAGTGGGCAAAGTGCCTTTTACTGCCTCGAGAGAAATGTTTACACACTAGTTGTAGGGGAGCGCATAGTTGTTTCTCAAGTGCATTAAAGACACACTTCTACAATCCAATACCAACAAATTATTTCTATAATCTACAAAAAAAACTTGAAAAACTCCTCCTGAATTCTCGCTAATGAGTTGGTTGGCTAGAAATAAACATGTATAAAATGTACGGAAACAACAATCAGTAGATCAGATGTTTATATCCAGCGTTGAAAATTTTATTCATGCATAAACCATGATACCTAACTTTGTTTAATATATACAGTTTTGGCTTATTTTTGTGTTCCAAAGTTAAAACACTGGAGTACAACACCAGAAGTGGATAATCGGTGTGTTTTTTTTTTTACTGTTGTAATATATTTCAGCAAATTGAGTATTCAAAGTGAAAATTAGTATGTTACACAAAGTAAAATGAAAACGGCGATCACTTGTTTTCAACGCACATTGAGAGTGAAAACAGCCGTTTAGTTGGGCAGATGAAAGAAAAACATTTTTCATGAGTTAAATTAATATCTTTGAATGCATTTTGTAAAGTACCATTGTACGATTAAAAGAAAACTAATTTAATTGGGCTATACATTTTCTTCATTAAAAATTTTCAATTTTAGCTTGAAAACAAAGAGCCTGATGAAATTAGTATGTATTTTTGGTAATTATGAGATCAAGCAGACAATTGACTGAACTGTGACAGTTGACAGTAGATAGTGCAGTTCTCTGTGTGCAATTAACATTCTATGTATTTTAGACATACAGTAAGTCCTTGTTGATATGTGATTCTAGTTTATAACCTGACAACTTGTGTGTAGGTATTTTTGCTGTGTAAATCATCTGTTCAAAAGTGTTTGTTAGGTTTATATTGAAATTTTTACTAAATGTTAACAATAAGTGCTTTATAATTACATAAATGTTGTGAATGTTACAATGTACATGTCATTTAGATGTTTAATCCATAGCGAAGGGACACCAATAACTTGTAATTAAATGTAAGTTTGTAGTTAATTCCTAATGTAATCATAATTCAACGCTTAAACTTTTCACTGTATAGTCACTTTTGTTAAATGTTTCATATCTCCAGTGTAGTCACATAAAATTGAAAATCAGATAGAGCTTATCGTAATCATTATGCTTAGCCTTTTGAATTCTATAGTGAATTTTACGTTTCAGTGTCAGTTTCAGATTATGATAAGCATGTGGAGGAATTAATTATGCTTCATCCAAAACTGTAAAATTTAAAAATGAGATGCCACTGTATGGCCATATTTAATGATCCCTGATATAATTTCAGCTGTATCACATACCTTTGACATAACACTCCAAAACCAATCTTTATATATGTAGAATACTCTGTAGTTTTTAAAAAGTGATGTAAATTAACTTTATAGTTTTGGATTACATAATTTAAACACATAGAATTTTAGAGGTTGTAAAACAATTAGCCAAAAATATAAATTTAGGAAAAATAAAAATAGATCTTTAGGATATTATTTAAAACACTTGGAAGAGTTAGACCTTGTGTCTGCAGTGGAATCTCTGTTAACCATCATCCTTGGGACTAGTATTATGATAGTTAAGAGAATAGTCATATAATAGAAATTCAGTTATCAACTTGTACAGGAAGTAGATTTTTAAGGTTTCAGAAGAAGTGAAACCCTCATTTAAATCTTAAAACAACTCGTCACTTTTCAGCCATGAGTTGCGTTCAGTACATACACTTTCTTCCGCGCTGTGTGCAGCGCATGGCGTCAAATTGACAGTATCAGTGACAGATAACAGAGTGACAGTTAAAATAGTGATGGTTGATTGAGGTGCCACTGTACCTAGAAGTAGCATAAGCAGGAAGTTTTGGCAGCGAGGTTTACTTATATTTCATTTTATATCACCTGCACTACATTTGACTGTTCAAAAAAACTAACACTAGATTCCAGATTCTTTTAAACAAAGGTATTATTTAAATAAGCCAATTGAAAAGTATCAAACCACTTGCATATGTGACATATTTTTTATCCTTTCCAGGCTATGCGCGGATATGTCTGTTACATTTAGTTTCTATTATGGGATAAAAACGGGGATATTCATCCTGAAAAATTTCTTTTCTGGGATAAAGACAGATAAATCCATCAAAAACAATAAATTAATATTGATCATAATGTTATGAACATAAAAATCATACTGATGTCTAAATACAGGGTAATTTAGTTTCTGCAACTGACCATACTTATTCCTTCATCTTTTTCAGCTGCTATTTTGTGTCTAAAGAAGTAAAGAGTGCTTGAATAGCATAAAACTGTCAATAAACACACCACTCAACTGTCAAAACACTCAATTTTGTTTGTTGATGTCTCATTAAGTTGTTTATGAAAAACTACTAATCCCATCAAATCCTAATCCACTGAGGATGTAGTTCTCTACAAACTAGATTACTAATAATGGTGTGAATACCTGCTTCACTGGTATCCAACAGTTGACAAGCAACTAGTTTAAACTTATAACACAAGTCATCTCCGGGCTCCCTAAGGATGTATTCATATCATCTTCGGTTGACGAATAGTCAATTTACATAAACTCCTCTTCGGACAGATGAACACTAGATTCAAACTTACACGACACAAACCAAGTACCGTAACATTAAAAACAACCTTATTTAGGAGGCGATGCAAACCTGGAGATAGTTCAGTCTGCATTTACCACCAAACAGAAACATTAGTTATCACCGTAACCAGTTGATGTACACCAATAATTCTACTGGATTTTTTTTCAAGCCAAATTTAATAGTTGCAAGTATATTTTGATTAATTATTATAATTTTAATTGATAAATTTTGTTGCACTTAAATCCCCACAATTTCTGAACTTGAATTTTTACAGAATGCGGGTGTTGTCATTCTGTTTGTCATCTTAAGAAGACATGAAATTGTTACAAAAATCGTTAAGAGCCATTTTTAGAAATTTGGATTTTGGTTTTTTTAATAGGTTTTTATGGAGTAAATACCCTTAAAAATCAAAAATTTAAAAAATGAAAAAAATCCTGGAATAATTACAGTTTTATGTATACATGCCAATTTTCATGAAAATTGGACCATTGGTCTCATCTCTAGCTCTGTTTACATATATCCACATACACACATCCACCAACACACATGCGCACACACACGCGCACGCCCACATGCGTGCGCACAGATATAATATAGACACCACTCCGAAAACCATTTTTTTTTCTTCAGGGAGCACTATATAATATAACTAACAACTCAAATTCCAAAATTTTTATGAAAACAATAGTTTCTCCAAATGTTATGTACAGGGGGAGAAAGTAAAAATCAGAGCCAGCCATTAGTCTCAATTTTAATATACTTATACTGTATGACCGTATATTACATACATACACATCGTGGACTAGCAGGATGTTGGTAAAATATTTACTCAGAATACTTTTTACTTGAAGCATGGCTTATCAAAGCTAAGCCTGATGAATCAACTCTGTAAGCATATCACATGAGCCTTGTATTAGTGTTCATACCAAATGTAAGCACAACTATAATAATAAGTAATTCAAGTATTTTCACTGGTTCCCAATCTCTTATAAATCCTTGTAAATATATATGTTTGATTATTCATCTTTATAATAGAAACTCCCTTAAAAATTAGTAGTTTAGATTACTTAATAAGTAAAAACTTTAAAATGTCTATGTATATTTACAAATGTTTGTTTAACTTTTCATGTTGGATTGATGAAAGAACTCCTAAATGATCGATGTAACTCTTGTATTGGTTTACAAGTTTTAATGGAAAAGAGTTAAGTGAACATATAAATATACAAAATCAATATAAATATATTTCTTGTTACATTTTTATTTTGCTTTTAAGCTGTTAAGTCCGTGTTAAGAGGGGGCTAAAAGCAATTCGGTGCCGCCCTCGCGTGTGAGATACATACTAACAATACTCCGTGATGATAATGGTAAAAGGTGAGTGACGTACTAAATAACCAGTTCTTCTAAAATTATGGTCTTAACTAGCATATAAAGAACTCTTCTCCACTTTTAATGCCCAAAATATAGCTTCAGTGTTATAACGTCGTCTCTAATTTATATAATTGTCCAAACAGTTATGAATGTTATCATCGCGAAGTTATGTTTGTATCTCACCTGCGAGGGCGACACCGAATTGCCTTTAGCCACCATGATCTAGTTTTAAGCCAGAAGCACTCTGCACATGAAAAATAACATGACAAATTTTTTTTTTAGTGTAAAGTTTGAATTTGCATAGTTATACTCGGTCACCAACAGACTGAGTATACTGTTCCATTAATATTAACAAAGCTTTTTAAAATTTTAAAGCTTCAAGCTTTATTTTTATAAAACTACAGTGTGCATGAGAGTAAGACAATATTAGTTGATTTTAGTATGGGTTATGATATACTTATTGACAGTTAATTCAATTAAGTAAACAGTTTAAAGCAACTAAACTTTGTTGGTCAGATTCTGTCATGCCGCTTTTAGTGTGCAGCTGGCCTTATAGACAAATGACAACTGGAAGTGTTTCCTGTTTTATGGATTATGGCAAAGTTTTCAAAATTCAATACAATATACAGAACGGGTATGTATTAAATCTAAGTAAGCTTAATGATTTATAGAGTAATTAATGAGACTATGAAGCTATTTTTTTACTAATCTTGGTTAAATTAAAGATTTGATAATAAAAAAAGCAGTATGTTTTAAGATTTAATAAAACAGGAAGGGTGTATCTTAGTAGTCTATATAATACAAGGTCATGGTATACAAAGATTAGTAGATTTCCTGTTTTAAGTCGCCTGTTAAAAGAAATACTATTTATAATTACAGTAATTTATTGTTTACAGCTTTTTAAATTACATGCACTCGATTCCAGTTAGTTTATTATTAGTTCTATATGAAAAATTGTTTTAGATCTTCATGCCCTAACCAGGGCTTATGTTATTATTACTTAAGTATATCAAAAAGTTAGATATGTGTGAAATCCATTGCTTATCTGTTTAATTTTACCGAAAAGAGCTGAAAATCAGGTTTTGCAAACTTGGACCCCATTTCAAAAGGATAGTAAATTAATAATTTTAACTTTGTAATTCGTAATACTAAGATTTCCTTTCATAGGAACCCAGAAGTTAAAAGTAGCAATTTACAAGTTAATGTATAACTATTTTAGTAAAAAGCACTGATCAATATCAATATATATAAAAAAAGAGTTGAGTGTTGGTATATTTCGGGCTGCAGCCAAAAATACATGTCGCAGATATCTGATCTTGGTGTCAGATTAAAGCTTGGACTCTCATGATGGTGGTTTGGTTTTGATATCTTTAAGGGCTTAGGCACAGGATCGTCCAAAAGGGATCCATGTCAAGGGATTTAAGTTTTTTTAATAGTTACTATGATTACCATCTGAAATAGCTACTATGGTTACTAATATAGAATTCAGCACTGAGAAACAACAAACAGAAAATAATTTCCCGGGCAAAGCCGGGGGGTTATCAGCTAGTTCTATATAAAAGTGATATTTTACCAGTGTTTAGTGGCTTGTCACTAGTGATTTTTAACTAGTAATTCAGCTATTTTGAAATGGGGTCCTGAGAGTGTCTCATGTTCGAGATGAAGTCGAGACCTTAAAATGATTGAGAGCCAGCAAAACAGTTTCGGCCAAGGTGCAAACCCCATTTTTCACCATTGAATAAAAAATTTGGAATGCCTTTTTTACCATTGAGGCTTTTTTATATTTGTTAAAATGTATACCTTTTAAAGCAATTTCAAGAACTATAAGGCTTTTTCATTCCTCAAATTATTAAATGACTTGGCTAAAATTAAGTTCTGGGAGAGTGGCTCAAATTGATGAACATTCAATAGGCTTAACTAAAGAGCATTCACTATTCAAAATGTTTCTCTATATAGACCTGTTCACAAACAGTCTAACTGTGGATAAAACAAAAGCTTGAAATATTAGGGATTCAAATTTTTATTTGTGTCTGCGTCCATTACTCATGTTTAGAGGTAAGTTCCTGGCCATTACAGTAAGTCTTGTTATATAAAATATGCCTTCTCAATATTATAACTGAGAATCTTGGCTTTTTAAGATGTAATATACCATTGTTTCTGTAAATAATGGATTCTACATAATCTTTAGATTTAATTAATTATATTATACTATTATACTTCAGATGATATTAAACTCAGAAATGGAAAATTTTTTATACACTTGTAATAATTTCTAAAACATGAATTTAACTCTTTGTGTAGATGTGGTAAGATTTATTAAAACATGTGAATAAAATGTTTGCACTAAATGCAAATATGTATTTTTATTTTTAAAACCTCTCAAAATTAAATCAAAGAGATATATTGATTACTTACAGGGGACCCTTGGTGATTGCCGGAAAAAGGCATGTTTGAATGAAAAAGTGAAAAGCCAAATAAATAATGGCTCACCTAATTACAATAAACATTTAAAAAATGTAGGTTAAAATTTGAAGATGCTTACTAAGGGATTTAAACTTATAGTCTATAAAAAGAATGACAAGTACTGCTTAAAAGTCTGAGGCAATTCAGCATGGCCCCCCACATTCGATTGCGGGCCCTGTAATCAGGAACAGCCTCGGGCCCCTCTATGTCCTTGTGCTATGCAAAATTTCAAAAATTACTTGGTAATTTTTTAACCCTTTACAAATTTGATTAGGACTGATAATTGATAATAAAGGCTATTAATTCAATCTAAAAAAAGTTTTATCAGCAAAAATTGCAAACATCAATTTAAATATATCATTCATTCAGTTTTTTTACTGAAAATACATTTCCATTTTGAGATCGATTTCCTTTACTGACCAGGATTAAAATTTAATTGGGGCCCGAGCACTGTTGTACAGTTAGCGTATTATATCTCCAGCTATGGCACATTCATATCCGGACATATGAGTTGAAAAAAAAGTGAGTTGAATAAAATGTTATGTAGCCAGTTTTGCTATGACCCACCTCAATTAACGTCAGAATTCTTTGTTTGAAATTCATTGTTGGTGATTGTGATTACATATAATTTATCGAAGCGCTTGTTATAACTTATGTGATTAGCTGATCTCTCAATTAGCTTTTAAGCTAGAGAGATTAATATTTATAACTGCTGTGTAACCGAATATTGTATTTAAATGAAATAAATAAATAAACAAAAATTTTGATTTGGATTTTTGCAGACATTTGCCATCACTGATTAGGAAAAACAAGTTTCACTCAACAAGTTCCACTCAACAAGTAGTGAAACTTGTTTTTTCTAATCAGTGATGTCAAATGTCCGCAAAAATCCAAATCAAAATATAACGTCAGAACGTTGACGTTTTTATTTTGACGTTTTATTTGAGATTTTTACATTTTAGTGGGAGTCGATACACTAGACTGTGTGCTCACTTTATGTCAAAAGTGGCTACTTTTTATTTTAAAAAATGTTAAAGTTTAGCAGTTGTGGCAAACTCGCCTTTTCCATCGTGATGACTGTTGTTGCAAAAAACTGGTCATTTTGCAGCCGACCAATGGTGTCTCAGCTTATGATCACGTGACTTACAGTTTCCTTACATCTCGACTTACTGATGCTTCTAAAGATTGCAGCTGCTATCAGTGAATTTAAAATTTTATTATTAAAATAATTATGGATACAGTCATTAAACCTTCACCACGTGGAAAAGGGCGAAAGAAGACATCTAATCCCGAGGAATGGAAGAGATTTTGAAGATTTATTACTCTAAGGGAGACGATACATGATACACCAGACTGTGTTTGCCAAGGAGGTTATATTGGGCGCGATCAGCCATAGTCTCCGGTGACTAGCCTGTAACCGTAGTCCTTCAAATCCACCGCATCTTGGCAAACAACAAAGTTCGGTCACTTACCGAATCGACCGTATATACAAACGTTATTGTTGCTCAGCAATAGCATATATCAATAACAGAAATAAAAGTCCTACTTATGTTATTTACATGCCAAGTTTCTTCCTCCTATATATTCTCGTAATTTGCATAGTGACTGATTATTTATTATGTTACCTTTAACTAGGGCTAGATTATTTATTTTTTGCTATATTATTTACTTTAGCTCGCCATTAAAGATATACCCAAAAATAAATTAATTTCAGTTATTTTCAAATAAAAATCACCTAATAAGTACTGTACACGTTAGCTTTTTATTATGAGCGTTGTTTCGTTGTTTAGTATTAATTTCCGGTTCCAGTATGAACCAAGCTCAAAACTGAGTCGAGATTCAACCGATATTCGACTGAATCATTATTGGCTCGTTCATTTTTGGAAGTCGGTGGAGTTGAGGTATTTTGCAACGGTTGGTACTTACTGATGAACCATTTTTGTGATAGTGATATTTTGTTCTAAACAACCTGCACGTTATTTTTAGCGGCAGGTATACCTGCTGGGTATATTTTATCTATGGTCAAAACCAGTGAGATGTAACCTTTACTACTGGAATTCGCGCAGCAATGCAGTTTTGGACAAAAACACGTCAGAGTTGATTTTGTCAGTTTGGCAGCGCCAAGGGGAATAATAAATTCCGTTCTTATTTGTACGACTCTGTAAGAGAATTACAATCTTTAGGGAACAGGAACGACAAATGGTTTGGATCAGTTAGTCGGTTTTTTTGTTCTTAAAAGGTTAGTTAGTTTGTTCGTAGTTAGTTCGAGTTCAACGTTTATGTAGAATAGTAGACTCGCTTCGCTCGCTGGGGGCTTTGCCCCCAGGCACCTATTTGTATTCCCCGCAGTTGAAAAATACTCAATATTGATTGATCCATATAGGGCGTTGGTTGCCAGTGATTTCCCACACCAAGAAGGAATTCTGAGTAGGTGATGGAATCACTAGTTCGATATGGAGTCGTCAGAGAAAACACTTTAAAGTACCACCATAGATAAGACGCCCAAAGTGAATCACAAGCAACGTCCGCAATCTGAAGAAAATCCCCAGAGCAAAGGTAGATTTTCAATCTCCGAATGGCACAGATGAATTCATTGGGTATCGAAGAGACCGGTCAAGAATCTCAAAAACTAAGCGATGTGCCATTGGTGCCTCATCAAAAACAATGAGCTGTGCTGCTCTTATAAGTTCTGCTCGCTGGGAACCATTGGTGGTATCCCAAAAGCCAGGGCCATCCGCGAGATCCAGTTCGAAGCCGAGACATACTATGCGCTGTAGTCCCACCCGGCATATCTCCAGCAGAGGGGGTTTTAATATTAAAAAGACGCAAGACTAAATTAATTTAATTGTTAAGGTTGAAATTCTCAGCTCTAGATATCTTTCCAAGGTAAAAAAAAACACGAGTACAATTAAAAACTCATTGCAAGTTCAAATATTAGAGGATTTTTCAGGAAGTTTAAATGGAGTAAAATTGGCGAGTAGCCTCTAATGATCCTCTGACCTCAAATAACGCCGGGGCCGGAGATGAAGTAAAATAGTTGTTTTAAACATTTGAATAATCCTTAATTTTCTCCATGTATTGGCGAGATTAAGGGGTTGAAAGGATTCAGAAATGACAGATGACTTCGGGTATAAAATGTTGAGTCTCTCAGTCAAATAATAAATTAAAAGATTTATACAACCAAGAGGCAAATTTTATGCAAGATCAATTTTAAAGGAGTCTTTTAGGAGTTGAAACGGGGCAACATT
Source organism: Flexamia atlantica (assembly GCA_035578135.1). Lineage (NCBI taxonomy): Eukaryota > Metazoa > Arthropoda > Insecta > Hemiptera > Cicadellidae > Flexamia > Flexamia atlantica. The sequence continues at coordinate 229,457,166 of JAQJVK010000001.1, forward strand.
GGCGAATGGCCTCTGATAAACCTGTCGGATCAAAATCCCTTGGGGGGGGGGGGGGGGGGTTAGGGTATAAAAAAGTCAAAAGAAAAAGTTAATTAAACTATGTACAAATTCTCGGCAAGAGGTATTTTGGTGTTCGAGGGTATAATTGGTGGTGTTGGTTGTGGGGGGGTTAATTATTTGAAGGAGGAGAGGGTTGGGAGGGAAGCAGGTTAGACAAAAGTATTTGTTCAGATATAACCATACCAAACGGTAGATAATAGCTTAATTTGCTTCATTTATTGGTTGTATGTAGGGGCTGAAAGGGGCTAGAAATGACTTCGGTTGAACGTGGATGATGACATTCCCAAGGAAAAACTTGGGTTTATTATTTGAAGAATAAATTAGCAAGATACCCCTGTTGCAGCAGACCTGCATACTCAGCGAATTTCAAGTGCAAAACAACATATTTCAATCCAACATAGCGAGATTTGACATGTTTCGGTAAGCTCCATAAGAATAACATGGGGAATGAGTATGCAGGTTTGCTGCTACGGATATATTAAAACTGGGTAGTTTAAATTCAATATTTTGTAGGTCTGAACTAGAAGAAGCCATTTACCAAGTTTTTTTTCAAGATATGTTGAGAAATAAGCGTGATATATAATTTTACTTATTTCTCATAAGGTTAACATTGGGACAACGTACTGTGTTTACCACTTTCAATATCTCGGTAACTAATAGACATAGAGCAGTGATTCAATATATTAAATTGTTTGTATTTTTGAGCTGAATTCAATGGTGCCAACAAAAATTCGTAAAATTGTATTTTTCTATGTAAAAAACTCAAAAAACCCATTTTTGGGGGGGTTTAACCCCCTTTACCCCTCCTTCCGGTGATCCGATCGGGTTGGTTCATGAACTCGTCTGAATAATTACTACTTTACACATCCATGCCAAATTTCATTAAGATTGGGCCATTTTTACGCGAGTTATCGTGCTTAAAGACACATAGATATATAGATATATATATCTATATATATATAGATATATGAAAATATATATAGATATTTATGAAAATGAACGAATAGTGTTTTTTGCTCCTGGGGGCCCCAAAACGAAAAGTTATCATGGTCTCGGGCTTAGGTCTTACCATGAGTACTACGGTAACAGCTTCTTCCCTATAGGGGAAATTCGCTAAAAACCACGAGGAAAATTCAAATTCAATGAAAGTTCAACCTTAGGACTATTTTAGGGGTTGAAACAGAATAAAATTGGAGGATGGCCTCTGAGAAAACTGAACGGAAAACTGACTCTCTCCATGTCAAAACTTTGTATCTCAATAAAAGAATGAATTAACAAATAAATAAAAACAAAAAAGAATGTGAAAATTTACAAAAAGATTTATTTTATGGGTCATTTTAGGGAAACAGGGCAATATATTCGAACATATATACTGAAATTGTAAAAAATATAATTTTAAATACAGTATTGATCTTCGTTTTTCAATAGGACCACTAGTGTAGCCTAATTAATTGTGTTATATCTCAGTTATATCTTCAATCAATCAATCAATCAATCAAAAATCTTTATTTATACACGTTGTACACCTGTACAATAAATAGTGTCAGTTACTAACCTAACTAAAAAATAAACAAAATATTATCATCAATACAGTATTCATAAATTATACAATTTTACTTAAGAAATAAGGCAATCTATTAAATTTATTACTAGAGCTTAAATATAATATTCCTCCATTGTATATGGTGATTTTTCTATTAAATATTTCTTTAAATTCCGCTTAAACAGTTTGAGTTTAGTATTTATTTCGTTTTTTATAGCTTCTGGCAATTTTCTCATAAACAATGAACCAGCATAAGTTGGTTTTTTCTTAAAAAATTCAAGATTGTGGGTTGAGGTTACGATATCTCTTTTATGCCTGGTATTATAATTATGAGAATTCAAAGGCTCTAATCCTATTGCTTCTCTTGCTAAACATATTGTTTCATAGATGTACATACCATATAATGTTAAAATGTTTAACTCTTTAAATCGTAGTTTTACTGATTCTTCAACTTTTAGTTGTAACATAATTCTAATTGCTCTTTTTTGTACTATTAAAATGTTGTTTAAATTTTGCTTAGATGTCGCACCATATAATGAAATACCAAAACAAATGTGAAAATGAATATGAGCAGAGTATATCTTTTTTAAAGAATCTAAACTGCATAACCTTGACATCCTCTTCAATGCGTAAAGTCCGGAATTGAGTAGTTTCAACAATTTTTCGACATGAAGGTTCCAATTTAAATGTTCATCAACAGTGAGTCCTAAAAATTTTGTGTAAGAAATTTGTTCTAATGAATTTGGATCAATTATTAAATTAGGTTGAAATTTATTTTTATTTTGCCTTGTTGAGAATGTCATAAAATTTGTCTTTGATGAATTTAGAATAAGATTGTTTTTTTGCAAGAATTGATTTATGTTATCTAGTTCCATAAATGCGTTAACTTCTTACTCGTCAACATTTCTACCTGACACTTTTAAATTTGAGTCGTCTGCATACAAACATAACTTACTGTTTTCTGGGTTAATAATAATTTTGGGCATATCTTTGATATAACATGAAAACAAAATTGGGCCTAATATTAACCCTTGTGGCACTCCCCACTTTATAATACTTGTAGAAGAATTCATTGTACTTAATTTATTATTATTTAAATATTTTACTTGAACAAATTGATTGCGATTTTCTAAATAGGACTGAAACCATTTTAAATATATTCCCTTGATTCCAAAACTTTCTAATTTTTTTAACAAAATAGAATGGCATACGCTGTCAAAAGCTTTTGAGAGATCCATATATATACCTAAAACGCTCTCTCTGTTGTCGATTGAGTCTATTACGGATTCAATAAAATCTAAAGCGGCTGTTATTACAGAACGACCCTTTCTGAAACCATGTTGAGCATTATCAAATAAATTATTTTTCTCAAGAAAGTCTACCGACCTTGAGTGCATTGCTCTCTCAAATACCTTTCATTTAGATGGCAATAACGAAACTGGTCTATAGTTGGAGATTTCTGTAACCTCACCTTTCTTATATAAAGGAATAACTTTGGCTACTTTTAATTGGCATGGAAATAAGCCAGATACAAAGGAGGAATTCACTACATGTGTCAGTGGCTTTACTAAAGGGTTTCCAACAAATTTCAAAACTTTAACAGGAAATTCATCATAGCCACTAGACAATTTATTTTAAGTGAAGTGATTATATTTTTAATTTCATTTTCATTTACTGGGGTACATCGAAAAAGTCTAGTTCCAAAAAAATTACTTTCATCCGGGCATTCAAAATTTACATCGGAACTTGGAAGTTGTATACTACTTAAACTATTTACAATATTTACAAAGTAATTATTAATAATTATTAAAAAGAGTGGCAACTTGATTTGGGTTCATCAGTTTATCCCCTATAAGCAACTCGATATTACTGTCATTTTTATTTTTATTTTTATTTGAAACCTCACTATTGATTATGTCCCATGTTGTTTTATTAACATTTGTCGAATTGTTGATCTTTGTGTCAAAGAAATTTTTTTTAGTCTCGACAATTTTTTTATTAAGTAGCTTTTTTCTTATTTTTAGCTTAGAAAGCATATTTTTATCTTTAGTTTTTCTAGCAATTTTGCTCATTGTAATAATTTTCTCTCTTTCATCTTTAATCTCAACATTTATCCACAACTTTTGTGAGTTGGTACTTTTTACAGTTTTTTTTTCAAAACACAGGTCAAAGTAGTACATTAACAAATTGTGAAAAACACTGTATTTTTGCTCCACTGAAGCCAAATATACGTCATTCCAACTTTCTTTTTCTAACAAATTATAAAATAAAGTTAAGTTTTCCTCAGAAAAGTAAATGCATTTTTTTGTAATACTCGTACTTTTTAGTAATTCATCACAAAAATAAACATCCAAAACTTGACCATCGTGATCTGATAAAGCTGTTATCAAACCAGTTATTTTTAGATAAATAGGTGAAATATTAGTAAAAAAATTATCAATTGCTGTTTCCGATTCTTCTGTTACCCTTGTAGGAAAATCTACTAAAAATTTCATACCATGGGAGTTTAGCAAGTTTTTGAAGTCTTAGATAAGAACACCCCCGTTGTTAAATTTCTCTCGTGAATAACTTGAGTTTAGTTCATAGCCATTTAGATTAAATCTGCTGAGTTCATCAAGTGACATATTATGTTCTGAAAGGACAATTATGTCAGGATCTATCTCATCTAATACTATTTCTAAACTCTCTACTCTTATAGCCAAATTTGGAATATTTTGATGAAATATTTTGATACTGCCAATGTTTGCTGATTTCGAATTTTGTTTATCTTTTTTACCCTTTTTATTTATGTTTATGTTGCAATTTAAGTCCCCAGAAAGAAATTCCCTGCTATTGAGTTTAAAGGAGAGGCTGGTGCATTTTCAAAATCCCTAAGACTAAAACTAGAATTATGAACATTTGAAACACTTGTTTCTCCACAGTTATATTTGCTAGAAACAACAGTAACAGGTGAAGTATTGTGTTCACTTTCACTTAAGAAGTGTGTTTGGTCGTTTGTCTGTCGTCGGGTACTCTGCTTTTCACTATAACTGACACTGGTAAATTCATCTGCTATTTGTGATGACAGCACTTGTGACGGCAGCATTTGTGACAGCAACTCTTGTGATGGTAGCATGGTTGGATCTTCTCCATTTGTTTTTGTGTTGGTTTGTGGGACCTAAACACTACTAAGAGCTGATGTGTTTTGTAGATGTTGGTTCGCAATCATGTGACGCAACCATTTTACAAAATGATAATGAGGCATCCCGTTCCACAACGGTCTTCGGGAGTTCTGGTTGTAACTTATTATTTCCACCAGTGCTCCTGTTTCTTCTTGAAAATGTGTCAGGTTTTTGATGAAGTGACTTGGTGAAATTAAGTCCCTCACACAACCCATAGCAGAGCATACCAGTTTTTTAAAGCCTTTTCTTTTAAAATCATTGGTGAATTCTCTGAAAGCTGTGTCGTAATCTAAAAGTGTAGGTTTTTTGTTGTACTTAAGCTTTGTTATGAGGCTGTATACACCAGCTCCTTTATCAGATTTTTGGTAGGCTAAGTGTCTGATGATACACTGTTTTGGAGTTGGTCTCCCAAATATCCTTTTAAATGTAACAGCCACACCAGGGGCCCTATTTTTGAAATGGGTGAGTTGGCGGTTGAGTGAATCACTCATCCCTCAAGTTATTTGTTTCTAATCGTAAAATTAATTTACAGATATAAATAAAAATATTCCTATCCAACTTTATGAATTCAGTCCCACAATATCTGTGAATATCATTTCAACAGGCACTTATTCTCAAAAATTCATGATTTTTATACAGACATAATATACATTGAGTATTTCACCAATCCAACCATTTTTACTCACCAAGCAATAGGCTGTTGAGTAAAAACGGGTGAGTTGACAGGAAACAAGCTTCTTCTTCTTCTCTTTTGGAGGAAGTAATAATAGTTATCATGGAAAGCCTTTCCAATTAGGTTATGTTTACTTTTTGATACTAAATATTTAAAAGCGTTTGGATAGCCTTTGAACTATTTATAAAATGTCTTACAACTAAATTTACCTGTAAATATACCAAGATAGTCGAGTTAAAGCCACGAAAAATTAGGTAATTCCTTAAATTGGTCATTGTTTACATTCGGCTTTCTAGTTTGACAGATGTATAGTTTGAAACGTTGACATCCCTCGAGGTGGTTTAAACAATGCTACCATCAGCTGTTAGGTGACTTGACGAGTGACTCACTACTCAACTCTCAACCGTTTCAAAAATAGGGCCCCAGCAGTCATGTTTCTTGGACTATCAAGATCTGCTGATATAGTATGAGCAAAGGCAGTGTCCTCCATGTATTGGTATTCCTGAATCTTATCCCTCATGTCTATTTCTATGACTGTAATTGGATCTTGTTTTTTACCATTACATGCAGGGCTAGGTGTGTCTATAGAGGAGGTATCTGCAATGTTATAAATGTGTTCATCCACATTTAACTTTTGTTGAAAATTTTTAAGTGGTGGAAAATCTTTCAGAGATTGCATGTTTAAAAAATTACAACTTTCATCGCTAACTTTTGATATTATAGTTCTAATTGTTTCTAACTTATCTGTTTTTGGAGTGGCCCAGCCATGGAAAGAGCAGCCACTAGATCGGTCGCTCCCAGACAGTTGTTTTGGCCTGATAAGATCAGTGGCTGGTGTATAAAGGCGAGAGTCATTGGCATGTAAAGTTGATGATACTGTAGCTGTCTTTTTGTGCTTTGCAAACTCACCTTGAAGATTTCGGCACTGCTCTAATTTGATTGAAGCATGAAGTGAAACGGTAGTACATAAAAGTTCCTTTCCTCGGCTGTTCATATGCAACCCGTGATTAGTGAAATGTTCTCGAGTCAGAAGGTTGTTTATAGTTACAAAAGATATCTCATTGTTGTTTTTCACAATATCATAAATTTGCTGACTTAATTTGAAAACTTGGTTATTCACACTGGGTTTATCATGCCTGTATGGGATCGTTGTAAGGATTATGTTTGTTTGGCTCACCTTAGGTAAGAAACTTTTCAAAAGTTCCTCTACATTTTCTTCCTTTCTGTCTATGCTATTTCTTCCGCCAACAATGATTACTGCGTCTTCTTTGGAATAGTTGAATTTTGAAACACAATGTTCAACTTGTTCGTAAACATAGGAGAGAGAGGAGCATTTGGATAAACATTTGCACTAACACAAGCTTCTTTGTGGTGAAAAATTTTTTCTGAATAATGTACACAGCTCTGAGCATGGCTGTCTCCAAACATGGTGATCCTAGGTTTAGCATTAGATCTATGATTATCTGTAGCAGTGGCTTTCTTTGTATGGATGGGAGCCACATTATACTTGCTGGAATTAATTTTGTTCATAGGTTTATGAGCTAAGACATCCATATTATGATTCTCAATGTAGTCCATCAAGGGTGAGAAAGCATTCTGGCAATGTATAGGATCGCTTAGGTCTTTATGTTGCTTAGGAGAGGGGCCATTTGTAATAAGCTTCCATTCTATAGGTATAGTTGTACTTTGTGGTGGTTTGGAACTGGTTTCATGTCCCTTGCTCATGTGGACATCACTGATAGTTTTAGGCAATGTATCACTAACACCCAGCAGTGAATAAACTGTTTGTGGCCACTTATCAGGGAAATATTATTTAAAAGATATGCTAGAGAAGATCGTTTCTTAATGAGATCGACATCTGTAATGTTCAATTCCTTAAACATTGTTAAATCAATGCACTTGTTTGCCAACATTTGCAAGACTAATAACTCAATTGCAATTATCATTAGGATTCCACAATCATAGGAGTTACTCTGAGTTGGGCCATTGATTACACTCACGACTGGTTCATCACAGGATTGTGTTGTATAGTGCAGGAGTCTCTTGGCGACTGTCACTGCATTATCGGAATTCCTATTTTTCAGAGAGTCATAGTGGTAAAATATTTTAGACGATTTGTCAAACACAAGAGTGCTCCAGTGAGAACCACCACTTTTTGTTAATGTTTTGCAATTATTTACTGGCATTATTATTAAGTCTTTATCTTGTAGTTGAATCTGGTCGAGAAACTGTTTATGGTCCTCAACATTCTGGACTGCATGAACGATTAGTGGGTTCATGATTAAAACAGATTTGTTTTCCAGTAGCTTGCTATTTATAAGCTCGATATGTTGAGTTACAGTTTCATCAGTAAGCCAATTATTTCCAAGAAGTTCATCAGTTAGGATAATATTTTTATTTTTAAAATCAGTTTGAACTTCATTTTCACTTGTATGAAAGGGTTCTGTTTGTGTTGTGGCCTGTATTGAACATTGTTTATTTAATGACATACCTTTACCACATTTTCCCTCAGAAGTGTGATCTGCAGTTTTTTTCAAGGGTGTTTTTTTTCAATGCAGCTTGCCTTCTGGTCATAACTGTGTTTGCTGTATTAAAAATATTAGGGCTACCTTTATTTCCTACATTTGACATTTTCTGCATTGAAACAGAAAAAAATAGGGAATTTGTAATACAAAATTAATGTTATTGAAGCAATGTTTACAAACAAAATGACTCAATAATCAAAACCAGGAAGTAAACAAACTCGGTGTGGTGTCAGATAAGAAGTTATGCAATTTGAGGTTGCCTTAGCAGGTGGTATCTTAGGTTGGTTATAGATGTGAATTTTTCTACGGACTATTCCTTATTTAATGCCATTTTCAGTAATGCTGGTGGTTTAAACTATTACAGATTTCCTGGCGGAAACGGCATACAAAATAATTTTTATGTGAATTCTACGCAATACTTTTTTGGCACTGACTCATAACAAGTGGAATTGTTACCTATCTGGAATTGGGCCTACCTGGTCTCCGAATCTGACACCTTTTGAGTTTTGGACGCGGAGTTACCTAAAGAGCAAGGTTTTTGCTTCAATATATCACACTATTACAGATATGAAAACAATATAAGAAAATAAAAATTAGTAGTTAGCATTATGTCGGCGGGTGTGGCCTGAGGGTTGTCACATCCAATAAATGCAAATTGAACGGCAATTTAAGTACAGCATTTGTTCTGTTTTTTCAAATTTTATTGCAATTGCAATTTTACAACAAGTTGTTTTATTTTTATAATTTTTAGGTTTCAGTCCATTATTTCATTTGAACAGTTTTAACTACCAGTGTTAGAAAAAATGGCATTAAAAACAAGTCGTTCGCTATAAAATTGGCCTATCTAACCAACAAAATAGCTGTACAAAAATAAATCTTTTTTGTTTTATATTTTAATTTATATTTTTTCCAGACATTCACCACCACTAATTATCAAAAACTACCCAGATTGGCAGATTTTTATTGGACCACCCTTTATTATATTAATGGAGAAAGTTTGTTACATGCGTAATAGTTGTTACTAATGCTTTAATATTGCAATACATGGAATCAAGGAAAAATTTAAAGACTTTTTTAAATAGTTCAATAACACAATTATTTAGTTTCTAGGGGTTTTCTAACATTCAAATTCCACAGAGAAAAAAATGGTGAAATTCATGTCGACATAAACGGACTGCATTTCCATGATTACGTAGATTAGAACAATTAAATTATCTGGCTTATCTGATTTGAGCACGTACTGCTTTACCTGTATGGAGTGAAAACAGCGAGAACCAATCAATAACATTATTATTTTAAATACAATAAGCGCATGAAAGAATTATATGATTGAAGTATTTTCAGGCTTTAACATTACCTTAGCTTATAAAACCTATTTATCTACAAAAGATATTTACTGTTATTTCTACCGAAAAGAAACATATTAGCAGTTACTAAAGCTGCAAAACCAGCAACATAGGGCGCCTACAAAACATGTTAGGCGGGTTCAACGAGGCAAATTTCTAAGATTTGTTCAACTTTATATGCATTTTCATGTTAAGAACTTGTTGTATTATTGATGATTTTTAACATATATGGCTTAGAGATGATGTGTACCAAATTTCAGCCCTCTACGTTTAATATCAAGCCAACTGGAGCCGGTAAAGCTGGAGAAGATCTTCAAAAATTAAACATTCTAGAGCTATCTAAGGGTGAAGGAGACCAGATAGCTTAAAATGTCATAGGACCAAAGTTGTAGATCGTGAAAATTCCGTGGCACATGGTGCAGTCCGTTTCTCAATAGGACCATCCGTTCGACCACTAGAGCTTAAAATAACATTTCTTTAAAAAAGCTTTTTTAGCGATTTTTAATAATTTTTTGAGGGGGTTCAAATAAAAATATCAAGTATTGATATTTTTTCCTGTACAATGACCCTCCAAGGAACATTCGTGCCAAATTTCAAATATCTAGCTCATCGGGAAGTATGGTTTGAATTTGTACCTATTAATCAGTCAGTTACACATCGGATTGTATATATACAACTCGCCTTACGGCTCGCTGGGGGCTCCGCCCCCAGGCCCCCTTTAATCAAGGGTTTCGCCCCAAAGCGGAGAGTTTGTATTGAAAGTAACAAAACGAATAAACAGTTTACAAATGCTCAGCAAACTTAATTATTACTAGTTTTGGGGTGAATAGTTTCATTGGGGTTATGGTAGGGGGGGGGGGGGGGTAATTATTACTGAAATGATTAATTAAATTTCGGAAAAATCAGATAGGTTTCAATTTCTGAGATATTTTACAAAAACCTTTTTATAAAAAGACTAAAGTAAAATGTCAAAACCAATTTTCTCCATAAGAATAATATGGGAAATGAGTATGCAGGTTCGCTGACATGGAAATGTAAATATTCAAGTTACAAAAACCTATTTATAAAAGATAAATAAGATAAAAGTAAAATGTCAAAACCAATTTTCTCCATAAGAATAATATGACAAATGAGTATGCATGTTCGCTGACATGGAAATGTAAAAATTCAACTTTTTTCAGTATTCCAGCAGGTAACAACTAAATAAAGACATCTACCAATTTTTATTCAGATATGTTGATAAATAAGCGATATATAATTTTATTTCTTTCCCATAAAGTAAACATTGAGACAAATTACTGGACAGAGAATAATTATTACTGGACAGAGAACCATATTGTTGGTTTTTTTCAATTTAAATCCATTAGTCCAACCCAGGATCTGATAATTTTCATTTCCTATGTAAAAGATCCCAAAAACCCATTTTTAACGGGTTTATCCATCCCCTCCTAACCCCACCATCCGATGGTCCGATCAGGCTAGTGTTGGGTATTTCCTCTTCCTCCCTTTTGAATTAGTAGAATTTATAAGAGTTCATTTTTAATAATAAAATTAAATCAAATTAAACTTAAAAATCACCATATTAAAGTTTTTCCACACCATTAACGTGAGAAATGAGCATGCATGCTTGATGTCACAGAAATGAACGAATTGGGAAATTTAGGGCATTATTCGACTAAACATCAACTAAATGAAGCCACATAACAGCCATTATTAAACAAAAATTAAAAAAAGAAAAAGTTTTATTATTACTGATTTGTAACATATCTTGTAAGTGATATTTGTAATTTTTTGAGGAGGTTAAAATAAAAAATGGCGTTTTTTGATAATTTTTCCTATATATTAACCATCCAAGAAATATTCATGCCAAATTTAAAGTTTCTAGATAATCGGGAAGTTTGGTTTGAACCGGGATGAAATACCTCGAGAAAATCGCTGACATTTGGCGAATTTTGAAGTTTTTTTAACTTTATATACAATTTTATATTACAAACTAGTTATATTATTCCTGATTTGTAACATATATGCTGTAGAGATTATGTATGCCAAATTTCAGCCCTCTACGTATGATATTAAATCATCTGGAGCTGAAAACCTGGAGGAAAGGGAAAAATTCAACGAAAGTGTAACTTTTGAGGGCTATTTTAGGGGTTGAAAAGGGGTGAATTCTGTGAATGTCCCCTGATAACCTTAAAGGATCAAACTTACTATCTCAGTGTGAAAGTTGAGGTCTATAAGCTAAACATAAATATAAATACCCCCGTTGCAGCATACCTGCATACTCAGCGAATTTCAAGTGCAAAACAACATATTTTAATCCAACATAGCGAGATTTGACATATTTTGGTAAGCTCCATAAGAATAACTTGGGGAATGAGTATGCAGGTTTGCTGCTTCAGGTATATTAAAACTGGGTGGTTTTAATTCAATATTTAGTAGATCTGAACTAGAAGAAGCTATTTACCAAGTTTTATCATGATATGTTGAGAAATAAGCGAGTTATAGAATTTTACCTATTTGCCATAAGGATAACATTGGGACTACGTACTGTATTTACCACTTTCAATATCTCGGTAACCAATGGACATAGACCATTGATTCAAAATACTAAATTGTTTTTTTGAGCTGAATTCAATGGTGCCATAAAAATCGATAAATTTTATTTTTCTATGTAAAAAACTCAAAAAACTCATTTTTGGGGGGTTTATCCCCCTTTACCCCCCCTTCCGGTGGTCCGATTGGGCTGGATCACGAACTCGTCCAATTGATTACCACTTTACAGGTCCGTAACAAATTTGATAAAGATCGGACCATTTTTGCGGCCGCTATCGTGCTAACAGACACATAGATATATATATATATATAAATTCGAACGAATAGTGTTTTTTGCTTCTGGGGGCCCCAAAACGAAAAGTTATCATGGTCTTGGGCTTAGGTCTTACTATGAGACCTAGGTAATAGCTTCTTCCCTATAGGGGAAATTCGCTAAAAATCATCAAAACACAAAATAAACTGACAAATTTATAAGAATTTTAAATTTAAAGGTCATTTTGGGAGCGAAGGAGGTGAGATAAGACAAAATACATAATGACCAAAATTGTAGGAAATTTAATTTCAACTTAGGAAATAAACTTTGTTTTTGAATAGGACCTTTATTTTAGCCACAAGAGGCAAAAAACTAAGAGTACTTTAATCGAAATTCAAGTTTCCCCCCATTTTACCCCCTTTTGGGGGGGGTCGAAATTGTTTGTTTTGAGAATTTTGTATTTAGAATGATCACCCAGTAAATATTCATACAAATTTATAGGGGCCTAGGTAGCATATCAAGTCAACTGGTGCTGGAAAACATAAGGAAGATCTATGAAAATTGAAAAATCTAGATCAATCTAAGGGTGAAGGAGACGAGATAGGACAAAAAGTCATAGGACCAAAGTTGTAGATCGTGAAAAATCCGTGAATCCTTGACACGTGGTGCAGTCCGTTTTACAATAGGACCTCTGGTTTAGCCGCTTGGCCGAGTTGTTCTTTTTGGGGGAGTAGCTCAGAACGGAATTTATTCCCCTTGGCGCTGCCAACCTGACAAAATCAACGGTGTCGCTGATTTACTATAACATAGAGTAATAATGAACTTCGTAAAGAGTTGGCACTTCCATGTTAACTCGGTGGTAAGGGAACAGCAGCGCCATCTGATAAAAGTGCTACGAACTAAAAAGATCGATGCGATATATCGATAGTTGTCGATGCGACATATCGATCGTCGTCGTCTGCTTTGTTTATATTTTCGTTTTCTTGTTTTGTTTGGTAGACTTTCAATTTTAATGACTTTACCGATTTGTTTAGATTAAGTACGTTTGCCGCTAGAGCAAGTTGTTTCGCGAAATACTGTATTGCGTGATTCATATTGTGCTTAAAGCTATTGATGGAAAATAAATACGTTGATGTTTACATAAAGCACTTAATAAAAATAAACTTAGTTAATTTTTATCAAGTGCTTTTAAGCACAATATGAATCACGCAGTTTACAGTATTTCGCAAAACAACTTACACTAGAACAACTTTCTGCAAACGTACTTTAGGTATTTTCCCACACTCAAATTAATTCCAACTCGTTATGGTTGAGAGAGAGAGAGAGAGAGAGAGAGAGAGAGAGAGAGAGAGAGAGAGAGAGAGAGAGAGAGAGAGAGAGAGAGAGAGAGATACTTTTATTTAACAATCATCAAGATTGAAAATGGCGTCAAATACAATCACTATGTTAATAAAAATAGTTACTCAGAGTCCATGTTTGTATTTACAAGAGAAAATTGGGCCAGTCCAAAAATTCAGAGACACAATAAAACGGTCGTTGAATCAACCACTTGTGCAAAACCCTCTTGAAGGATTCAGGGCTGGATCTCTTCACTTCCACGGGCAGGACATTGAAAAACCTGGCTCCAGCGTAAGTGGGCTTTCTCTGGAACCTCGTTGTGTGGTGCGCCGCCAGATTGTAGTCTTGGGCGTTTCTCGTGTTGTAGGTATGCAGGCTTTGGTTCCTCTTCAGATTTGCTGAATTAGCCAGACAAATTACCTCAAGAGGGTAAATATTTACCACAGTCAGGATGTGAAGTACTGTAAAGGCTCCTCTGCAGCTCTGCCTCGATTCAAGCCCAGCCAACATACGAACTGCTCTCTTCTGGATTATGAGCACCCGCTTCAAATTCACCTGGTCCGCAGCGCCCCAAAGAACAATGCCATAGCGTAGGTGGCTTTCAAAGAGGGAGCTGTATGTGATTCTGGCCGCCTCCGTTGTGCTGATACTTTTCACTCTTCTGAGGGCGAAGAGACCACTACTGAGCTTACTGCAGAGTCCATCCAGATGTTCTGACCATGTTAGCGAGCTGCCGATTACCACACCCAAGTGATTTGTTGTCTCAACACATTCGATGTTCGGAAAAACGGACACCTCCTCCTTCATAACGCCAAAGTTGAGCTGTTTGGTCTTCTTTTCATTGAATACCAGATCGTTCTTGTTGCAGTACTCAACTGTCATATTCAGAGCTATGTAAGATTGAATCTCCAGGTCTTCTTTGCTTCTACCTGACGTAAGGAGGACTGTGTCGTCAGCATACATTATAGTTTTGCAGAAGGGCTCTGTGTATGCGGGAAAGCCCGCCGTAAAAAGGACAAAAAGCAGAGGGCCCAATACCGACCCTTGAGGGACCCCTCGGCACGCTGGTAGTCTATCAGATCTCACGGTGGTGTGACTCCCATTGATGTTTTGTTTTACCTCAACCACTTGCTCCCTCCCGTCCAAGTAGCTACGAAGCCGCGCCAAAGCGGCATCTCTGAAACCTAGTCCATTGAGTTTTCTTAGGATCAGATTGTGATCAAGGCAATCAAATGCCTTACTCAAGTCTAGGAATATGCCCATGACGGTATCGCCTTCTTCAAGTTTGTCTACCGTATGCTCAAAAAGAGACACAAGGGCTGTGGAAGTAGATTTTTTCCATAGGAATCCATGTTGCTCCTCGAGAAGAATGCTGCTGTTTTTCTCTAGGTGTTCAATGATCCGGAGGAAGACAATTTTTTTCCATCAGCTTAGAGAAAGTTGAGACCAGTGATATGGGTCTATAGTTTCCCATTTCCAACTTACTTCCCAACTTGTAGAGAGGGATGACCTTTGAAAGTTTCATTTTGCTAGGTACATGACCTTCATGAAAACTTGCATTAATGATATGGAGCAAAGGTTCTACCAATTGATCCCGGCACTGTTTCAGCATCAGTGAGGAAACCTCATCAAATCCAGATGATTTTTTATTGTTCATGTTATTTATGACACTGAGGAGTTCCTTCTTAGAGGTAGGAGCGAACTCGAAGTCACCATCCAGAAGATTCAGGATCAAAAAACAAATTACCCTCAGTCTTGTGAGTGGCAGATGTCTCAAATATGACATATGTCTCAAATATGTCTCAAACCTTCCACTGTCGATCTGCCACTCACAAGACTGAGGGTAATTTGTTTTTTGATCCTGAATCTTCTGGATGGTGACTTCTGCGATTGAGGTAAAGTAGCGATTAAATTCATTAGCAATCACCACAGGGTCACTCACTACCACATCACCAATATTTAACTTGACTGAGTTAGAGGGCTCTTGCTTCTTATGTCCCTCACTGTTGATGATTCTCCAAACAGCTCTACTTTTGTTGTTTGATTCTGCTATGTAGGTGGCACTTGCTTCTTTTCTCAGCGCTCTAAGTTTCATGTCATAGGATCTCTTCAGACCATTAGCTACTTCCTTGTCTTCTGCTCTTCCAGTCAAGGTGAAGGTGTTAAGTGCATTTAAGAACTGTGCCTTCTGTTGACCAGCTTCATCATCAAAAACCTGCTTCATGGAATTGAAAGGCTTCACCCGAGCCCTCTTGAGAGGACAGGTGGAATTTAGAGAAAAATTCAAAATCATAGTAAAATTGCTGTAGGACTCCTCTGCGTTCACGTTTTCAAGCACTGTCTCCCAACATTGTGCTGCAAGGTGGTTCTTCAGGTCCCCAATGCTATTACTGTTGATACGCCTTCGAGTTGCTGTGATGGTGGTGTTTTTAATTGTTTTGGACGAAATACTGAAGAATTGTCCAGTGTGGTCTGAGATGCCAGTGTGAGTAACCTGAATGTATACCGACGTTGTGTAACCGACGTTGTGTACACGTCGCGTCGTGACAGAAAATCAGGGGAAACGGAACGGGATGTTAGCAGATCGTTATCGTCGTTCTGATTGGCTGAATCGGTGAAGAAGAAGAATGTCATGTTTTTACAACGCCATCTGAATAAAGTGCATCGAACTAACCCGCTCCAATAAGCTTACCACTTGGCTCCATTTAAGTGTCAGACCGGTGGCCTAGGGGCCCGCGCCACAAGAGGGCCCGCGCCACACAAAAATATATACAATTTTTTTAGAATCCAGGGATTAAACGTAGTTTGGAACTCAATAAACTTCGACCAAGAATAAAAAGATAGTTAATAAATTGTTATCCCGATTGAACGTGAAACATAAACAACGTAACTTCAGGACTTAAATTGCGGAATGCTCCAAAGATAAAACATCGTCGACTGCAGGTCAGCTACGATTGCGCCCAGTGCCGTCTTGTCGGCTGCAAAGTTCACAAAGTGGGGGTGGGGGAAAGGGTATGTAGAGAAAAAGAAAAGAGTAAAATAATAATAGTAGGCCTATACAGGTTATCACAGTCGAAAATTAAAACAAATTGTTACTGGAAACATATCACCATCACCTGCAGCTAGGGCAAAAATTAACCTTGGCCAATCAGAAGGAAAATTACTGACACCTCATTTAGGTCATATTTTTACCTGATAGGCTAATAGAGCTTGTAGAACCGGATATGGGTCTACAATTGACGTCACAAGTTTTGGTTCCACCACAGGCCATACGGGGGTAACAATACCATGGAGTAATAATACGGGAGGATAATAATATTGAATAATTCCAGCATTTTGATGGGGGGGCTAGATTTTCAGACCTCTTCTCTTTAGCTCAATTTTAACCCCCACCCCATCCCCTGAAAATGTGTTAGCCGCTGAGTTTTGTTGAAGAAGCTTTGCCAAATGACGGCCGCGAAATGTCCGAGAGGTTTACCGACATCGATGTACAACCGATGTTCGCAGGCCACGAGCCTAGCCTAGCCAAGAGCTGTTTGCTATTATCATAATATGAGCGAGAAATTTTCCAGCCGCTGTAAACCTAAAGTGTGGTATGCACTAAATTCCACATATTAAATTTCCAACTTTTGTCTACCTTTCCTTCAAGACTATTAAAAAAATCCCGGTCAATGAAATCAGCAATGTAGCTTTTAAATACAATAATTGAGCATCATCTTTGGTGTAAAATACAGACGGCCGCAATGTGACCGACAGGTTTACCGGCCGCGATATAACGAAAAATTTACCTACCGCAAGGCGACCGAGAGATTTGCTGGCTACGGAAACACTGGACGATTTTCCGGCCGCAATATAACCGAGAGATTTGCCAGCCTCGTTATTATGACCAGAGTTTTGTTTTAGGTACAAACGACCGCGATTTGACAGCCGCGATGTGACCGGTAGACTTGCCAGCTGCGGTATAAACAACAGATTACCCGGCCGCAATGTGGTCAGTAGGTATCGATAAGCGCGAGAGACTTATTCTCGGTCACAAAACGACGAAGAAATATGCCTGTCAGCTCCTGTAGAAACGACAGATTTTCTGGCCACAACAAAAGGCCAATAGATGTGACGGCCACGAAAAGAGCGAGGGACTCAGACAGAGCAATGCGACCTACAAGTTGGGAAGGGAGGGCAATGGTTAAAAAGAAGGGCACGTCCTCCTAAAAACTGACATTTGGTCACTCTAGCCCTGGGGGCCCGCACCACTGAGTGAGCCTAGGGGCCCAAAAATTCTAAATCCGACCCTGTTTACGAGCGTGAGTTTACTCTCAGGCTCGCGGCCCGAGGACCGAGGCCCAGAGGAGGGAGGGAGCTTGAATGGGGCCTTGTAGCCCTGTAGCAGCGAGGCGGCGCGGCGCGGTGTCTGGTGTCAGGAGCACAGAGAAGTAATATATATATTACTTCTCTGTGGTCAGGAGTTCGTTCCCTCCCTCCCCCTCCATTGCTTCCCCACCGGTCCACGCGGAGCGCCACCGCACCGCTGCTGTTGCGCTACAGTTTGGAAGTAATCCCGCGAGGTCGCGCCACTGCCACCACCAACACCTCAGAACCTT
This sequence comes from Flexamia atlantica, assembly GCA_035578135.1. Lineage (NCBI taxonomy): Eukaryota > Metazoa > Arthropoda > Insecta > Hemiptera > Cicadellidae > Flexamia > Flexamia atlantica. The sequence continues at coordinate 229,475,216 of JAQJVK010000001.1, forward strand.
CAGGAATCACAGAATGAACGATCTACTCCTTGGTATTTTTATCTATGCCACTTGGCTCCATTTAAGTGTCAGACCGGTAACTATAACGCGCGAACTCCAGTATTAAAGGTAATATCTCACTGGTCAAAACTGTCTATTTCCAATTCTAGCAGCTATCCAAAACCGATAGCCAGTTTTGCTTTGACCCGCCTCAATGTATGTTACAATTAATTGAGCGCTAGTTATTCATATTGAACACGTTTGATAGCGTCAATTTAGCTCTATCACAAAAGATACATTCCGGTATTCAGTGCTGTAACACGATAGATAACATATACCCAGTGCTACTGGGTATATTTTTTTCATGATTTTATCTGTGGTAACACCTTCATACGAATTAACTGTAACCATAGAAAATTCTTTCTCTTTGCTGTAACACTCGAATTTTCACCCATATTTATGAGAAAAGCATATAATTATAAGAAAGGGAGAAATTCACTGTAAGGTTGGATACCCTGAATTTCAAAAGTAGTATCTGGTGCAGACATATATATCAGCATCAGCATCATCAGCTGATATAAAGCAAACATCAAAGCTTAACCTGATAAGAAGATTAAGATTTTATTCATTACTTACGTGAGTGTTTATTTTTGAATTAGTATTTTATATGTAATTTGATAACTGTTAAAGCGCCTAGTACCTTTCCACGCTATTAAATTTTGCAATCGCAGCTGCGCCGAATCTGTTTCTGCAAAATTGTCGCGGGTTTTGACAACTTGTTGACATTGTGTTGTTTAGTTCGTTAATCAATTACTTTACAGTTGTTGCAGTAATGTATATTCAGACAGCCTAACTAGTTAATTTTGAATTTTAATATTTGGCTTGGTTTGAGGATGTTTTTAGTTTAGCAGACATTAAGCTAATTCTTTTAATTCCTAAGAAATGGCCCTCTTAGGCTGTGATACATTTGTTGTCCTTCCACCTTTAACTGGCAATGGTGAAATTATTTTTGGGAAAAATTCAGATAGACCAAATGGTGAAGTTCAAGAAGTTGTTTATCGTCCCAGTAAACATTTTGAAGATGGAGAAAAACTACAATGCACTTATATAGTAATCGATCAAGTGACATCAACCAATGCAGTTTTGCTGAGCAAACCAGCTTGGATGTGGGGAGCAGAAATGGGAGCAAATGACCATGGAGTTGTTATTGGCAATGAAGCAGTATGGACAGTTGTAGAAGATGACTCCGAAACTGAGAGGCTTCTTGGTATGGACCTTCTAAGACTTGGACTTGAAAGGGCTAAAAGTGGCAGTGAGGCTGTAAGTGTGATAACACAGTTGTTAGAAAAATACGGTCAAGGTGGCCCATGCTCCGATACAGATTCAGGCCTGCTATATCACAACTCCTTCCTCATTGCAGACAAGAATGAAGCTTGGGTTTTAGAAACAGCTGGTAAATTGTGGGCAGCAGAGAGGATTACCTCAGGACACAAAAACATCTCAAATTGTTTAAGTATTGGTACAAATATTTCCAAAATGTCTGATGATGTTTTAAAATATGTGAAGGAGAAACACCTGTGGTCAGGAGTTGGGCAGTTTAACTTTAAGAATGCATTATCATCCAGTCAGGGATGTCCAAGGGAAATTGCTGGTCAAAAACTTCTCAGTGAATTGTCATCCAATAAACAATTTGATATCGACAAAATGTTTCAAGTTCTTCGTAACAAGAAATCTGGAATTTGCAGACCTGCATATGATGCGTTTCACACCTCAGGAAGTTGGGTGTCAGTGCTGCACACCCCTGATGAAAATAAACCTCCTTGTCATTGGATAACAGCAACTCCAGACCCATCAGTTAGTCTGTTTAAACCATTTGTCTTTACTCCCAATCCGGTTTTGCCCGCTGATATTGTCAGTCCAATATATAGTCAAGACCCAGCAAAATGTAAACCAAGATTTCAATTTACTGTGGATCGACAGCACAGACTTTACAAACTCCATGCAAAGGCGTATCGTGATGAAAAAACAGCAAAGGTTTTAAGAGAAGTTGAGAAAACCCTAGTGGAAAATACATTGACCACTTTGCAAGCTGTAAAAAATAATAAGGTTGCACTAGAGTCCTGTAAAGAACTTTTGAAATCAGCTGTTGAAAGAGAGGTCAAAGCTTACATGGAAATTTCTCAGTGAGAACAGATAGAAGGTCTCATTTTTATTCATATTAGGCCTACTTTTTATTACACTTCATAGGCCCTTTAGTGGTAACTGAAAATATAATAACTGTGGGAAATGAAACGTCATAATTGTGACTTTAGTAAGAATTTATAAACTTGATATAAATATAAATGTTTAAACTAACCAAATGAATAGTTATTCTTATTAGATAATGGGGCGCCACAGTATCTATGCAATATTTTAATAGGCCAAAATTTTCTTTTAAATAATCATATCCATTGATTGTATACCTAACTTAGGCTATCCACCGTGCCCCAAAAAAAATCTGATCAATTTCAAAACCTAATAAAACCTGTTTGGACAAACATAGCCAATTTTGCAGGTGATTATGTGATAACTTAACTCACAAAGTTGATTTGAGTGTTATTTGTAAACATCTGCTAGTTCACTGTCGTTACTCAGGGCTGTAAAATTAAATATTTAAGTTAACCTTCGATAAAGAATTGCGCACAACACTCCGATAAGCTGACATTGTTGGTTCCAGGACCTGTCACCTAGTTTTTTTTTACGTTTAACTTGTAATCATAAACTTAAAACACTCTTATTTTTAAATTTAGTCCCATCGACCGACAAAACATATATTGAGTCATTTGGGCTAGTGTGTTTGGCCTATCATGCCTAATTTTTTTTTTTTGGATATCATTTTAAATTTGAACCCTCTGATCAACCACAAGGAATCAACGGATATTTAATACAGTAGAACCCCTCTCATCAAGGGGCAGCCTGGTGTAGTGGGTAGAACGTGGGACTTCGGTTCCCAGGGTCCCGGGTTCGAATCTCGCCAATCACCATAGCAAATTTGCTTTGGATGCAAATTTGCGGTTGTTTATATGCCATAACTTTGAGGGTGCACAATAACCTAAATAAACTGTAGTGCATGTCCATGGAATCTTCTAAGCCTGGCCCTTGTCTAGGAAAAAACCCTCATATTCGCCCACTACGGGACCGAGCCTAGGCCGGAAAACGACTTGGCTGGATTATTCATCCCCCTACTATATGAAAATGATTAGTCATACCAAGGCCTAATTAATAAATGTGTAGACTAGCTAATGAAAGTCCTATGTAAAGCTTTAAGCGTAATTTAGGGTTATTTAAAAATACACAGGTTAGTAAAACCAACAAAACTTGTCAACTCAACATGTTGAGTGAGTCGGTGGCGCAGTTGGTAGCGCACTCGGCCCCGGTTCTGTAGCGGCAGCGCCGCAGGATCAAGTCCCGATGATGCCGTATACTTTTAGCAGTACTGTTCATCCTTGTACTGTACCGGCTCACTCAACATGCCGGTAAAAAACTTTGTTAGATTTCAAACAAGAAACCCCCCCCCCATTAGGTTATGAGTTCAGGTTCTGGTGGATTTTTTTGTTTTCTCATTGAAAAGTATAACTACATTGAAGAAGGTCAGTTTTTTTAATTTGGCTTCTGAGAAATGGCCGGGGTTTGCTTGATAACTTCCACGCACAGGCCTGAGGCCCATGTGGAGGGGCAAATGCAAGGTAAAAAGAGGCCGCCACCCTCTTAAAAAAATAAAAAGTAAAAAAATAAATAAAATGTCACTTGAACACTGATTGATCTAGATTCACCCTTGGTATCATTTTATTTTAAACTAAATCATCTCCCTATTCATTAGTATTCGCTACCGCTACAGCTTTCATTGGTGCTTGTATGTCTACCATTCAAAGGGACTTGAAGGAAAACAATTAAAAACCACACTGGATATAGTATTAAACAGTTTAAGGGTTACTAGCTTATATCAGTATAGTATGACTCATTCGCTCGAGTTCATTATTAGAGCAAATCCGACTTGCCCAAACGTTTGGTGATCAATTTGCTGGATGAAACCTTTAGGATGAGAGTGATGTAAAACAAGTCATACCGAATGCACCAGTACAGTACATACTCACATTTACGTGGATTCGTCGTGATTATTGGTAGTGAACTAGAGCCAAAACACATACTTAGAGATACACAAGAGAGTATCAGCGAGATTATACTTTTGTAGACTGTGGCAAATTTGTTTTGATAAAGGCTTCTGAGAAATGGCCGGGTAAACCTAGGACTGGTAAAACCGAGGCCAGATGTAAGGGGCTCTACTGTAATGGCATTGGAAGAAACTTTATGAGTTCAGGTTCTCGTCGTCACCTACAAAATTGCCTAAGTTTGCCTAAACGGTCTTATCAAATTTGAAATTGATCAGTTTTTATTTGGGACAATGTGTGTTTCAGAGTCAGAAATACTTTATTCATGATTTATAACAACAATGTATAAATACAGAATGGCGTCAATTATTAACTAAATACTAGCTTAAAATAAATATTAAAACTTAAAAAAGTTAATAAAATACATTTGCATTTCATTTCAATGCTCACCAAAAAATTCTTTAATGGAATAAAAAGATTTTTCTATCAAAAACATTTTAAGTTTCTTTTTAAATGGTTTTATGTTCTCTATTGCATGAATTTCCTTCGGAAGATGATACAAAAATCTTGTCCCTGCAGCAGTAGGTTTTTTGTTATAAAACTCCAGGTTATGACCACGAATGGCTGGATAATTTTTATTTCGAGTGTTGTAATTATGGTTCATTCCTAAATTCGGCAATGTATCTGAAGATGTTTGGACACTCATTATAGTTTTTAAAATGTATAGTCTGAATACAGTGAAGATATTTAATTTAGAAAAATGTGGTTTAGCAGATTCATTGGGGCCTAAATTTAACATTATCCGAATGGCTCTTTTTTGGAGAACTAAAATACTTTCCAAATTTTGAATATTGGCCGCACCATATAACTCAATCCCAAAAGTAATATGTGAGTTTATGTGAGCGTGATAGACTTTTAATAGTATATCCAATGAGCAATATTTAGACAATCTTGTCAATACATAAAGACCAGAGCAAATTTTATTTTTCAGCTTATGAATGTGGTTTGTTCAAGATAAATTTTCATCTAATATTAACCCTAAAAATTTTGTCTCTTGTACTTGAGTTATTGGGACATTTTCTAATTTTATAGAAGGATTAGAGTTTTTCTTTTGTGCTGTGCAAAACGATATAAAATTGGTTTTATCTACGTTAAATATTAATTTATTTTTTGTCAAAAATTCCATAATCAATATGAGGTTGTTTTGGGCTGCAATTTCAATTTCATTCATGGATTTACCAGAAACCAATAAATTTGAATCATTGGCATAGAGGCACAATTTACTGTTTTCATGTTTTATTGTTGTTGGGAGACCTTTAATGTAACAGAGGAATAAAATTGGACCAAGTATAGAGCCCTGAGGAACTCCATATTTGACATCCTTAAAAGAAGATTTTACTTTAATTAATTGATTAAATTTGGTAACATGATTTATTTCCACATATAGTTTTCTATTTTCCAGATATGACTGAAACCATTTTAGAGAATTATTGACAATACCAAATTTTTCTAAAGTTTTAATCAAAATTGGATGTGAAACACAGTCAAAGGCCTTACTGAGGTCCATGAAGATTCCAACTGTGTTCTCTCCCTTATCTACTGAATCGATTATGGTCTCTACCAAGTCGATCCCTGCTGTAATGACAGATTTACCCGGTCGAAAACCATGTTGTTCAGTATCAAATAATTTATTTATTTCTAAATAATTGACTAAACGCGAATGCACTGCCCGTTCAAAAATTTTTGATATAGTTGGTAGGATTGATAACGGTCGATAGTTGGATGGTTCTGTTACATTATCGGTTTTGTGCAAAGGTCTAATTCTAGATATTTTTAATTTATTAGGAAAAGTACCGGAAATGAATGAAGAATTTATAATGTGAACAAGCGGTTTGATTAAAGATTTTTTTGCACTTTTTAATATAGGCATAGGAATTTCATCAAAGCCAGATGTATATTTATTTTCAAAAGAAGATAAAATTTGCTCAATTTCTTTATCATCCACTGGTTTGAGGTAAAACTTTTTACTATTTTCAAAAACTGTTTATAAGTTAAGTAAATTGAATTTGATTATATATGATCTTACTTTTTATAATGTAGGCATACTGATAAAGATACTTATTAAAAGCAATAAAATCCATTTTAAAACTTATGATTATACTACCAAGTAAGTCATAATAACACAAAATTTACATTTAGTGATTTATTTGCCATATCTGAAAAATCCCAATAGGATTTGTTGTCGTGTATTTATTTAATTTGTCATCAAATAATTACTGTTGTCTTTTGTAATTAACAAAAGGCAAGTAGACTTTGTTAACATTTGAGGTGTCTACGTTGAAATAGCTTTAAGTTATAAAACTGTGAGTAGGCTTTTCTGTAAAAAATATATGAATCTTCGATCTTAATTATTTACATGTTTAAAGTATGATCTTTGTTAAGAACTTTAAGATATCATGCTTCATTCATTTTAGTAGGTCTGTTAGCTTTAATTTGTGTGATGTGGGGTCTTTATGATTTGTGTTAATTAATACTATTTTTCTAACTTAATCATAAATGTACAAGTAATAAAGAACATGTGTAGTTACTATGCCAAATTTATTATTTCCTCCTTGGTAACTTCAATACTGCTGTTTAAAAAATTCTGTAGAAAGCAATTCAGTGACATCGATGAATATGTAATGACATAGAGCCTTTGGTTAGGAAGGTTCCAATTCATTATCAAAATTAAGTTACTTTTAATTTTGTAAATTCAACCCAATAAATTTCATTTAATTTTTGGTTAGTGGAAAGGCCTAATCCTTTGTAATTTTTATTTCTTTTTCTATATCTTAAACCTTAAATATCCCGTATCAGTCCTGGTCAACTTCTCCTCAATAGGTTGGTTCAGTATAGCCTATTAGATTTGTCAATTAGATCTGTAGGTAGGTTGTGACCTACCTAGAGATCTAATTGACAAGTCTTGTATAGGCCTACTGATCTAGAGTTCCGGCCAAATCATTAGGCGGGTGAGTGCGCTGCTGGCGTTCAAAATATGTTTTTGGCAAATCATTTACCCATCTGAAGTTATAGACAATTATGCTCTTTGTTTATGTTTTCCATATCAGCTGAGTAAGTTCTCCAAACATACCCAAGTAAATGTGCTTCTATCTGTTGGAAATATGTTCAACTACTTAATTATGTAGAGGAGCGGAGATGTCTTTAACATCAAGTCATTTATACAGCTGGAGTTTCCATTTTTCGCCACCCGCCTAATGATTTTGCCGGAACTTTAATTAAGAATACTTTATTGTCATAAACTTTTACAAGTCAATAGTCAATATTCAATAGTCAATCATCTTTATTCATGGTCATGTACATTGGTGGTACAGTGAATAGTGTCAAGACAAAACAAGTTAACTTCAAACAAATAAATTAATAAATAAACCTACTGAATTTACAGTGATGTATTTAATATGGATTTATTATTGTTTATTGTCCAAGCATGAACAAACGTTTTGCAATCATATGTACATAAATAATAAAAAATGCAGTGTACAGTATGTATATGGTTCTTACATATAACATGAAAACAAATCTCACTTGATTATCAGTAAGGTAATCCTAAACACTATAATATTCCTTTGATACAAAAAATACTGTAACTTTCTTTTGAACCTCGATTGATTCGGCTTTGACGGAATTCGGGAGGTAATTGAAAAGTATAACTACATTGAAGAAGGTCTGTTTTTCAAAAAATGTGGTTTTGTGTTGTGCAATGGTTAACCCTTTGACATAACTTTTTTTATAACATGAAAACAAATCTCACTTGATTATCAGTAAGGTAATCCTAAACACTATAATATTCCTTTGATACAAAAAATACTGTAACTTTCTTTTGAACCTCGATTGATTCGGCTTTGATGAAATTCGGGAGGTAATTGAAAAGTATAACTACATTGAAGAAGGTCTGTATTTCAAAAAATGTGGTTTTGTGTTGTGCAATGGTTAACCCTTTGACATAACTTTTTTTTTATAGTTCTCAATTTTTAATTGTAATATTTTTATTTTGTCTGTATTTGGTCTAATATTTTGGTTGTGTACTTTTTGATTGTCCATATGTATTGACAATATGCTGAATTAATAAAAAATAAAAAAGTGTCCTCCTCCTCCTCTATAAAAGGGTAAAAAGAAGCAAAACAGGTGTCCTTTGCAATCTCTATTAAACGTACAAATGCCGTAAACTTTCACCCAAGCCGGTCACCGTTAATTTTAGGTGCGGGCCCTCCCACCAACTTAACCACATTTGCAAGCCTAATAGGGATTGCGCATGGTCGGGAATCGAACCCATGCACTTCTGAACGGCTTCAACGCTATACTCGTCAGAATAGCGTGTTAACCGACAGAGCTATGCCACCAGGCCATCGGCCAGGAGAACGATTGGCGGCGAATTAAGCCTACAGTCAACCCTAGCAGCAAACCAATGAACTACAAGGCCAAGCTTTCACTAACAGCGCCCAGAGGTCATAGAAATGTATCACGAGACAGTCTCATGTAAAGTCTTCAATGGGTTATAGTCAAGGAATGTCTTAGGTCGTAACGACTATTATTCGAAGTTGGAACAATTAATCTGTCAGCCTGTATCGCTGTTGGTAAATCAGTCAGACATTTCGCAGCCATCATTTGCCAAAGATTTTCCATAAAAACTCAGATGCTTGTATTAAGGGGTGGGGCAGTTTAAATTATTAAGCTAAAGCAAAGGTCTGAAAATCTCTCATCCCAAACAAAATGCTGAAATTACGCCCATTTGTATAACCATTAAAAATATACTATAAATTTATTTGATCATGACATTTTCAGGAATTCAAAACTAGTGTAGATCAACAGAAAGTGCATTATTGGCTGTAACTGAGCTTATTTTTAATGGTTTAAATTCCAAACTGAAAACAACAGGCCTTTTTGTAGACTTCAAAAAAGCATTTGACATGGTAAATCAAGAGATCCTTATTAATAAATTAGAGGCTGCCGGTATTAGAGGGGTAGCTTTAGACTGGTTTCATAGTTTTATTACAGGACGAAAGCAACAGGTAAAAATTAACAATACATTCAGTGATTCACTTATTGTTCAGACCGGTGTCCCACAAGGGTCAACGACCTAACTAAATTTTAATAGAAGTATAAATGCTTTTGCAGACGATATTGCACTTTTCTATACCCAAAAAGATCCAATCCTTCTTGCAAATTCAATTAATAAAGATCTTTTACTGCTTAGGAAATGGTGTTTAATTAATAAAATGCAAGTAAACGTAAATAAAACTAAATTTATCAATTTTGACTTTTTCGGCTTTGACTTTACATGCCCTTTGGTCTTTCATTCACCAACCTGCAAAATTCAGCTCTGTTCCTGCCAACCTTTAAAAAAAGTAAAATCCATTAGATATTTGGGTGTGTTACCTGATGATAAACTTACTTTTGAACCGCATACTTTAGATATACATTCAAAATTAAGATCACAAATCAGAAAATTTTATTTTTTAAGAAACTTTTGTAACACCTCACTTTTGAGAACACTTTATTTTGCACTAATTAATTCAAGATTACAATATGCCTTACCCTGATGGGGAGGTACGTTTAAAACATTATTAGATAAGATAAGAACGACTCAAAATTATTTTTTGCGTATAATTCTTAAAAAGTCAAAATTAACTAGCTCTTTTCCATTATATCAACAGTTAGGTATTCTCCCGATTCAACATCTTTATATTTTCAAGGTCTTGAGGTTGTTTTTTATTCGGAGTGGAAATAGAGAAAATATAGTTCCAAACCATTTATATTGCACAAGAAGCTTTGCAAATAAATCTTTCAAGTTACCTAAAGTAAGTAAAACTATTTTCCGTCATTCTTTTCAATATTTAGGTCCCAAATACTTTAATCAGCTTCCGTTTCAAATAAAAAATACAAACAATCTTAGAACTTTTTGTAAAATAACAATCACTTGGCTATTTTCTCAACAGAATGTAAGCTATTTAAATAGCTTTTTGGTGTAGCAATATTAGTATCTAACTTTAAAGTACAACTCTTCTTTAAAAATACTTTTCATTTATTCAAATACAATTGTCAATTTATTCAACAAAAAAAACAGAACCCACAGATGTTACAGCAAGCAGATTAAATGTTATTAATATAAATGATAGGCTCTATAGTTTTTAGTTTGTAATCATAATGTTTGCAACTGGCCACACAACTTGTTAAAGTGGTCAGTTTAATTTCTCAAATTGTACAATGATGTATATGTGTTATTTACTGTGGGAAATAAATTCATTTATTCATTTATTTATTCATTTATTACATCCCTCAGTCAAAATACCCGCAACCATCACACTATCCTCAACTCCTATGCCTCTAGACTACCTAAAAAGTGAGTTTATGGTTCTTATTTTCCTAATTTTTCTGACACCCAGACCATCCCAGTGTAACCCCCCACCCCTTTGTGACATCCTGGTTACGCCTATTAACCCTCGAGCGGGTGCATACGGAGTTTTCTTCCGCACGTGTTTTTTATTTTAAAATAAACAGACATAATGGGTGTCGTGGTCATGTCCAGCTTTACCCCCTCATTCTAAGAATCTCCTAAAGCTATTTATACCCCCCACACCCCTTTTTTTTGTAGGGGGATTTGGTAGTTGGGTTTTCCCACCCTACAGGAAAATCCTGTGAGGGTACTTCAGCCATTATTTTGGTTTTATGTACAGCTACCGGAAAGGAAAGGAAACTTCCCTTCTATTAAGTACCTTCTATTAAAACTTCACAGCCTTTAAGTAGATTAATACAAGGGAAGCAAAAGGAAAAAGGAATAGGTAGATGGAATAGGTTTGGCCAAGCTTAGACTGGGTGGGCAAAGTTATACCTTTTGTCCAATGGATGAAAGGGAACAGGGCCTCAAGGGATAAGCCCCGTTTTCACGATGCCAACCAGATAGACAATCGGCATGAGACAGTCAAGTTGCAAGAAATTATTGGCATCGTGTGAACACTTCTGTGCCAATCGGCGCGCCAACAGACGTGTCGGTTAGACTAGAACTGCTTTGTCCCCGAAAGTAGACTGAGGCAAATAAGCCTGCGCCAGCAATCTCTTCCCGCGCCGATTGGTATCGTGTGAACGGTGCATGCCAGGCAAATAGGCCTGTTTAAGCCAGTCCACCAAAACCAGTTGAATTGTTTGTGTGGTAAATACGTTATTTGCGGAGCTGTCAAAGTCTTAATTTTAGTTTTTACTAATATTATTTTAAAATATATTTTTAGTAATTTTTTATTAATATTAAATGCATCCATTAATAGTCATAAAAAAGAAATTGAGTTAGAATAGTTTGCATTTATTTATGCTTACAACGCTAAATTAGAAATAAAATGTAACAAATTATTAATTTTTTGGATTTAGGGTAATTTAAGAATTTTTAGGATTATTTAGGGTAATTATCTGAAGAATTTAGTGTAATATTGCTTGGTCATGGTGGATACGCTGGTACCAATAGAAAACAGCGTGTGAACGGTGCGTTGTTCTATTGGATTGGCAAGGCAACTTGCTCAAGACAGCTGCTCCGGCAAATTGCCTCGTCAACTAGCATCGTGAAAACGGGCCTTAAAGTGGCCCTCATATTGGCCCTCATCTTGGTCACCAGTACACCCCCGCCGACCCTGCCATTGAGCTCAGCCTCCCTTGGGGGGGAACTGAAGTTGTTCACTGAAAGACAGCTACAACACTGCCTCCAATTGTGACAACTTCCGTCAATACTGTACCCAGTATTGGTACCTAAACCAGCAAAAGCCAGTTAGGATCCCCCCACACCCCCAGGGCTGTCCCCAGCTTTGGCGGGCCCCGGTAAATATGTTAGGCCGGGCCCCTCATGTCCTGGTACTTCACCCGTTTCCGATCGCCTTACCGCTGCGAACCCCTCCCTACGTGATGATATTCCAGACACATTTTATTATATTTTAATGTAGTAAGATGTATCCATTTTTTGCTTAAGTAAATGAGAAAACTAGATTTAATTTGACCATTTAAGGTTTGTTTCTAATCAAATTATTAAATTCTACTAACACTTTGTCTGTTTGTAAATTGTGTAATCTGTAAACAACTAAAAATCTTTAAATAACGAAACAGTATCATACCTCGAGTAAAAGCCCATACCAATCATTGGATTTCATTTGCGTTCAATGCAATTTAGAAAATCTTTAAAAATTCCTGAGAGATGGCAAAATTTTAGTGACAAGCATCCTCAACCAAACTGTGCCAATTCTAAAAAATCATATGCCCAGTCATAAATTATTTTAACATATATTTTACTTATTTTACATTCATCATCATTGAAATAGTTAATTTTATTAACTGGAAACTGCTATAAAAGTTTCGATATACAATTCTAGAAACAAAAACATTTGACAGCAAAGAAGTTTAGCAATGAATTATTCTGATTGTATTTACTATTTGTGACTTAGGCCTACTTAACTTGAATCGAGAACGATGCAACATTTAATTTATTGTTAAATCGTAGAATTATAAAAATTTGGATGTCGTCATGATTTAACATCCAAAACTTAATGTTTCTTGAAAAAAACTTCACTTTCACTTTTACAATATGTTTTGGAGGCCTGCGTAGTAATTTTGGACAAACAAAAGGATAGCTTTGTTTGAAAACAAATTATTTGTATTTAGGTTTTTTAATGAGTTTGAAAAAAATCTCTGCAAAATGTGCTGTTTCAATTTGAATTTTACAGTAGATAATCCAAAACCCGGTAATTCAAAATTCCGCTTCATCCGAAATGCTATTGGGAAGGATAATGTTCTCAAATCCTGAATAATAAACAGGTTAAACTTTGCTTAGGCCGTAAATTGCCTTGAATTCGATTGCGCGAAAACTGTGGGAGTAATTATGCGAACGACGATCTCACGTATTTATCAACTGCAGGTAGATGAGATGTATATAGATCACATGTAACGGTAGGAATAACTTTGCAAAAAAGTTAACAGCCATGAAATTTACCGTCATAGGAACGGTTGCTTATCCAACAACTTTGTAAATTAAGAGAGTGACCACGGGCGTTTAATTCGATCGTGCGATTTTACCGTTCGCGGGTATTCGGCGCGGCAGAGGCGGCAATAGATTTGACAATCGCATAGTCTTTAGGTATCAATATCGGAAAAAGGACGGAGGTAACTAACTCTGAGAATAAACCGAGCAAAGTAAACAAACGGGCGTATTATTTAATAGCAGGGGTGCCCAGCCCCCCCAAGGGCAATGGCGCGTGCCCCCCCCAAACCAAGCCTAATGCCCCCCCCAAAGCATGACACCAACCCCCCACCCTTTAATTTCTAACATTACGATAAAAACTCAAACCTTATACTCTGCCCTACTAAAGGGTATTATTACGTTTTATTTGGAACTCTTAAAACACAATTAATTGACTTCTAACATAGCCATCTCTAGTAATAAGGCCGCGGCCTTCGACCTGGCAACGTCGCTTCTCAAGGGTTTTTTGCATAGTAAAACGAGTGACTTTCCCTTACAGAGCCAGCTGGTTTCAAGTAAACAAAAAATGTAGTGCCATAAGAGAGTATGGATAACCAAATCAGCTGAACCCTTAGGCGCGATGTTGCCATTTACTAGCGCCGCGGCCTTGTATTAGAGATGGTTATGCTTTTAAGTATCAAGTAATAAACAAGCATTAGGTAATAAAGTGATATCACTTGAAATACTTCATATTTATAAGTAAGTGTAGTTCCAATAGAGTGAATAATAAGTCACTAAAATGTTTCTAATTAATGAAAATAATAAAGTACGTTTTACAGTATGTGATGCTAGTGATACCTACAATCCAAATAAACAGTGTTGTAGAATCTTTCTCAACCTACTAGTATTTTAATTTTCACAGTTTAGTGATGCATTAATAATTAACTTTATTGTTTCCATCATGGTGGGGCGTTAATTGTTTTACAAAAACCAGAAATTTATAATTGTTTTTTGACATTTAATATATCAAGAAATTAATAAATATGTCATTAAATATAATATTGGGATTTTACATATTTAAATATTGAAACAGTGGTAGTGAAATGGCATCATTCTCACTGGTAGGTTCAAATGGATGATTACTGGTTCAAAAATATCTTGGGTGCTGATGCAGGTATAGGAACGTCAACGTCATGTGTACTCGTTGATTGACTTGGGTCTGGTTCTTACTTTTTCATGGTCTGTTGTCGATTTTAATTTCAAGACTAGACTACAAGACTAGGCTATGAGGCAGGGGCGAACCCAGGATTTAATTTCGGGGGGGATGTTGTATAAGAAGGGGGAAGGGGGCATTCAGGTGGACTTACGAAAACATGTACTGTACTAACTTGACGCCTTGACGGTAAACAAATATCGTCGTCGAGGTAGACAAATATCGTTGTCACGATACTTTTTTTTAAGCGAATATCGTCGTCGCAGTAGACCAATATCGACATTGTGGTAGACGACACGGTAGACGATACCGTATCGTGTCGCGGTAGACGAATATGGTCGTCGCAGTAGACAAATTTCGTTGTCACATTGCAGTTCAAAAATCGTCGTCGCATCGCGATGGACGAAAATCGTCTTCGCGTCGCGGTAGACGAAAATCGTTGTCGTGACGCGGTACCCAAAAATCGTGTTCTTCGTCCAAAATTTCTGTTCTCCAAAATTTTGGGGGGTATATGTCCACTTTATCCCCATCTGGGTTCGCTCCTGCTAGCAGTTCTACTGTTCATTGAACAAAACACACATAAAACCATAGTTTGCTACAAATAAAAAAATACAGAATACATCACAGTTTGTGTATATCTAACTAGTTAAAAATAATATTAAACCACGATATCACACCTTTTAATCACCATTAACTTCACTCAGTAATTTTCCTATTTGTAAAATTGTCTCAGCGCACTCAAAGCAGGCACTTCAACCGTGCTTCATACGAATGGCGATTGACTGTTGCTGTACTTTATCTCTAACGGCCAGTGTTGCCAGATAGGATTTGGTATTTTATCCTTGCTTTTACCCGGTTTTTCGGCACTAATCCATGCAAAATTCCCCCAGTTCCAAAAAATCGGGTAGTTACCCGAAAAATGACCTAATGACTAATGAAATAGTTACCTAATGACTTTAAAAACACCCAAAACCGGATAGTGTCCAAACCTTGCTGGGTAAGGGGGATAAATCTTACATCAATTATCTGCATATTATATATATAAAATATGTCTATTTACTTCAAGTGTTGTTCTAGAAATACATAAAACCAAATTATTTTTCTCATCTTACTAAAGTGGCTAAATTACTGGTGTGTGGACTTTAATAACACATATTATACTAAGAGAAAACACTTTAAACTATGTGAATGAACATTTAAGATTTATTACTTTAGATACAACACTTTTGACTCTGCAACTCATAACTGATATATATTAACTGTAAACATAAACAAACAACACATGGTATATAATTAAGCAAACTAATCTTTTATACAGTTCACTGGAAAACTGAACTTCAATACTTACATGGAAATTGGATATTTGCAAAGCAAATCATAATTAGAATCCCGGCTTTAGCCGTTTTTTATGTATTCAGGATGCCGGGTAAATCCCCACAGCTCAAGTCTAAAATCCACGATTTCACTTGATTTTTTCTTCTCAATGAAGTCCCTGCAGGGCTTAATTTGTAAAGAAAAAAGTACCGAAGCTATGGCACAACGAGTGGCACCCAGTACACGCTCGAATTGGCCTGGATTGGATTTGCCCTTGATTGAAGACAATAAACTCCTACCATCACTTGCTAAAGCCTATCTCGAGTTTATCAAGTGATCAGTATATGGAGGTTAAAAAACTACGATCTATTACCTTGCGTGAAACTATGTAAAGAAAAATAGAGTTGTTAAATTGACTCAGAGGATTCCCAAATTAGAAATAGTACACTTTTATAAAATCACTTTTTAAAAAGTATTAATAAATTACGTGGCCAGAAAAAGGGTCCGGAGCCGTACCGGTGAGTTGAGAAACCGCGCTCCGGTGAGCTCCGGTTTCCTAAAAAGTACCAGAGTTGCGCTCCGGTGTGCACCAGGCTGAAATTAACCCCTGAGTCCCTGAATGGTCATCAAAATGCCGGCAAACCGGGCTATAATACCCGGTTTCTGGCAACATTGCAACGAAATAATCAATACAACCATACCAAATACTTAATACCAAATTTCATACAACAAATATATCTGGAGTTGCAAAAAGTCATTGTCCTTGTTGCTCGTTCAAAATCCCCGGTTTTACCCGTTTTTTTTATATTTTTATCCAGGTTGTTGAGTAAATTTCCTCAACCTAAGTCTTAAATCTCCGGTTATACCGGGCTTTACCGGCCTCAAAAATACCCGAAAACCGACTAAATACCCGGTTTTTGGCAACATTGCTAACGGCTGAGTCAGACCGGGTCCACAGACCCTGTCTAGCACCATGTCTTCTATGGCGATGTCAGGTTGCTGGTCGAGCCATTACCAATCGCCATTCAAAATAAAATAACACTTACGGATTGTCACGGAGATTCCGGGGTTGGTTTAAATGGCGAACTTAAATATATAACGATGGTAATCCTGATGAAATGGTTGTAAAAAATAAACAGTACTTTCAACTGTTGCGTATGGTTATGATCATTGATTTTTTGTAATTCTCCCTTATTCGCTGGTTTGAAATTCCTCACAAAAATCAAAATCCCGTCCGAAAAATCATGCCCCCCCAAAAATTTTGATGGCGCAAATTGCGCCATGCCCCCCCCCCTTCTAGGCACCCCTGTTTAATAGCGGGTACAGAGTAGGAATACTGTAAATTCAACACTATACTTTGCCTTTTACTTTTACTGTTGTAAAAGTAAATCTTTCGTCATAAATTATTCGTGATAATTTATCATTATAGACTTAGTAGCTCCGTCAATCTAGGCCAAATCTAGAAGTAGATGTTAGGCGGGGCCCGGGCCCTGGTAAAATTTCCGGAAAAACCGGTCTGAGTACGGCCCTGCACACCCCCTTGGTACCTCATTATTTGCAATTCAGAGATGCCGTGTCAGTTAGCAGAGCGCCCTCTCCTTTAAAACAGATCTATTTAAAAATTCATAATAGCGAAGGATTTGTAATTGATATTTAGTTTCGTTGACTTTTCCTATTGCTTTTGAAAAAAAGAAGCGAAAGGAAAAGTCGAAAAAGTTATATAATAATTAATACCTATTTTATACTAGACAAATTACTAACTATGTTCAATTGAAATATTACACCTTTTAAGTTGAACAATTAATTGTATCGACGATGAAATATGATTCATAATGACGTTTGTCAACATTAAAATTTAATATTTCGTTATAAAACAAATAAAATGGGTTAAATTTGTGCAATTTAGGGTTGCGGAGTAAAACTCTGCATGCGCCCGCTGCCGTTTTACTGGTGAAGCGCCCGCTCAAGGGTTAAGTATATAGTGAAACATATTCCTAGGGGCACAAGCTGCTTGGGGGCGCCCTTTCAAACAAACATAAAAAATAAATAAATATATGCTTACACCCAGGGCTGACGCACGGCCCAGATGGAACATGTGGCCGCATGGAGTACCAAAGAGGAGGCGGCAAAGTTGCCATGGTGGGTGCTTTACAACTGTCTGGAAATTGCCTTTGATAGAGAACTATTGAATAAGTATAGGGGAGGCCGAAAAATTTCCTTCTTTCACTGCCAAAACATACTCATTATGCTATCATTGAACAAAACATTTTGGGGCTAGATTACAAACAGGACTCAAAAGTTAACTTTCCATTACTTTTTTGAGTGAGGAAAAAAATTTGAAATATGGTAGGATTGATTTCTAGCTAGAGTAAGACATAGCTGTGAAATTGAAGAGGACATTGTCATGAAACAAAATTATAGTGCCTTCACAGATATTTCAACTAGAAACCGGAAAATTCAGAAAGAATCTGGGATCTTGGATTGAAAGGCTCTGGTCTGAGGTGCCAGAAACATATAGTTTCCTACGTTCTAATTCTCGTGCACCACCTTCCACATTTTTTACTTTTGGCCTACCTTGTTTCACAAGGGTACGCTACGTGAAAACATTTTTAGGTACATGAAAAAAATCTCTGTCTACTATTTGGCATCTTACATATAATTCATATTTTATACTCATCCATCACTCATATTCAGGGTAACATACTCCATGAGGTAACTATCTCAAAAAGAATGAATGAAAAAAATGAAATGAAAAAAATAGCACAAAGAAACAAACCAAAGTCATTCAATGTATATTCTATTTTCACCAATGAACTTATATTTAGGCCTTTTACAAAAAGATATGCAACAGATCAAATTTGATTTGACCTGTGGCGATATTGAAAGCACTATATGTGGCTTTCAGTGGGTTGAAAGGGTAGACTCATTTAAATATTTAGGTGTGGTGATGGATAGTAAACTCAGTTGGTCTGAGCACATAAATTATTTAAACAAGAAACTGAGGAAATGTATTTATGCATTTCACCAGCTGAGCCCCATTCTGCATTTAATAAAATTAAGATGGCATATTTTGCCTATGCACAGTCATTGCTGGAAGGTGCTATCATTGCTTGGGGAGGTGCATCAAAGTCCACCCTGAAACCAGGGCCGGATTTACATATGGGCTTAAAGGGCTATAGCCCAGGGCGGCAGAATTTGGGGGGGCGGCAGAATTTGAGGGGGCGGCAAATTAGAGAGAGAAGACACAATTCCCCCTGAAACCGTAGACATAGCTTTGCTTAGGGCCAGAACAGGTAAAAACGGTCCAAAAGGACCACAACAGGATGAAAAGGCACACACGCGAGTAAAAAAAAGGTCACCACTTTTGCCGAACAGGAAATCCCGCCGCTTGCCCTACTCCCCCTGTGTGTAGCCCAGGGGCGGAAAATTTCCAAATCCGCCTCTGCCTGAAACCCCTGGCAGTTACTCAGAAGGCTATACTGAAGGCTGCTCTGGGGAGGTGTCGGCGCAACCCAACGGATGCTCTCTTTGAGGAAATGAACGTTTTTGACATAAGACAATTATATGTAAGGACTTTACTAATTTACTTGTACAAACAATCTGACTTTTTATTCGAGAACGTAAATCACACTTAATCAATTAGGAATACTGCTAATGTAGGAATACAGACTCCCAGACTAGTAAAAAGCTACTCTGTCACTAACTGCCACCATAC